>JALMGF010000005.1:188353862-188696362 GCA_023333645.1 Sceloporus occidentalis
CAATTTATGGTCTACTTGGACTCCCAGATCCCTTTCAGAGAGATAAGTCTCCTGAAGCCAAGGGTCCTCCATCCTAGATCTGTGGGTTTCATTTTTTTGCTATGTGTTGAAGTTCATTTTGTTGGTTTTGGCCCAACCTTCTAATCTCTTAAAGTCATTTTGAATCTTGATCCTGTCCTCTGGAGTATTAGCCATTTTTCTTAATTTGGTGTCATCTGCAAATTTGATAAGGTTGCCCCTATTTCTGTCATCCAAGTCATTGATAAAGATGTTGAATAGCCCTGGGCAATACAGGGCTGGGATGGTGCGCCGTCTTGCAATGCTCCTGGCCTTCTCAGGTTGCTCCTCTCCGTTTGTCTGAGCTGAGAAAGAAAGCAGCTGTGGCTCCTGGCAGAAGAGGAATGATGGAGGAGCAGGAAGAGGAAGAGGAAGGCAGGGAGAAGACCCCTTTTGCTCCTCCTTTCCTCCTCTTCTGGGCAAGAATGGGGCAGCTCTGTCCACGGAAAGTCTGGAGCTGACCTGGGAGCCGGCAAAGGATGGCAGAAGGTGCCAACTAGCGCATTTATTTCAGTATTCCGCCCATGAAAAGGATTTTGTTTGAAGGAGATATTCAGCTGCACAAATCCTCCCCCTCCAAGAAACCACGAAAAAGTAAAAAGACCCAACAAGGATTCAAAGCCAGTCGTCGTTTCTTAAAGGGGAGGCTGCCAGTGCCCCATTTCCCCAGCCTCAACAAGGGAAGGCAAGGCTCCTTCCTCCTCCCCACCTTTCATCTCTGGCAGTTTCTCCTTAGAAATTAGTCCCTCTTACTATCTGCTTTGTGTGAGTTGGGTGCCTTCTTCAAGTCATTTGGGACACTTGGCAACCCTAAGGCCAACGTATCCTGGGGCTTTCTTGGCAAGATTTGTTCAGATGGGGGTTGCCATTGCCATCCTCTGGGCCGAGAGAGTGTGACCCAATGGGTTTCCGTAGCCAAGCAGGGACTCGAACCCTGGTCTCCAGAGCCACAGTCCAGCACTGAAAGTACACCTTGTTGGCTCACCTTGTTACCTACCAAAGGACAGCAATTCCATACAGAAGAAAGCTGGGACGCATGTGGCCCAGCAACACCAATGTGCTCAGAATGGCAATCTCTATTCAGGAAGGATTCAGAAGCCAGGAGTCTGCAGCAGTTTGCTTTTGCCTGAGCCTCCTGGGAAAGGCCTGGCCCTGCCCTCTTCTCCTCTCTTTCCTGCGGAGTCTAATGAGCGCAAACTGCTTTTGCATTCTGGACTCTGTTTGTGGCAATGGAAGGAAGCTGAGGGCAAAAGGGGCAAAGCGGGAAGAGCAGGGAAACCGGGACAGTTTAAAAGCAGGCAAAAAAGTGGGACCACGGGGGACTAGCCGGGACCATAGCTGCCAAGCGGGACAGATGGAGGGCATGCCATTCCGCTTATGAATCCGGTTTGTTAAGGAGTCTTGGTGCCTTAATTAACAGGGTAATCTGTTGGCGCCTGTCCTGCCTCCGTCGGTCTCAGCCCAGTGATGCCTCTCACACAAAGGAAAGGGCCAGGATTCCTGAGACCGGTCTGGCTCCAGGGGAAAAATGGGCTTCTCCTGATTTCACCAAGATTTCCTGATAAAGCACAACCATTTGTGTGGTTTGTCATCATCTCACGTGCGCAGCTTCACTCCCCTTTTCCCAGCAACATGCAACTGGTTTCCAAGCTGCATGCTTTTCCCCGTTCATTTCCCCACAAATGAAACAACCCCCAAAATAAGTTTGCAAACAGGGTGATCAGGTGCCAAACCCATTTCCCAAAGCTTTGCCTTGCGATCCTCTCCTCCCCCAGAAGCAAAGGGGGCTCAGGCTGTTGTGCTTTGAGTGTGCGCAAGTGTGCCAATGGGGAACAACGGCCCCTGTGGGTCTGCCAAGGGGGCCCCGTGGGTCTGCCGGGGGAACCGGTTCCTTGGGGTGGGATGCGGTGTTGCACCAAAGGCAAGCTCCTATCTTCCTATCTTCTTTCTTGACTGTCCAGCTCTCACATCCATCCATGGTATTAGGGAATACGATGGCTTGGATGATTCTGACTTTTGTGCTCAGTTGTATATCCTTGCATTTTAGGATCTTTTCTAGTTCTTCCATAGCTACTCTCCCCATTCTTAATCTTCTTCTGATTTCCTGGCTGCAGTCTCCATTTCTATCCCTCTTTGATCCCAGGGATGGGAACTCCTTTACTGTTTCTGTTTCCTCGTTGTCTAGGCTGAATTTGGGGTCAGTGGGGACCCTGAGAGTAAAGCAGGTCTTGTGGCCGCCTGAGGACAGGAGGCTGCCTCTGGAGTTGCCCCAAACTCTCTGGCCGGCAGCTCATTTTCCGCTCTGTCCACTCGCCTGGTCACCTGACTCCGTTCAATATTTATAGCGCCAAGTGGTGTCAACGCGGGATGGCTGGAGCCCAAACCTGGCATGGGTACACCAGGAGCCTCCTGGCTGCAAGCAAAAGAGATGATTCACACAGCCCTGATTCCCCACATACTAAACCCGCTACCCTTTGCTATCTCTGGGAGTTTCCCCCACAAACGTTTCAGGAGCTGAATGTCTTTTGCAGGATCACGCGGATGCCACCCTGCCCTGAGCGCGCCTGGTCTTGTTCTGGTTTTGGGAGCCAAAACAGGGATAGGCTTTGAACAGGAGACATACCACCATTCAGTCCAAGGAAAAGCACCCTGTCTGGTGCCATCATGGCTGCTAGGCAGAGCTGACCACAACAGGCTCCGGTGGCCCAACTGGGTGACCTGGCCAAAGGGCAGCTCCCCGTCTTCCCCCATTTCCCATCTTGCCTGGTTTCAGCATCTTGGCAGAGCTAAGTCTGAAGAGTCCTGGAGCGAGAGGCCAGCAATCGTCCTTCATTGCCAGCTATACTGACCAGAGCCAATGGGAGCTGCAGTCCAAACCGCCTTGGGCTGAATTCGGCCAGAAAAGCTGGGTTCAGCCTAAATTCTCCATTTAGGCCACACACACACAAAAAAAAAACCCCAAACAAACCCCCAATTCACACTTATAGGATAGTGGATACTTGACAGCCACAGTACATAAGAAAAGGACCTTGGAATTATCGTTGATTATAAATTGAACATGAGCCAGCAGCGTCATGCTGCAGCAAAAAAGGCAAATAATGTCATTACTAGAAGCTATTTCCAACCAAATTGAGTGATAGTTCCCTTATATCCTGTGCTGGTCAGGCCTCATCTGGCATCCTGCGTTCAGCTTTAGGCACCTTGTTTTAAGAAGGATAGAGACAAGTTGGAGCAAGTTCAGAGAAGGGCAACAAAGATAATAAGAAGTGTGGAAGATAAAACGTATGAGGAGGGGCTGAAGGATCTGGGAAAGTCCATCTTGGTGGTGGCATGATAGCCCTCTTTCAGTGCCTTAAGAGTTGCTTTTGTGGGCTTTTCGGGCTCTGTGTCCATGTTCTAGAATGCTTCCTTCCTAAACACGGCCACATAGGCCGAAAAACCCACAGAAAACTCTGGATGCCAGCCATGAAAGCCTCCAACCACCTTAAGAGTTGCTCCGGAGAGGAGCAGAGAGGAGGGTGCAGAGAGCAGGACTAATGGGTTTAAGTTACAGGAGGGAAAATTTTGACTGAATCTTGGAAGGAACTTCTTGACCGCTAGTGTGGTTTGGCAATGAAAGCAACTGACCAGAGCAGTGCTGGGACCTCCTTCCTGGATGCCTCCCAAAAGAGACTGTCCAGCTGCCTGCTGCTGGGGATCCTCTTGAGCGGTGCTCCCCAGCCAGCTTGCCCAACAGTCAGGCATTCTGGGAGGTGAAGTCCAAAACATCTGGAGGGCCAAAGTTTGGGAATGGCTGCCTGGAGACCCTGCACTGAGCAACTCAATGGCTTCTGGGGCCCCTTCCATCTCTGTGCCTCTAAAGCTGGACGTTCGACCTCTGCTCCTGGCATCTGAGAAGAGAACTGCTCTTCCTCCCTCGGTTCCCTGATACCAGGAATCTTCCAGCACAGACCCCTCTTCCAGCTTCCCGCCATGTCTACCTGCAAATCCTCATCGCAAGAAAGAAGGGACCCTCTCCAGGTGGGTCTCCTGCCCTCCTTGTGCCGAAGGCCGGCTCTCCAAAGAGTCAAGACTGAGCTTGGCATTGCATTAGTAACAAATGCATTTGTTGTTGTAGTTGTTGTCAAACACCCTCAAGTCGATCTCCTCTCCACTCATGGTGAGCCTCTAAGACTCCCTGTCCTCTATTATTCTTCTAAGTTCCTGCAAACAGTCCTTCCATCTGGCCTGCGGTCTTCCTCTCTTTCTGCTTCCCTCCACTTTCCTAGCACTACTGTCTTTTTCTAATGATTCATGCCTTGTCATGATGTGGCCAAAGTACAACAGTAAGTCTTGTCATCTTGGCTTCCAGGGAAAGTTCAGGCTTGATCTGTTCTAGGACCTATTTATTGGTTCTTTTTGCTGTCCTCAGCACTCTTCTCCAGCCTCAGCTGCCAAGATCCTGGTCCATGCCCTAGTGATCTCACGACTGGATTACTGCAAGATCCTCCTGGCTGGGCTTCCTCTTTCTCACCTCCTTCCTTTAATTTCTGTCCAGCATTCAGCTGCACGCATTATCACTTCCACCAACCGCTCTGACCACATCTCTCCTGTCTTGGCATCCCTTCACTGGCTCCCCCTCCCTTTCCGCATCCAGGATAAGCTCCTGCTGTCGACGTTTAAAGCCCTCCATGGGCTGCCCCTCCTTACTTATCAGACCTTATTTCCCCTCACCTTCCTATTAGGGCCCTCCGTTCTGGTAGTCAAGGTCTGCTGTTCCAGCTCAGGATTTCCTCTGCCCCATCTTGGATTCGCCCCTTTTCACTCATTGCCCCTCACTCCTGGAACCTTCTTCCCCCGCGAGACACAAGAGCCATCACTTCTTTAACCAGCTTCAAAACGGAGTTGAAGACCATCCTGTTCAGAGAAGCCTTCCCAGGCATTGCATAATTGTCACTTGCTATTTGATGTTCTTTTCTTGCCTGTTTTATTGAATCATTTCCTGTATTGCTATGTATTTATATGTATTATCCTACTAGAGAGGCAGGTTAGCTCCAACAGGCCTCCCTGGAAGAAGATTAACCATCCATTAAGAAGCCAAGTCCTCCCTCCAGTCCATCTGCCTTGGTCCAGGCCTCGGAGGTAGAGAGGAACTGCTGGACCTCTGACCCTTCCCTCCACCACTCCCTTCTCCTTCTGTGTCATGTCTTTTTATATTGGAAGCCTGAGGGCAGGGAACCGTCTAACTAAAAAGATTGTATGTACAGCGCTGTGTAAACTTACAGCGCTTCATAAATAAAGGTTAATGATAATAATAATAATAATAATAATTCTCTTTTGGTCCATTTCCTGAACTGCCCAGCTCTGGCATCCATGCATGGCAATGGGGAATACAACTGCTTGCACATTTCCGACTTTCGTGCTTAGTTGTATGTCTTTGCTCTTTAGGAGCTTTTCTTCCATGCATGCGGGGAATTTATCCATTGCCCGCCCCCCATCTTCCCCACAGAGCGCTCAGTCCCTTTGGCTTTGCTCTGCCATGGACTGGTCCAGAAAGTGTGGGTCACTCCGCCTGGAAGCAGCCAGGGGAGCGAGCGTCCAGCCGCCAAAGCAGCCCTGGAAGGCCAGCAGTGGCCTTGCTATGCTCCTTCGGCCACTAGGTGGTGCCACTTCCCACTAAATGAAGCCCATGCAAATGCCCATGAAACAAGGTCCAACTTGGGGAGCTCAGGTAACCCTCCAGCAAGTGAGGCAGGGGAGGGACAGTAAGAGGCCAAGCCCAGCATTGGGGTGGAGGGGCAGAGCAGGGGCCTGGCAGGACCCCCAATATCCTGAGGTCTGTCCCCCAAGTGGGCAGCCGCTGCGCAATGGCACAGAAACACAGACTGGGGAGACATCCTGCCAGTCCCTGGCCACACTGGGTCTCCAGGGGTCCCCAGCCACCCCAGGAGGTGACAAGACCAAAAGCTGTGGGCATCATTTCTGTTTCATGTGGAATTGCCATATTGAGGATGGAAAGTGCTGCCTGTTACACCACCGGTCTGTCCATGCACATTTTGGTTGCACATTTGTTGTCTCTGTTCAGTTGTGCAACATTGCCAATTCAATGGACAGCACCACAGCGAAATGAATGTAGTATATCACTGAATGCATGGAGGGGTTTCCACTATTTAAACCCACTACAGGGTCTTGTTTGTTCCTTATTCCTCCAACCAGTTGTACGAAAGGTTAGCACAGGGGAAGGAGGGAGGAAGGGAAGGGAAAGGAAGAGAAGAGAGGAAGGAAGGAAGGAAGGAAGGAAGGAAGGAAGGAAGGAAGGGGAGAGACCATGGCATGACCATTACTGGATTGTTGTTGTCATTTGCTGCCAAGTCATCTTCGAACTGACTTTCTGAATGGGAGACTTCCAAGAGTCCCATCATCTGATATAGAGTCATAGAAGGGAGCTCCAGGGCGATCTAGTCCTACCCTCTGCCATGCAGGAACTCACAGCCAAAGGCCTTGCAGACTCACAGCCGGCAAGGCTTCCTTGTTAAATCAACCCCTCTGTAGTGCCATCTTCCTTTCTGCCTACTGCTTCCAGCTTTACCAAGCATCATCCCCTTTTCAAATGAGTCACAACTCCTGGTTTGTCCAAAGTGCAAGTCTCAGTTTAGTATGAAGAGAGATCAAGAAGCACCTTTGAGACTCACTGAAAGAATGAAGTTGGCAGAGCTTTCATAAACTGAAGTCTACAAAAGCTCTGCCAATTTCTTTCTTTCAGTTAGTCTCAAAGGTGCTGCAAGATCTCTCTACATACTGATTCCACAGACGAACACAGCTGTGAAGTCTCAGTTTAGTCATCTAATGGGCTAAGCATCTTTACTGAGCGAACATGCACAAATTAGTGTCTAGATCTAGAGAAGCCACAGTGCCCCTCTATTCTGCTCTGGTCAGGCCCCACCTGGAATATCGTGTCCAGTTCTGGGCACCAAAATTCAAAAGGGATGTTGAGGAACTGGGTCCATGTGTCCAAAGGAGGGTGACTAAAATGGTGAAGGGTCTGGAAACCATGGAGCCCTGTGAGGAACGCCTTAGGGAGCTGGGGATGTTTGGCCTGGAGAAAAGAAGGTTAAGGGGTGACCCGATAGCCCTCTTTAAATACTTGAAGGAATGACATACTGAGGATAGAGTAAGCTTGTTTTCTGCTGTTCCAGAGACTAGGACCAAGAACAATGGATGCAAGGTACAGGAAAAGAAATTCCAGCTCAACATTAGGAGGAACTTCAACAGAGGAACACGCTTCTTCCTCGGAGTGAAGTGGAATCTCCTTCCTTGGAAGTCTTAAGCAGAGGCTGGATGGCCATCTGTCAATGGGGATGCTTTGATCTGGATTTCCTGCATGGCAGAATAAAGGGGTTGGACTGGATGGCCCTTGCGGTCTCTTCCAACTCTATGATTCTATGAAATCACGATGTCCCTGCATAGGCGCATGCAGCTACAGCCATGCAACCTAAATGCTGCAAAGACCTGATGGGGTGGTGCATGGGAAGAGCCAAACCTGGGAGGCTGAGGCAGGGACAACAGCCCTACGGTGAGGCAGAAGACCCCTTTCTGGTGATCTGAGGAGCAGCAGCTGTCCTTGCGGAAAGGGCTATTTGAGCACATGGCAACCAGGGAGAAGCTCCTTGACATGATGTTCTCCCAAACACCTGCCCCCCCCCCCCCCCCGTTGGGGTCTGCCTTCTGTGAATGCGGATGTGACCCAGTCTTTGGATCCTTCAGGGATCCTCCCTGCATTTCACTATTGTTATTGAGGCTGCATCCACACTGCAGAAAATAAACCATTTTGGCACTGCTTTTAGGCCTCGTGGCTCAAGACTGTGGAATTCTGGGAGTTGGAGTTTGTTGTGGGGCCTTCCTTCCTTAAGCTCTGCTCCACTCTGGGCCCCAAAGAGAAGTTATGAAGCGACTCCTCCGCTTATGAGCCAAGAGTCTTTGCCAGGAGTTTGGGGCGAGAAAGGGAGAGAAAGAGGGAGCCAAACACATAGGAAAGGCCCCAGGCCAAGGTCCTGTCCACAGACCTAGAAACCTAGAGTTACCTGGGAGCAAATGCTATGAAACTCAGGGGCACTTGCTTCAGAGGAGGCATGCCTTGGATTGCTCTGAGAGAGCAGCAAAGAGCTTGGAAGAAGGACCTGGTCCAAATCTTGCCTTACTTGCTGCCTACTTGGGGGTCTTTAAACAGAGGCTGGATGGCCATCTGTCACCAATGCTTTGATTGAGATTTCCTGCATGGCAGAATGGGGTTGGACTGGATCAGGACCCTTTTTGGGGTTTCTTCCAGCTCTGTGACTCTATGCTTCTACTCAAGCTCAGCCAGACCAGCTTCTTAGAATTAGCAAGCAAAGCCGGAGTTGTGGGCCATGGTGGCGTGTGTCTGTGTCTGTGTGAAATATGGGGCTTGTGTGTGTTTAGGGACCCCCACTGGCAAGTACCTACAGCCCCTCCATAAAACCCAACTTTTAAGTCCCCACTACTAAGAGCAGCTTTCAAAAGCTTTAAAATGTTGCTTCTCCCACTGCCAAAGAGCAAAACACAGACCCCTCCAAAAAGACCGTCCAAGAAGGCAGCCAGGTATGGCATGGTCGCCCAAAATGGTGACCACGACAACATGCAGAAGAGAAGCTCTCCAAATTTGCCCAAATGTGGGTGCTGGTCTCCAAAGCGGGCCTAGTCTGGGATGCTTGGAGGCAGGGCATGTGCTGGCAGGCAGAGCATAGCCATGTGCCCTTGGCCATGTGCCTTCGACACACACCTGGGGCTCTGACCTGCCTCTTCAGGCTTGAAAAGCAACCTTTTGGGGTGGAAGCCGCTCCTTGCCCTGGGAGGAGTCGGCCCTGGGGCTCCTCAGTTCTCTTCCCAGGATGGAGGCCCTTCTTTCTTAGCCTCTCTGCCAGCCCCAGACCTGTGGGGTGTTTGCTGCAAAGCCTCCAGGGAGAGGCTGATATGAGGGGCACTGCCTCCCATGGAGCCTGCAGACACTCCTTCTGCCTCTGGCAAGAGAAGGCCTGGGCCCAGCAGTGCTCACCGAAGAAGGGCTGGACGGCAGCCTAACACAGCAATGCGCTCAAAGGCATATCATAGGCGCCTCGGCGCCACCAGAGACAGAAACAGGTTTGCTTTGGCATGGCTGCCCTGCATCACCCCAGGCCTCCTTTCATGGATCACGGAGACGAGAGCGGGCCTGCATTCAAAGCTGGAAATGGCTGCCATCCCAGCAGACGCTCCCCAAGATGCTGTGTTTTTTGGCCCCCAAAAACTGACACGGCGCATCCCTGCTACAAGATAGGCTTCATCGCTGGCTAATGAGTCTTGGCCAAAGTCTAGAGCTTTGGCCAAGACTCACCTGGAATAATCCTGCCTCCAGTTCTCAGCAACACAATTCAAAAAGGAGGTGGAGAAAGTAGAGAGCGTCCAAAGGAGGGCCACTGAAATGGTGAAGGGCCTGGAAACCATTAAGTCCTTCCTATGTGGAGAGACTCAGGGAGCTGGGGCTGTTTAGCCTGGAGAAGAGAAGGTTAAGGGGCGATATATAGCCCTGTTTAAGTATTTGAAAGGATCCAATAGTAGCCAAACAATGGACAGGTTGCTTACCTGTAACAGTATTTCTTCGAGTGGTCATCTGCGAATACATACAAATGGGTTTCACTGCGCCTGCGCAGTGCTGCTCGGAACCTACTGGAATCACTGGGCAGAGTTTTACTCTGCAACATATAGAAACTTTTTGGCGGTAACTCCGCCCACCCGTTATAAGGCCCCTGCCTTCCCGCTCTTTTCCCCAGTTCCGCAATTTTTCCGCCAAGCAGGCGATGGAGAGAGCCAATGAGAGCAGGACACTGAGGGGACGGACGGGTGGGATTTGTATGTATTCACAGATGAACACTCGAAGAAATACAGTTACAGGTAAGCAACCTGTCCTTCTTCTTCGTGGTCTCTGCGAATCATACAAATGGGTTTAGACTGACAAGCTAAGGTCTACGGCGGAGGGAGTGTCCTGAGACCAAAGCTATGGTAAACCAAAGGTATATTTATTACAAATAAACATCCTGAACCATAAAGAGTCAGTCTTTTGTTCATGCACAGATAAATTAGCAACAACTTTGCTAAACCTGAGAAGGGAGCAGAGGTCATGCAAGACCGATCCCATAGAAGTTGTGCAAATCAACATTCAACAGTATAAACAGTGTAAACTGTATAACACAAATACATCAGTAGTGCAATCAATGCAACCCTGAGACCAACACAGCCCTCCCGAAAGCTGCGTCTCGGATGGCCCTGGTGTCCAACCTGTAATGTTTAATAAAAGTGAGAGGTTGGGACCAGACAGCAGCCTTACAGACATCCTCCAGAGGAATCCCAGACAGGAATGCTGAGGATGCCGCCACAGCTCTTGTGGAATGTGACCGAACCCTGCCAGGGAGAGGTTTGCCCAGCAGTTCATAGCAGAGGTGGATGGTACTGGCCACCCATTTGGAGAACCTCTGCGTAGACACGGGCAACCCCTTCTTCGGTTCCGAGTAGCATTGAAAGAGTCTCTCGGACCGGCTGGAGGCAGCAGTTCTGTCCAGGTAAAACGCCAGCGCTCTCCTGACATCAAGGGAGTGTAGGCGTCGCTCCTCATCCGATGTCGGATCGGATGCTAGAGTGGGCAACACAATGTCCTGGCACATGTGGAAAGCAGACACCACCTTTGGCAAGAAGGTGATGTCCATACGGAGGACTACCTTGTCCTTGTGGAACCTCAGGAATGGTTCGTCCCTCCTTAAGGCACAGAGTTCGCCCGCACGGCGGGCAGAGGTGATGGCCACAAGGAAAGCGGTTTTCCAAGTCAACAGTCTCAAGTCCGCTGAGGCCATGGGTTCAAAGGGCTTGGATTGGAGAGCAGACAATACCGACTCCAAACTCCAAGCCGGTGTTGGTACCGACACAGGAGGATATAGGTTGGCACAACCCTTCAGAAAGCCCTTCACCAAGGGATCCTTAAAGAAAGACACCCTCCCCCCGAACTGATATTTTGCACAAATGGCAGAAAGGTAGCCTTTGATGGATGTGAGGGACAGCCCTCCCTCCAAAAGCGCCATCAAAAACTCCAGCACCACTGGAGTGGAAACCTGTGCAGGAGACAAGCCCTTCTGGTCAAGGAAGAGGCAAAATCTCCTCCATTTCAGGGCATAAGAACGCTGGGTGGAAGGTTTTCTGGCAGCCAGGATCACCGTCCTAACCGATTCCGGCAAGGCGGTCAGGGCCGGATCTTCCAGGCCACCAGCGGCAGGCTCTCGATGTCCGGGTGGAGAATTCGTCCGTCCTGGATCGAGAGCAGGTCCGGACGCGGGTTGAGACGGAGGAAGCATCTCCCGGAGAGGTGGAGAAGGGATGCGAACCACGGTTGTCTCGGCCACCACGGGGTGATCAGGATCGCCTGCGAGCGGTCCGTTGCCATTTTGGACACCACCCTGACGATGAGAGGGAACGGAGGGAAGGCGTAGAGGAGCTCCCCCGTCCAGAGGAAAGCGAATGCGTCTCCAAGGGATCCGTCGAATCGCTTCCTGGAGCAGAACTGGGGACAGTGGCTGTTCCAGCTGGTCGCGAAGAGGTCGATCCGGGGGGTTCCCCACCGATCGAAGAGGTCGCTGACCGTCTCGGGATGGAGCCTCCACTCGTGGCACACCGATGGAGATCTGCTGAGGCGGTCTGCCAGCTCGTTGTCCTCTCCGGGAAGGTGAATCGCCTGGAGGAGGACACGTCTTTGGATGCACCAGTTCCAGATGCGGAGCGTGAGGTCGAGCAGGGTCCTGGACTTGGTACCACCTTGCTTGTTGATGTAGTACATTACGGTGGTGTTGTCCGTCCTCAGGAGGACCACTCTTCCTGAGACAGCAAACTCGAATGCCCTCAAAGCCTTCTCCACTGCGAGCATCTCCAAAGCGTTGATGTGGAGGAGCTTGTCTTGTGCGGACCACCTGTCCTTGACGACAAGGTCGAGCAGGTGGGCGCCCCATCCCTCCAGGGATGCATCGGTTGTCAGCGTCAGCTGTGACTGAGGCTGATGGAAAGGCATCCCGGTGCAGACGTTGGAGCCGTCTAGCCACCATCTGAGGGAAGCGGCTATAGGTCTGGGTACCGTGAGCCACTTTGAAGGTGGGTCCGTGAACGGAGAGAAGACGGAGAGGAACCAGGATTGGAGAGGACGAAGACGCAGTCTTGCCCAGGGGGTGACGAATGTCGTCGATGCCATGTGGCCCAGGGCGACTTGGACGTCTCTGGCTCTTATCCTTCTGTGTAAGATGCACGGCCTGAGGGATGTAGCCAGGGCCTGAAACCGGTCCGGAGGGAGGAAGGCTAGGCAGCTCTCGGAGTCGAGGATGGCCCCGATGAACTTGACCTGTCTGGTCGGCGTGAAGTGGGACTTTTCCCTGTTGACAACCAGCCCAAGGGAGTCGAAGAGGTGTAAGGCGAATGAGACTGCCTCGTGCAGCTCTTCCTGGGATTCGGCTGCAAACAGCCAGTCGTCCAGGTAGGGAAAAACCATGAAGCCCTTCTGATGAAGGTATGCCACCACCGGCGCCATGCACTTCGTGAAGACTCGTGGGGCCGTGGCCAAGCCGAACGGGAGCACGTTGTAGTGGTACGAGTCGGAGCCGACAGCGAAGGCGAGGAATCTCCGGTGGGATTCTCGGATCCCGATGTGGAAATAGGCGTCCTTCAGGTCGACAGTCGCGAACCACAGGCCCTGGTGGAGGAGAGGCAGAATGGAGGCCAAGGTTACCATTCGGAAGCGACGGTAGTTCAAAAACAAGTTCACTTGTCTCAAGTCCAGGATGGGCCTAACGCCCCCATCAGCTTTAGGTACGGTGAAGTACCTGGAGAAAAAGGCCCGAGGATGTTGGTCGGGCGGTAAAGGGGAGATTGCCCCCTTACAAAGCAAGGTGCGCACTTCGTCGAGAAGGGTGTCCGAGGGGGGAGTGGACATGAAGACTCCAGTTGGAGGGAGCTCTTGGAACTCGAGGGCATAACCCCTACGGACGATGTTAAGAACCCACGAGTCCGATGTTATAGAGGCCCAGGTGTTAAAATAGGGCCTCAAGATGTCCAAAAAGAAGAGGGGTGAAGGGGAGACGAAGCGCGCTGCGTCCTTTCAGGCTCTCTTCTTCCCCTGGTCGGTATCCTGCCGGCGGGACTTGCGGTACCGAGGCAGGAAGGTGCGACGGCCAGAGGAGGAGGAAGACTGCGAAGGGAAGCGCTGTCTCTGAGAGCCTTGGTGCTGGGGCTGTCGGTCCCGGGAGAAGATCCCTTGTGACTGACCTTGCGGCTGCCACGGGCGCTGTCGCTTCCGGAACGGAGAAGCCGGTGCTGAGGACATGCCGTGCTTCTTCGCCGCCGCCTTCATCCTGAACTTGCGGTTCAGGCGGTCGTCGGTCTCGGCGTGGAAGAGGCCGGTCCCGTCAAGCGGCATGTCCTCAATGGCCGCTCTAACCGTCGGGTTGAGGTCAGAGGCCCTGAGCCACGCGTGGCGCCGAAGAGCCATGGCAGCTGACATGGACCTCCCGGAGCAGTCCGCCATGTTCCTGGAAGTGGTGATTAGCCAGCTTCCGATGGAGTGCGCCTCGTCTCTGATCTCCACCAGCTGCCTCTGGATGTCATCTGGGACGTCCGGAACCATGGGAGAGATCCGTTCCATGAGGGTTTGAATGTAGGCCCCCATGCAGGCGGTGTAGTTGGCGGCCTTGACCCCAAGAGCCGAAGCCGAATAAGCCTTTTTTGCCAGTCCATCGATCTTCTTTGCCTCTTTGTCGACAGGGGAAGTAGCCTGCTTCGGAACGAAGCTGTGCTGGGCCCCCTCCACAATGGCCGAGTTTGGTCTGGGATGTTCTGCCAACCAGGAGCAACTCGCCGGGGCGACCCTGTAGAGGGATTGGACCTTGCGGGAGGGTGCCGATAGGGCGGCCGGAGCATCCCAGGACCTTTTTACGATGGTCTGGAGAGAGGGGAGGAGAGGAAGGCATGGCGGAGTGGGGACCCGTCCATGCACCCTACGCTCGACCGGGTCCTCTGCGTCGTCCTCCGCGGCTGCGAGCTCGATGTCGAGGGCCCGTGACATCCTGACCACGTGCTCTGTGAAGGCCCTGACGTCGTCAGACGGCGAAGACGGCCCTGGGTTGTGCATCCTCTGAGGGGAGGCCGAACCCGAGAGGACATCCTCGTCCGAGGGTGCCTCCGAAGGTGGCAGCGGTTCGTCCTCAGAATCCAGGTCGGAGGAGAGGGGGTCCGTCACCCTGACCTGGGATCTCGGGCGGACGAAGTCCAGTGACGATCGGGAGCGTCTGCGGGTTGAGGACGGCGACCTCTCACGAGTACGGAGTGGAGACGGCGACCTCTCGCGTCTACGGGGCGGCGATGATGTCCTCTCGTAGACCGACACGGTGGGAACCGATCTGGCCGGGTCGGCTCGGTCTACGGGGTGGGGGTTCAGTCTGGTGAACTCCCTCAGGGCTCTGTCCTCCGGCACCGACATGTAGTAGCGGCGCGACTGCACGTCGTAGAAGAGGTCCGGGATCCCCTGTATGTGAGCCGAGTGACCTTCATCATCGGTCGCCGGATGGGAAGGAGACCGATGATCAGGAGAGCGAGGGGCGTCATCCGTCCCGTGGATGAAGTCCAAGGCCGGGGGAGGCAGGGATGTAACAGGGGTCCCCTGGTCTACCGGCTTCGGCTCCTGGTATGGAGCTGGCAAGGCGGAGGCGCGGGCCTGTCTGGAGTGGGAGCGCTCCTTGTCCTTTGCCCTCGGCGGGTCGGTGGTGGGCCGATCCTTGGAGGGCTTGGCCTTTTTAGGGGCCGGATCACGGTCAGCCTTGTCATGGTGCCTCTTCTTCCCAGGCTTGGGAGTCTCCTCCGATGGGAAGAAAGGGTTGTCCGGGAGGTCCAGGAGGACAGCAGTCGGTGTCGATGACGAAGGCCTCGGGGACCTTGTTCCTTGCACCGGTTCGGTATGCTCGGTAGGCATCGGATGCCGTGATCCCTTGGATGCCTTGGAGGACGAAGGCGAGGCGAGATGGACCTCCGGTTTGGGAGCCTCCTTGGAACGGGGGCCCTCCGATCCCTCCTTTGGCTTGGAGGCCCGTTCGGTACCCTCAGTCCCCGATGGCTTATGGGGGCGCTTGGAGGGTTTGTCGGTGGCACTGGGCGGTTTGGAGCCACGGGCCACATCGGAGGTGGTGGAAGGAGTCCCGGCCGGGACGCACACCACGCTGGGGACGGCGGTTCTCCCCGATCCCACGCTGGAGACACTTGCCCGAGAAGATGAAGCGGGGGGCGGCAGAGGCGGGACAGAAGAAGACCGCGGACCCCTTTCTTGCAATTTCCCCAGGGCAATCGCCGAAGTAAGCCGGGACTCACGGTTTTTCCGGGCCTGGGAAGAGAGGGATCTGCAGAGTGCGCAGGCCTTGGGATCGTGGCTTGGACCAAGGCAAAGCAAGCAGGTGGAGTGCGGGTCCTGAACGGGCATCTTGCCCTTGCAAATGTCGCACTTCTTGAAAGCCGCAGGCATTTCAAAGTCGCCAAGTCGATGGGAGATCCGAAAACAAAGTCAGCAGTCCGAAGGTCCGAAGTTACCAGGGGCGGGAGACAAAGAATGGTCAAAAACGAAAGTGATTCCAAGCAAGCAAAGCAAGCGAAAGTTCCTCTGAAGCAGCTAGCGCGGCGGAAAAAAGGAACTGGGGAAAAGAGCGGGAAGGCAGGGGCCTTATAACGGGTGGGCGGAGTTACCGCCAAAAAGTTTCAATATGTTGCAGAGTAAAACTCTGCCCAGTGATTCCAGTAGGTTCCGAGCAGCACTGCGCAGGCGCAGTGAAACCCATTTGTATGATTCGCAGAGACCACGAAGAAGAATATGTCTTTATTGGGCCAACCAAAATGCACAATTACATGTTGCAAGCTTTAAAAGTCGTACTGGCTTCTTCATCAGGCAAACAGGAGAAAAGACTTGTAGATGTTAGCCATAGGCCTGCATTTTCTGTATCTGCTTTTAGTTCAGATGGTAGGAAGACACAGAGCAATGGATGCCAACTGCAGGAAGAGAGATTCCAGCTCAGTCTTAGGAGGAAGTTCTTGGTAGTAAGAGCTGTTCAACAGGAGAGTGATAAGAGTCTCCTTCTTTGGAGGCTGTCTTTAAGCAGAGGCTGGATGGCCATCTCTCAGTCGCAGGGGATGCTTTGATGGAGAGTTCCTGCAGGGCAGAAGAAGGGAGTTGGACTGGATCAGGGCCCTTCTTGGGACTCAGACCAAAGAGGGGGTGGGGCCTGATTTGACCAGAAGAGCTCAGGTGTGTCGAAGTAGTTGTTCGAGCAACTGGGGTTCCTAGAGCCCCCGAGGGCCCCCAAGTCCAGCCCCATTCTGCCAGGCAGGAATCTCAGGCAGGAAGAGATGGGGCAGCAGACTTTGCTGCGGGTGAGATCCTTCTGGGTTTCCTGAAAGGCCTGGCCATGAATGGCTTTTGTGTCTCCAAGTGACTGCCCTGGGCAAAGGCCTCCTCTCTTCTCTCAGCCCTTCTCCTGTTCTGGCTCTTCTTCCTCGCTTTAGCCACGCTTCCCTTCTTCTCCATCCAGAGTTCAGACCGAAGCCCCTTCTTCCCATTCCCCAGATAGGAGGCCGGCTCTCCAAATGCAGGAGGGAACAGCCAAGCCCCGGGAAAAGGTGCTCTGCTGCGCCTGGGACCTGCCTGCCTCGCTTCCCTTCAGGGGAAGACAGGCCAGAGTTAGGCTCTAGCAGCTGCTGCTCTCCTTCAGGAAAGCTTGGCTGAGGAGGATGCCCCGGAATCTCTGGGAGTCCGCTGACCTTTAGGGAGATGGAAGGGTGGGGGGCATCTTGGGGGTCAACTCTGCAAAGTGTCCTGGGCTGCTCCGTTGGGAAGATAGACCTGAATCGTGTTGATCGATCCCAAGCAGAAGTATGGACTGGAACCCAGAGCAGACCAGTGGCCCACGTTTGCAAGCAGCCCCGATACACTCCCCTGCCTTCAGGCCCCGAGGAGACTCTTGCCACCCTTTGGAGGCTTTTCCCATCCCCTGAAGCTGGGAGCCCAGAATCATAGACTGACAGAGTTGGAAGAGAGGGCCCTGATCCATCCCAAGGCCCTCCTTCTGCCCTGCAGGAACTCTCCCTCAAAGCATCCCCATTGGCAGCCAGCCCTCCAGCCTCCAAGGAGGGAGGCTCAGCCCAGGTCCCAAAGAGGGTTGGAGCCCCCTTCTTCTCTTCTCTTGTCCCGGAGCTTGCCTCCTCCTCCTCCTCCTCCTCCTCCATTGCTCTGAGTCTGGGGCCTCTTCTCTGGAGCAGCAGAAAAGAAGCTTGCTCCCTTCTCATGCGAATGGCATCAGCAGGGCTGCCCCATGATCCCCTCTTGGCCTTCTCTTCTCCAGCTACTCAGCAGCAGTTCCTCCAAGGAGGAGCCAAAGCCCCTTCCAAAGAGAGCAGCACTTGGCCAAGGCCCACTAGTCCCGACAAGGCCGGCCCTTCCTTTCTTTGCGGGCTGGAGGGATGGAGGGATGGAGGGGCCTTGGGGGAAGCGGGCTCCCGGCCTCCTCCCGGAGCTGAGCCTTTGCAGCCAGCCCCGAGGAGAGCCCCTGCCTTCTCCCTCCCTCCCTCCCTCGGGGCCCGCCCCGCTCCCTCCCTCCCCTGGCGGCAGGAGGAGGCCCCTCGCTCGGCCCCGGAGCCAGCATCCCCGAGGGCCTCCTTCTCCGCCGGAGCTTGCTTCCCCTCCAGGGGCTTCGCTGCCGGCAGCAGGAGTCCGTCCGGAGGGGCTCCTTCCTTCCTTCCCTGCTTCCTGCCTCTGGGTCGGTCTGTCCCTCGGGGGCCGGCCGGGGCTCCGGAGGGCGGAGGGCGGGCGCTCGCCTTGCCTTGCCTTGCCTTGCCTTGCCTTGCCTTGGCCTGGCTGGCCTTGGCCTGGCCGCTTCCCTGGCCGCCGGAGGGTCCGCTCCGTCGGGCGAGATGGGCAGCCCCCGCCGCTCCCTGGACCTGGAGGCGCACGGCCTGGCTCTGCTGGCCGCCAAGGGCGACGTGGTCAGCGGCAGGGCGGCCGCCAGCTGGTGGGTCAGCCCCAGGGAAGGAGGCAGCCAGGCAGCCAGGCAGGCAGGCAGGCAGGCAGGGGCCCTGGTCCCGGGGAGAGCCCCAAGGCCCTGCGGAGGGAGGGAGGGAGGGGGCCTAGAGGGGAAGGCCCCTGGGGGCCCTGCCTCCCCCCAAAGCTGGGGCCCTTTCGCTCGAAGCCTCCCCCGGGAGAAAGCCAGCCAAGGGCCAAGGGCCCCTTCCTTCCTTCCTCCCCGGCTCTTCTTCCAGCCGCCCCTTCTTCGCCTCTTTGGCCCCGAGGGAAAAGCAGGCAGGGCCCCATGGAGGAGGGCCCCGACATCCCGAGGAGGGCCCGAGAAAGAGAAGCCCAGCTTGGAGGGCCCTCCCCCCCGATCCCCGGCCTGGAAGGGGCTCTTGGCGGACGCAAAGGTCGGAGCGGGCGCCGGCTGCTGGCAAAGGCCGGCGGCGCTGGAGTTTGGACTCCCGGGCGAAGGAAGGAAGGAGGCCCCGAGGGAGGGAGGCCGGGCCCCTTCCCTGCCGCTGCCTGGCTCCGGGGGGAGGAGGGGGCTGGCTCCGAAGGGGCCAAAGGGAGGGCAGGCCCTTGGCTCTCTCTCCTGGGGATGATGGCCCCGGCCTCTAGGAAGGAGGGCCTCCTGGCTGGCTGCCCCCCAAAAGCCCTCCCAGGAAGGAAGGAAGGCAGGCAGGAAGGAGACCCCCGGGGCCCCCGGGGCAGGAAGGCGGCCCGGCGGGTGCTGCGGCGCCCAAAGGGAGGCGCCTAGGGCCCTCTTCCCCGGAGGAGAGGGAGGGAGGGACCCCTCCCCTGGCAGCAAAGGAAGCCAGAATATGCCCCATCCGGGGCAGAGGTGGGGGTGCCCACCCCATTGGCCCATCCTGGCAGCCCCTCCTTTTCAGCAGGGCATCTCCTGAACAAAAGCAGGGCACCCCATAAAGAGGGAGGGGGTGGTCCTTGCTGAGGGAGTGGGCCCAGATGGGGGGCAACCTCCACTTGGGGGGCAGAGGTCCGGTTAGCTAACTAAGAATTGGGAAGCTGCTCTGAGGGCCCTTCGAAAGAGCAGGGCATACATGCCAGCAATTGATGATGATGATGATGATGATGATGATGATGATGATGATGATGATCAGGGGTAGGCAACCTTATTGAGCCGGGGGCCGGGTTGCTGTCCCTCAGACAACTGGGGGGGCGAGGCCAAAAAATAAAGAAATAAATAGTTTTTTCATAAATCAACCAGGACAAATGTAGGACAAAATGTTCAAATGGAAGACACTTTTTTAAAAAAGTGGAGGAGACACGAAAACATTTGCTGATTTTTCAAAAAAAGTTCATATAAATGCATGTTTCTGAGGCTTCTATAGACAATTGCCCCCCAAAGGCCCCGGCGGCAATCGGCGGCAGGACCAGGCTGGGACCGGTCCCAAGGCCTCGCCGGGCTGCATTCGGCCTGCGGGCCGCAGGTTGCCTACCCCTGATGATGATGATGATGATGATGATGATGATAAGACTAATACTAAGTAGGCTGCTCTCAGCCTTGCTCTGCCTTGGTGTCTCCCCTTCCCAGGCAGGGCATCTCCTGAAGCACCTGGGCACCCAACATGTTGCCATGGCACCCCATGATGAATTGGGCCCAGATGTGGGCCCACCCCAGTTCTGACTGGGGCAAATGTGTGGGCTGCCTCCAGCCACTCTTGAAGGCCCTTGGCACCCCTTTCTCCCAACAAAGACGGTGCTTCCAGGGGGACTGGGCCCAGATGGGAGGGTGTGCCTGCAGCTGCCTGCCATATGTTTGCATGGCAGCATCCCAGCCAGCCCCCCAAAAGATCCTGTATGCTGGGCTTGGCCTTAGGGCCTGCCTTCCCAAAGGAACAGAAAGGGGGCTGCAAAGAAAGGGGGCTGGGGGTATAGGGAGGAGGTGCCTGACCTTCTTCCCCTCGCCATGGGGCTGGGCCCCTCAGACTGATGGTTGCTGTTGGCCAGTTGCACCTCCTCCCATTCAGGTGAAGAAACTGTTGGTACTGGTGAGCAAGCTCTCTGTTGGTCTCCCTGGGCCTGAGAACTAGATGGGTCACGAGGGGAGGGGGCTGTCTGTGCTTCTCTGGCTTCCATAGCCCCCCTTCTCCAGAGAGACCCCCAGAACCCTGAGGGAGTTGTTGGTCAAAAGAGAGGAACCCCTCAGGCTGAAGGGCCTACCTTCCCAGACAGTGCCTCTGAGGTGCCTCAAGGACAGCAGGAAGTGGCAGTGGTTGGCACTGGGTAGGTAGGCTGCCTCTGGAAATGGAGGCTCCGTTTAGCTAACCCTGGCCTAAGAAGCGCCTCCAGCAGAGTCTCTCCTCTAAATGATCCCCTTTGGCAAGCAGCACATGGCCCTGTCTTGGAGGAGGTGCTGCCTGAAACATTCCTTCCTTTGTTTCTCTCACCAAACCTCTGCCTTGTTTGGAGAGGCAGAGACAGTGGCTCCTGGCCAGCCCTTCCTTCCTTCCTTCCTTCCTTCCTTCCTTCCTTCCTTCCTTCCTTCCCACACCCTTTTCCCTGAGACAGAGAGTCCCAAAGGCATCAGGCTTCCTTCCTAAGGATCTCAGGGAAGAGTCCTATGAAATCAACTTAAAGCATATTAAAATACAAAGCAGTGAAAATAAGTCACAGCCTAAAAACATACCAAAGCAAGCTAAAAGCAAATGCGGCGGCTGTGATGTGGGTGTCAGAGCCCTGGGGGCACCCAAAGGCAGACACATGAGAGGACCACATGCCAAGGAGGGTGGCAGCAAGTGGGGCTCAGGCAGCGGACGGAGACCACCACAGAGGCACCCCTCACCTGCCAGAGGGCCCCTTGGAGCCTTCCTGGGCTGGGATGGATGCCATGGATAGGAGGACCACCTTCATGCCAAGGAAAGGTGGGCAGAAGGGAGTCTGCTCTTCTCCCCATGCTGACCCCCTTCTCTTCTCTTCCCAATCCAGGGCCCTCTTCACCTACGAAAAATCCAACCAACTCAAGCTCCTGGACTCTGGGGGTAAGAGCAAACCCTCCTTTGCTTTTTGGCTCTCTTCCCTGGTCTGTTCCTCCTTGTCCACCTTGGAAACTGAGCCCCAGGGAATCAATGGAGACCTCCCTTCTCTCTGGGGCAGGGAGACCAGGAGCCTCAGGCCTCTGTTGTGGGGAGGGGGCCACCTTCAGCTGAACTGTACCCCCCTCCCTTGCTCCATCTGACTCCAGGTAGCCTCTTGGAGCTGGTCCCAGTCAGGGATGTCCAGCTGAGCCTTCCCTGGTCAGGGCCAGGGCAAGGAACGTCCTGCCAGGTCAGGCAGAGTCCTGCCCCAAATTGCATCCCTCCCCACTTCTTGGTCCCCGTCTGCCTGCTTGCTGGGTTTCCCCCACAGTCCCAGCAGCCCTGGGGAAACCATGGCCTTAGCCCCCACGGCTGTCTCCCTGCCCTCTTGCAACCTGCCTCATCCCTTCGCAATGGGCTCAGCATCTTGCCCTGGCAGCTCAGGCCTTGCCCACACTGAGGCAGAGATCGGGGCCCTGTGAGAGCCCCGGGGCCCTTCCTGACCTCTGACCTCTTGCCTCTTCTTGCAGCTGGCGGTCCCGATGAACTGGCCAAGCGCTTCCAGAGTGGCAGCGTCATGTACGGTCTGTGCCGCCTGCAGGATGGTGCCACAGGGCAGCAGCACATCGTCCTCATCAACTGGGTGAGCCATGGGGGGGGGGTCTGTATGTTAAGGGTGCGAATCTTCACAGCATCCCCCACAAACACACCAAGGACGACTGGATCCCACACCGTTCTCGCTGCTGCATGGAGGTGCCAGGATCTCTGGGTGATGTTCCCCTGAGATTCCCACTCTCAGAAAGCTTTTGGAGAATTATTTTGCACACAAATGCCTGCGGTTTTTCTGTTCAAAATAGCATTTTGTGTGTTGGGGGAGACCAGTGTGCAAAACATACTGGGGCTGAATCATTTTGGCATTTCCCAGCTGGAGCAAATAGTCTGCATTTTTGCTTGGGATCATTCCCCCAAAGACTTTGAAAGCTGCGAAGAATCTTTGCCTCTGCTTTATTGTTCTCCCAAGGTTTTCGCAAGAGTCAGGAAACCCACGATTGTGCAGAGAAACAACCAGGAATGGAGATTCCTTCCAGCCCTCGGTGGGGGTCCTTGCAGGCAGCAAGCAGGCTTCTGTGGGGGTCAGGAGCTGGGGTCCCAGCCCTAAAGACCAAAGGGAGCCACTGGGCATTTCCTATTCCAAAATGTCTTGCCACTTTGGAAACTCCTCTCTGGGACCAGAGTTGCAGCCTCTCTCACAGTCCTGTCCGGTGGCTGGGGGGGACTTCTCCTTATCTCGGGTGCAAATCTCTCTGCTGGGCCTCCCTCCCTCCCTCCCTCTGTCTTCCCTCCTTGAGCCAGGCTTTCCAAAACAAGGCCAAAGAAGGCAAAAACCTTCCTCTCGCTGCGGTCTGGTGCAGACTGGGGGCTCCAGTGGCTTCCCCTGAGACTGC
Organism: Sceloporus occidentalis; assembly: GCA_023333645.1. Lineage (NCBI taxonomy): Eukaryota > Metazoa > Chordata > Lepidosauria > Squamata > Phrynosomatidae > Sceloporus > Sceloporus occidentalis. The sequence goes on from JALMGF010000005.1 coordinate 188,376,500, forward strand.
TCCAGACGGGAACATAATTGTTAGAGTTGGCATTGTTGAGGTTTCCGCCTCCCTTCCTCTCCATGATGCACTATTGGGGGGTTGTGGGGTGATCTCTCCTCCATGGATTGTGTATTGGGGGGGGGGGGGCACAGAATAATCACTGAAGGCTAATGCAACTGGTTCTAAGGAAGCCAACCATGGAAGTAGCAAGGGGCAGGGAATGGCAATTCAGAGGGAGGCGGATCTGTTCAGCTTTGGGGTTGCTCTTTTCCCCCAGTGTTTATTTTTATCACAAAAAAGAAAATTGGCCTCAAAGCTGAGAAGGCCCCCTCCTCTTGAATAGTCATTCCCTGTGCCCCCCCTCCTTTTCACAGCAGCTGGTTATTATTATGATTATTAACCTTTATTTATGAAGCGCTGTAAATTGTCTCCAGTTAATAAATGCAGCAGTGCAGTAATAAGGGCAGGACTGGGTGCATACCCTCCCTGGCTTAAAAAAGGGGGATGGCCGAGTGGGTGAGGGATGCCCCAATGCATCAAGGCAGGTTTCCACCTTGCCTGAAAGAGGCTGTGGGGAGGCCACCGGTGGGAGGAGGTCCGCCTTGGACCCCACCGTACTGGAGAACTATCAGCCAGTCTCCAATATGGGGCAAGGTTCTGGAGCATGTGGCGGCCTCCGAGCCCCAGGCGTTTTTGGATGAAACAGATGATCTGGATCCATTTCAGTCTGGCTTCAGGTCTGGTTATGGGATGAAGACTCACCTTGGTGGATGACCGACGCAGAGAACTGGACAGGGGGAGTGCGTCCCTGTTGGTTCTGCTGGACCTCTCAGTGTCATTTAATACCATTGACCATGGTATCTTTCTGGGTCGCTTCACTAGGATGGGATTTGGGTTCTCTGTTATGCAGTGCCTATGTCCTTTCATGGCAGGATGAGCTCAAAAAGGGGTGTTGGGGGATTCCTGTTTGATTTCTGGGCCACTGGCTTGTGGGGTCCCTTGGAGCTCTGTTTTCTCTTTAGAAACTTTAGAAAGCAAGTTCAAAAATAGGACCAGTGCCTGACATGGAGAGGAAGGCAGACGGAGTGGAAAAACAGAAATCTCTCTCTCACACACCATTGCACATGTTTATTCTTCCAGCTGAACAGCCCTCCAGGTGGTTTTCATGGAGGGGCCTCGGTCGACCTGGGACAAGCTTCTCCCCACATCCCTCCTGTTGTGAACCCTCTGCTGGGGCGTGTGGGGCGTGTGTGCACACCCCTGTTTCACTCTCATCTGTGCCATGCACAAGCAGGGCTGACATTTCAGCCAGCCCCAGCGGATGTGCTCCTGTTTGTGGGAACCTTCCCGTTCCTCCCAGATGCCTGGGGAAGGTGGGGTGGGGTGGCGTCCAGCCGCAGGGGAAGGGAGGAGGGGTCTGGCCGGGTGCCCGGTGGTGACCTCACCCCCAAGTCTTCTCCTTCTGCTTCCTAAGGCCCAGGGATCATGGGCTCAAGGCAGCCGGGGGTGGGCAGTGGACAGGGAAGGAGGCAGGAGGAGATGACCTGAGGGGTCCCTGGGGCCACACTCCCCTTGGGCAGGCTGTGTGTGGGGGGCATGTGTGTGTGCATGCACTCTTTGGGGAAAGCTCCAGAGCTAGGTTTTAAAAGCAGCCCCAGAACTCTTCCCTGGCGGAGGAGAAGGGTGTGAAACAGTGTCAAAGAGCATGTGCAGAGTGCAGGTCTACTGCAGCTGCAGCCAGTCCCCTTTGCACCCAGCAGGCTCCTATGTAGGGCTTCCGAAAAACATAAGCAGTTCTTTCTGTTGAGCCTTTTGAGGCAAAGCCTTGGCAAGGCCTTTTGTAAAGCAAAACTTTTAAGAGGAGTATTTGGACATACATACTTTAAATCCCAGTGAGTTAATAATTACTGGGGTGATTCAGTTGGGAAAAAGGACAGGAATTCTGTGGTCAGCGGTGGAGGTTTGTGGCCCATGACTGGTCCGAGATTTAGCACCGAGCCTGTTCTGATGTTTTTTAAAAGACTAATGCAGTCATAAGAGTTGGAAGGAATCTCAAAGGGCATCTATTCCAACCCTTTGTGGGGTGAAAATACACAGAGTAAGAGAGAGTTTGGTGTATCCTGAACAGCTATTCAGTCCCCATAAAACTGGAGCATCCCATCCACTGAGAGTTAACCCTATGAGTCTATGATTGTGTGTCAGTCATTCTCTGTATTATTTTTAACTCCCACAATATAGTTCTCTGGCTGAGGCTGACGCTGCCAGGTGGGTTTGCATGGACCATTTCAGTGGCGAAAGAAGCTCTGTGGGCGCAGCTGAGCAGAACGGGGCAGGCGGCCTACCCACAGGGTGACCACATGCCCTCCTTTTCCAGGACATGTCCTACATGCCAGCCTTCTGTCCAGAAGGAATTCCAAAATGCCTTCCATTTTGAGTATGAGAAAGAAGCATGAATTTATATTCATATGAGTGCTTTTAGCTTTCATTTGCCCATGTCCTACATTCTTCTTGAACGTCTGCATTTTGCGGTACCTTGTCCTCCTTCGCAGTGAGGACATCTGGTCACGGGATTCTGGAGCCCCCACCCTGGGCATCCTTTTCTTGACAAATGCCACCTCCCTTGGGTCCTCAAAAATACAGCTGAGTGAAAGGGGAGCAAAGGACTCAACCCTCTCTTTGCCTCCAGGTTGGAGAGAACGTCTCGGACCAGCGCCGCCAAGTCTGTACTGGGCACCTTCCCTCCATCCGGGCCTTTTTTAAGGTGAGTCCCACCCACCCCTACCCCTCCCCATGCCCAGCCTCCTTCATCTTCCCAGCATCACTTCCTTCCTCTTGAACTCTGCTGCAAGGGCTGAGTCCTCCCTGGATACTTCTTCTGAAGCCCCTTCCTTGTGGGATCTAGATCTTGCCATCCTCAGGGAGGCATGGAAGGAATGGGAATGCAAATGGCCCTGCAATAATCCCCAGCTGGAATGGGAGGAGCAGTGACCTCCCCGTTCCCAATGCAATCTGCCCTGCCCCACATCCAGGAGCTGGGATCCTATGGCAGAGAGATGACGCACTACTCCCAGGGAGTTAGGAGAAGCTGCCTCATTAGTGGATGTTGTTGCTGTTATTGTCTACCTTCAAGTCATTTACCCCCTAGCATGGCATTTTTTGGCAAGATTTATTTAGAGGGGGGTTGCCCTTGCCATCTGAGGCTGAGAGAGTGTGACTTGCCCAAGGGCACCCAGTGGGTTTACATAGAATCATAGAATCGTAGAGTTGGAAGAGACCACTAGGGCCATCCAGTCCAACCCCTTCTTCTGCCATGCAGGAAATCCAATTCAAAGCATGACAGATGGCCATCCAGCCTCTGTTTAAAGACCTCCAAGGAAGGAGACTCTATCACCTTCCGAGGAAGTGCATTCCACTGCCGAACAGCCCTTACTGTCAGGAAGTTCCTCCTAATGTTCAGGTGGAATCTCTTTTCCTGGAGCTTGCATCCATTGTTCCAGGTCCTGTTCTCGGAACAATGGATGCAAGCCAAACTGGGAATCAAATCCTGACCTGGTCTCCAGAGTTGTAGTTTATTCAACATCCAATTAGAAGTTGAAGGCTTTCACAGCCAGCATCCATAGTTTTTTGTGGGTTTTTCGGGCTATGTAGCCATGTTCTAGAAGAGTTTATTCCTGACGTTTCACCAGCATCTGTGGCTGGCAGCTCCAGAGTAGATCTTCATTTTCTCTGAAGACACCAAAGCCACAGATGCTGGCAAAACATCAGAAATAAACTCTTCTAGAACATGGCCACAGAGCACAAAAAACCCACAAAAAACTGTAACATCCCATTACCTTGTACAGTATATGCAGCACACAATGTGCCAAGGTGCTGCCCTTATTTGTGAATTGCACAGTGCATGGGATTGGAAGGTGACCAAATGCAAATCGATGTGCGATGCACAAGCATACACAGAGACACCACATGCGCAACTTCCTTTCTGCAACCTTGAACTGAATGCAGGTGTTTTGGCTTCAGACAAAAACATCCAATCGCTCGCATGCACAAGTAAAGCACCAGCAGGATTCCAACCAGCATCTCTGGTTCCTGAAGGGTAGGCACCCTCTCCTGGGCTTGCTTGCTCTCTCATCATCAGAGGGCATGTGCACATGCGCACTCGTGTGTGCATACACAAACACATGGGATCCATATGTCTGGGTCCCTTTTTGCTCCCCAGTGGCACTGTCTCCTTCCCTTCCTCCTTCCTTCCTTCCTTGTCTGGTCTCAGCCAGCTGCAGACATCTGGTTCCCAAGAGCTCAGAATGCCAGGAATCTGGGGCCAGGAAGCCACAGATGTGTGGGGTGAGGGGGGCTGGAGACCAGATTTCCCCCTTGATCCTTCCCAGCTCTGCCCCTTCTCCATTGCTCTCCATTGCTCTGGGGTCTGTCTGGGTCCAAGGCGGAAATGGGCTAGGAGTATTTATTGGAGCCCACTCTGAAGAAATCTGACCAAGTACGCCCTGGGAGAGGGTCTTTTTAGGGTTGCCCAGATGCAGAAAAAGGCAGAACGTTTTCCTCTGCACCCTGACTTCCCTGCTGCAATAGTATCCTCCCTATGTATGCTGTTGTGTGCCTTCAGGTTATTCCTGACTTATGGCAACCCTGTGGTGACCCTATCCTTGAGAGAGCATGACTACACCAAGCTGGCTCTCTAGTGTAAGGATAGGTATATAAGATTCTTAGCCAGAGGGCTCGCCAAACTACAAGTCCCTGGGTGCAGTTGTAGTGCAGTGATAATTATAGGGTGGGAAGGGCCTCAGACCTGTCTCAAGACTCAGCCCTCCATGGCCACCCAGTGGGTCAACAGGGATTTGAACCCAGGCCTCCAGAGTCCAATATTCAAACCAATAAATAAAGCTGTTTAATGCCACTTTAATAGCCACGGCTCAGTGCTATGGAATTCTGGGACTTGTAGTTTTGGGAGAGATTTAGCAGCTCAGGTGCCACAACAAACCACAAGCCCCAGGATCCCATTGAGCCTTGTTGGTGGAAACAGTGTCAAACCATTAAGTCTGCAGTGCAGATGCAGCCTAAGTGTGAGTCCATTTTGGGATGGGAAGAGGGAGGGGAAACAAGGGCTGGATGGGAGGCAGAAAAGGCCAGTCTGCTCAAAGGGACCCTGCTGGGAACTCCAGGACTGAGTCTGGAGGCAGCCTGGTCTCTCTCCAAGGACCCTTCCGCCCTACAATTGCTATTGCGCTACCATTCCACTTTAACCTCCATGGCTGCATGCTGTGGATATCAGGATTTGTAGTTTGGTGAGCCCTTTGGCTAAGAACCCTAAGTACCTGTCCTTACACTAGAGAGCCAGCATGAGGTACTAGTTCCAGTGTTTGACTATGCCTCTGGGGACCAGGCTTCAAATCCCTTTTGTTCAGTCATTGAAACCCAGTTGGTGACCTTGGCCAAGTTATACTCTCTCAGCCTCAGAGGAAGGCAAAGCCCAAGCCCACTCTGATGAAACCTGACCAAGTACACCCTGAGATAGTCCTTTTAGGGTTGCCAGAAGTTTGGAAATGACTTAAAAGCACACAACAATCCTTACACTAGAAATCCTGGGATTGCATGGGATGGAACTATGACAGTTAAAATGGGATCATAGCCCTACAGCTTGTATGGTGTAAAAGGGTCACAGGTGGGCTGCTGGGAGTTTACAGTGAGGAAACACTGGGGGTCTTGCTGCCCCTGTCCCTAGGCTGTGGGGCTCAAATGACTGTGCTGACCGTCATCCCCCACCACTGCCATAACCACATACCCAAATCACTGGAGCATATTGAATTTCCTAGCATCCTGTGGGTTGGGGAAATAGGAGTCCAGCTGTGATGTGGCCATGTGCTCATGCTCTTACATGCATCCATACCTGGCTTCCCCACTCTCCAGATGCATGGTCCTCATGCTGTTGTTAATGCAAGGGGCCACTTGGAGGCCATCTACTCCAGCCGCCGGACCATGCAAGGCAATGCCAAGCTGTCTCCCCTTCTCCTTCTGCAGGAAGCCAACCTGGTGGTGAAGGCATGCCGGACTGAGGAGGTGACCCAGGAGAGGCTGTCGCGCATGATGTCCCTGGCTGCTCCATCAAGCGGCACTCCTACCAAGAAGGGTCCGCCCGGGGACCAAGAGGAGCTGGTGGTAAGGAGAGGGGGTCCCTGGAGCCAGCTTGTTTGCAAGTCCCTTTCAGGCGGGGTGAGGAACCTGTGGCCCTCCAGGACATTTTGGACTTTTGACTCCCATTAGCCCATGCTGGGCCATGGCCATCGGTCAGGATGATGGGACTTGAAAAAATGCTTAGCCACCGTGAGACTTTTTGCCCCTGCACAAGATGGAGAAGCCCCATGCTTTAGTTGTTCTGTTAAGGTGCACAATTTGGGCCAGGCTTCTCTGTGCAAATGACTTCAAATGTGAAAAATGCAAGATGTTTTTGTGTATTCTGCACAAAAACATCTTTCCTTTTCCACACACAGGTTGCATTTTTCACATACATCTTTTGAACAGTGTGGGGGGGGCTGTCCTAAAAATGTTGCCCCTCTTTAAAAATAAATAAATACAGAAACGCTGCCCATTAGCACAAAGGAGGCTTCCAAAATATTTTCATTCATGCATGCGAAGAAAATGAACCAAAATGTATAAGGGAGGAGGACAGGGGTCATTTTTTGCACCCATGCTCCCCACGGGGCCACACCACCAGTCCCAATGCAACCGGGTGTGATCTCAGATCACTTTCAGTTTTGCTTTCAGTCACTTTTCAGACATGCTTTTCTGGGTTAGATGTTTTTGGGGGTTCCAGGGATAATTCAGGGGCTGCAAAGTGGGGTCTATAGGTTGCCCGAAGGCCTCATCTGTACCTCTGATGTGGATCCCTAGCCCTGCCTTGTCCCCCCAGCTTCACTTTGGGTTCCACACCCGGAATCACATCTGGAAATTGCTGTTGGTTGCCATTTTTGCCCAAAATTTGGCTGTGTGGGTGCAGGGGGAACAAGCCCTTGCCTTGGGTTGCCCACCCCAGGTGCAGGCTGCCTTTGTGAGGAGGGCTGGGTGGGCAATGGGGTGCTTTCCCCAACCCCACCTTTGACCCAGGCCTTCTGGTCCCCTTCCTCCTCCTCAGGGCACCAACTACAAGAAGACGAATCCAGCCCTGGAAATCCTGCGCACCAAGCGGAGCTCCTTCTGGGCCCAGGCTGAGGTGAGAGCGTGCGCATATGCGCAGGCACATGGTTAGAGGGAAGGAGCCATCACAGTGGGTTAAGAAGGGGAGCCCAAGCCACCCTTCATCCCCACTCCCCTTTGGGGTCCCTGGCATAGAGGGAAGAAGAGGAACGGCGCGAGGAGGAGCGCAGGCGAGCCCAGGAGGAGCGCCGACAGTGGGAGCGCCAGCGCATGGAAGAAGAACGCCTGCAGGCTGCAGAGCGGGAACGGCACATCCAGGAAAAAGAGCAGCTCATCCAGGAGCAGAGGTGGGTCCTTTTTTTGGAGATGGGAAATGCCTGGTGGAGCCTTTGCTCGTCTACATGCCAACCCTGGGCAGTGGGTGGGGGGCCAAAAGGCCTTTCCCTGCCTGTGACACCCCCCTTTCCTCCTTGATGGGAGTGAGGCCCCTTGTGCAATGCTGGAGACCCTCTTTTCTCTGCTGAAGGTGATCCCCCCCCCAATCCCTTTGGCCCCGTCTCCTGTTTTGAGCAATGTTGCCCATTGTAAAAACTGAGAGGGCAGGACTATCTTCAAAAAAATAGTGTGGGATTATGTGTACAGTCACATATGGGCTTTCAAACAGGGCTGGATGGCCATCTCTGGGCCCCGAGGGGGCATTTCGAGGGCAGTGGTCAAAAGGACTCTGGCCAGGAATGCTGCAGGTCATCATTGCCATTCAGTGGTCAGCAACTGAGACAACTGAGATGGATGGATGGCTTAGGGTGGCTCCCTGGGTTTCATTTGCAATGGTCTCTTTGGCACTAGACCACTTGGATTCCACTTGGAGGGTCCTGGCTCCATCCAATGGAGGCCTGGGATTTGTAATTTTGGGAGTTACTTAGAATTCTCAGCCAAAGCACTCCTTAGTGTCTCACCATGCTACAAATCTCAGGATTGCACAGGATGGAGCTCTAGTTCTCTTGCTAGGTAGTCTGGAGAGTGACCACATGCATCCCACCACAGCCAGGCACCCCCTTCACCCCACAAGCAGCCAGCTTAAAACAGTGGCCCACTTAGACAGCCATAAGACAGTCCATCTTGGAGACAAGGGCACCCAAATATTTATTACAGGAACTTACCAGCCATAGCACCCCTTCCAGGACAACTTAGCCCTATGGAATCCCCCCCCCTCCGTTTGGGGTCTCTGGCCCTATGGGTTAGTTACTTCTCCCCATATTTGTCTCCCCCCTCCCCCCCATAGGAAGCTGCAGGCCCAACGAGAGGCAGAGGAGCGTCGGAACGAAGAGGCCCGAAGGCAGGTGAGTCCCTCTGTCTCCAGGGCACGTGGTGCCCCTACCTGTGCCAGGAAATGGGGTATCCAGAAAGCCCCCCCTGCTCCATTTATAGAATCATAGAATCATAGAGTTGGAAGAGACCGCACGGGCCATCCAGTCCAACCCCATTCTGCCATGCAGGAAATCCAAATCAAAGCATTCCCGACAGATGGCCATCTAGCCTCTGCTTAAAGACCTCCAAGGAGGAACACTCCACTACACTCCGAGGAAGGAGTGAGTTCCACTGTTGAACAGCCCTTACTCTCAGGAAGTTCCTCCTAATGTTGAGCTGGAATCTCTTTTCCTGGAGCTTGCATCCATTGTTCCGGATCCTGTTCTCTGGAGCAGCAGAAAACAAGCTTGCTCCCTCCTCAATATGACATCCTTTCAAATATTTAAAGAGGGCTATCATATCACCTCTTAACGTTCTCTTCTCCAGACTAAACACCCCAGCTCCCTAAGTCTCTCCTCATAGGGCTTCATGGTTTCCAGACCCTTCACCATTTTGGTCTCCCTCCTTTGGACACATGACTCCAGTTTCTCAGTGTCCTTTTTGGATTGTTTTGCCCAGAACTGGACACAGTGTTATTCCAAGTGAGGCCTGACCAGAGTAGAATAGAGTGGCACAATTACTTCTCTTGATCTAGACACTATACTTTTATTGATGCAGCCTAAAATTGCATTGGCCTTTTTAGCTGCCGCATCGCACTGTTCACTCATGTTCAATTTATGGTCTACTTGGACTCCCAGATCCCTTTGACACGTATAAGTCTCTTGTTCAGCCAGGTGTCCCCCATAATCCTATGTCTGTGCATTTTATTTTTCTGCCCTAAGTGCAGTACCTTACATTTCTCCGTGTTGAATTTCGTTTTGTTAGCTTTGGCCCAGCTTTCTAGTCTATTCAGGTCATTTTGAATGTTACATAGCACTTTTTGGCCCCAGAACTCCTGGATATTGTGTTGGGAAATGCCTCCCGCACTGCCTTTATGTCCTGCCTCCTGCATGGCACTTCCTCAACCTGCCCCTTTGCTCATTGCTTTGATGCCCCCCTTGAAACTCTGACTGATCCTTCCTCTTTCTCTCTCCCCACTGACCAGCGAGAGGTGGCCGCCTCAGCCTCGCACTCCCACAGCCCCCGGGACTTCTTCCAGCAGCAAGAGCGTTTGGGCAGTGCCTTGGAACAGCCGTCCTCCCCGGGGGGCCAGCCAGGTGAGTTGAGGTCTCACTCCTGCACATGCATGGGGTGGGCAGGGGCAGCACAGAGGGGTGATGGGGAGCTGCATATGGGACACAGTGGGCCCTTGGTGTCCCCAGGGGTTTCATTCCAAGGCCCCCCATCAATACTAAAATCCATTTGAATCCTGTTAAATACAACGGGGTATCACCATCATCATCATTATTACAGTGGGCCGTCAATATCCACTGGGCTTTGGTTCCAGGACTCCTTGTGAATACCAAAATCCATACAATGCAATGGCATAGTAAAATGGTGCCCCTTATAGAAAATGGCTAAATTTGCCTTTTGAAAGCTATTTTTTAAAAATATTTTGAAGCCACAGATACTTGAATCTGTGGATAAATAATCCATGGATACAGAGGGCCAACTGTATTCCTATTTGGGGGGCTAAAATGTCTTGAAAGCCCCAACCGTACTTGGAAGCTGCAGTGTTACTCAGCACTGGTTTTGGTCTCTGTTGGAGGACAGTCGGTTCCATCCCATAGCAATACAAGAACCTCCCTGGACTTTATTTGGGTTTGCAGGGAGTTGACAGGCTCCTCCTTTCCTCTTGCCCACCCCCACCTTCTAGGATCTAAAAGGGGAAGCTGAAAAAAAGGAAGACCCCCCTTCTTCCTTCCCTTGCCAAGAGCCAGGCGGGAAGTGGTCTTCTTTGTAGGAACGAGTAACTGTGCTGTGCAGCCCTTGTGCTCAGTGGCAACACAGCATAGACAAATGTGCAGTATGTGTGTCCATACTTTGCCTCCGTGCCAGAATACAATTGTTGCACATCAGAGGCAAAAACCCATCTGCTTCCAGAGGAGAACCTGTGCAGGTGCAAGTCTCCAGTAAGACTCTTGGGAGCCACTGAAGACGTGGAGAACCCCTGCTTCTGTGCATCAAGTGCCCCACCCTTCAAGGGAAACTATGGGGGAAGATTTAGGACAAGGCCACCTTCCTCCCTGATGGGGTGTCTAACCTCTCTCTTCTTTCTGCCCCCACTACCCACAGGAGTGCCACGGCGGCCTTTCCTCCGCGTCCAGCGCAGCCTCACGGAATCGTCCTACATCTTCCGGCGCCCGGACCTTTCCCAGAGCCCCTCTTCTTCTGGAGGCTTCCTGCCCTCTGGTCCAAGCCCTGGGGCAGCCCCTCTTCCCAGCTCCCGCCAGCCCAAGCTGCCACCCCCCATCAGCCCCAAACCTGGGCCTGGAGCCCTCCCTCACATCCCAGTCCTTGAGATAAGTGCTTCTCCCACCCCGCTTCCACCTGAGAATGGGACCCTGCCGGTCACAGGGTCCAGCCCTATGGTGGCTACTACTAGCCCTCTGGCGGAGATCAGCACTCCTGAAAGAGGAGGAGGAGGAGGAGGAGGAGGAGGAGGAGGAGGAGAGGGGTCTCCCTCCACCCCTCCCCCTGAGCTGGGTCCCCCCTCCCCTCCTGCAGGCACTGGGGTTGCCCTCCATCTTGGTGACCCTCCCCAGGCCAGTTCTCTGCCACCACCCCACTCCCTTTCCAATTCCCCGCAAGCAGAGGATGCACCCCTGGGGCCAGTGGGCTCCTCCCAAGCAGAATCCCTGCCCCACAGGGGGACCCCAGGCCCCTCGCCCTGCAGCCCAGACCATCTGATGGGACCCAGCCAAGCAGAGGGGCAAGGGAACCCGTCCCTCCCTACAAATGGCTTCCCACAGGAAGAGAGCCTTGCAACAGGTAAGCCTTCCTTCCCAGGTCTTTCCCCAAGGAGGGGGCCTATGGGGCCCAACTGTCCCCCCCACCCTACTGCCTTCCTAATTCTCAGCCTGGGGTGGGGGCACCCTGCCTTTTTGAGGGGCAGCCCCTACTTCGTCATGATCCCTGCAGATGGGAAGGGAGGGGAAAGGGCTCAGAGACTCAGCCTGCCTTGGGTTTGAGGTCCCCAACCCACAAGGGATGGCTGGCCATGGGATGAAGGGAGCCACAAGACCCCAGTTCTTCTCTCTTTTGTCTGTCTTGGCAGATGACCCCCCAGCACCAAGCCATGCTGAATTGGCCCCATCCTCTGGGCCCAAGGGGATGATGGGAGCTGAGGAAGAGGGTGCATTGCCCATGAGCCACGGACTGGGCACGGGAGAACAGGTAAGCGCTTGCCAATTTGGTAGCAGGAGGGGGTTGGAGGGAATGTGAGGTCCCTGTTGGCAAGACAGCTGTAGGTAACCTCCTCTGCCTTTGGCTTCCTTTTCCAGGTGGACTCACCTGCTGGTGCCAAGCTCCCTGGAGCAGCACTGGGGGACCTTGGGACAGGTAACCCCCTCTCTTCTTCCCTCCCTGGAAGGGTGCATTGGGGGGACGCCCCGCAGTCCTAGTCCCACATCCATAATGGCTCCTTTCTCTCCAGGTGTGAGGACACAAACTGGTGATCAGCCCTCCCTTGTGGAATGCATAGACCATGCTGGGGACCCCACCTTGCAGGCAGCAGAGGCTTGACTCCACCACTTGCACCCACACATGCATGCACTCACACAACACACACACACACCCTTCCAGGTTCCTTCTGCTTCAAGGGTCCCCTTCCAGCTGCAGCCTCCCCCCCAATAAAGCATAAATGGTCCAGCTTTCTCGGGGTGCTCACTTTTTTTTTGGGGGGGGGGTATAAGGTTGAAGGGTAAGATGCCAGAGATGGAATCACACTCCTGGGCACCAGTGCCATCCTTCCAGGGCCCATCGTCCACATTCATCCCAGCCCTGTGAACTCAGGTGGAGGGAAAAACCTCTGAAATACTTTTTAATGATTAGTAAAGAGGGGAGGCAGCCCCCCTCCTTGAAACAGACACAAACTGAGTGGGGCACATGTGCTTGGAGACCCTCCCTGCCCCCCACATTGGCACACAAAAGATCCCTGAAGCAAAGGGCGATGGGATGGTTAGGAAGAGGAGAGCCTAGTGGGAAGGGGCACCATTTCTGGGGTGGGAGGCTTCCAGGAAGGTGCAAAGGGGAGCCTCCTGCTTGTGCTTGCGGGGGGGGAGAGCCCATGTGCAGCCGGCAGCCCACCCTGCATCGCCAAACAAATGTTCCTCCACTGTCCAGGCCAAGTCATTCCAGTTTCTCACGAAGGAAGGAAGGAAGGTGCTTTTGTTCCTGAGACAAAGGACTTCCAGTCAAGATGGACCCCACAGTCCCAAGGGGCTCTTTGTCCCCCCCCAAAAAAAAACCCCTCAGTTCCATCAGGGTACAGACCCCACTTGCCAGGTAGAGTCAGGAAAGTGTCCAAGTGGACCAAGAACTCCTTACTGGACGGCTGGCCTGGGCGACCCTTCTCCTGTTGCTGGAAGTCACTGGTCAAGTCAGGAAGGCAACTGGGTGGGAAAGAGGTTGGAGGGTCAGCCCCTTGGCCTGAAGGAGGCTGCTGCCCAGTCCCTTGCTCCATCCTTCTGACCTGCAGCCAACACTCTCTTTCTCTTCCTCTTCCTCTTCTTCTCAGACTTGCGACTGGAGCCACAAGCGAGGGTCGAATCTGGGTTGAGGGGGGAGAGGATGGGCCCGGGGGGTCCGCTCCAGCTTAGGTGTGGGGCTGCCGCTGCTGGAGGAGCTGGAGCTGGAGGGCGAAGGGCCCCGGGCCCTAGGGGTGGGTGAGGACCCCCGGGGAGGGCGCCCTGAGCGCCCCTTCAGTGTACTGAGCTTGGCATCCAGAGAGAGGGTCCGAGGGCGGCCCCAGCGGGGGGGCGGGGGACATGGGCTGGTGCTGGCAGTGCTGTCACTGTCTGAAGAGATGCAGCGTGGGGACCCCCCCTCAAAGAGAGACAGCCAGGGTGGGCCACCCAGGTCAGAGACCCGCCGGGCCAGGATGTCCGTCACGGCCTCAATGTCGTCTGCCGGCTCAATAGCTGGTGGGGGGAAGACAGGCAAGGGGGGTGCATTATCCCACTGTCCACGTCTCTGGTCTGGCGTTCTCTCCCCATGGGGCCAACCAGCCCCACTGTCTGCAGGTGCCCCCTTCCTCCATACAATGTAAAGGCAACAACAGACCCCTTCCCCACTATGGTTGTACTGAAAGGCTTGTTGGACCATCATGTGGTTTTCAGAACAAACATCTGAGCTTCCCTCAAAGCCCCCCCCCCCAACATGTCCCTGGCCCCACAAGTAATAGGGCATAATTGCTTTGGGGCTTCTGGTCATCAGGAAGGCCACTGGGGAGAGGGGATGCCATCTGCGAGGCCCTTCCTCCACCCCACAAGCCCTGACTGCTCCCTTGCCCCCTCAACCTCCACCCCAAGGGGCCACTCCCACCCCCCAAGTGAGCCCCCCAGCCTGGTGTCCAGCCCCTTCCCACTCTGTTTCTGGGGAAGGGGCAATTACGTCACCTGTCACTGTAATAGGCTGATAGGAGCGCCCGAATCTCGGCAGAGACAGCGTTGTCCTGCAAAAGGAGCCCCTCGCAGCCGGAGGGTGGCCCCCCAGGGCCAGGAAGAGCTGGCGTTGCAATGGGGGAGCACAGGGCAGAGCAGGGGGACAGAGAGGAGAAAGGAGAAATGGGTGACATGCAGAGAAAAAGCAGGATGAGAGCAAAGAGTTAAAGGCACATAGACACAGAGAGTTGGGGGCAAGCACTCATAGGAAGGTGGAGGGGCAGGAGCCCCCCAGAGAGCAAGAGAGACCCCCAGAGACAGCCACAGAAAAGGACAGAAAAGATGGGAGACCCCAGCCTTCCCACAAAGCCCCCTGCAATTGTGCTAGGGACAGGGGGCTACCAGGAAAACACGTAGCAAGCCCCCTTCATAAGGGGGTCCCTCCCATCACCCCAATTTAAGGCAGAGCAGAGCAGACACACGCACACCCCATTTACCCATCTCATGGTAGAGGGAGCCCTGTTTGGCCAGCAGAGTCGGGGGGCGGCGTGGGGAGGGCGCCTCCACCTTCATGAGCTCATCGCAGCAGTGCTTCCATTGGCCTGCAAGAAAGGAGGGGAGGGGAGAAAGGCCTGAGGTTGGGGAGGGGGTGCTGGCCTCCACACCCCATCTGCAGCCCACACTATTTCTACATGGGGGGTTCCAGGAGGGTGTCCTGGCCCCCCACACCCCATTTGCAGCCCCCTTGGGCTAAGGAGAGGATCCCACCCCCATTTGTAGCCCACTCCTCCTCACTGGGGGCCCTATGGAGCCCAGAAGGGTGCCCCCCATAATGATATGCAGCCCCACAGAGTCTGTGCCACGCAAGGGGCCCCCAAAGAGGTGTCAAGACCAAAAGCAAGTCTGGGTGCTGCTGTTCCCACATCTTAAACCCCCCTGATTTATTCAGTTTGCATCCTGCCCTTCTCCCATTATGAGGCTCAAGGCAGCTTGCAATCTGCCTTGTTAAAAACAACGGATAACACAAAAGTTAAAACAAACAATCATATTGAAAACATTAAAACAGTTCTATAAAAAAGGTGGGTAAAATGTAATACGTAGTGATAAAAATAAGCCTACTGCACCTGGTTTCTGCACAAAACCAGACCATCCCTCCATCTGCACAATAAGCCTAATGTATCTAGTGGCCTCTCTTTTGTCCAGTCCTAAGAAAGACAACAAGGGGACTGCCTTGGCCAGAGACCCCTGAAGACACACAACCTGGTGGGATGAGTCTCATGATTGGAATGTGGAAATAGAGGGGTATAACCTTATTAAGAGAAATAGGCCAAACAGGAAAGGAGGAGGAATAGCACTATATGTCAGAGATATTTACACCAGTGAAGAGATCCTGGACATCAATCATGGAAGCCAGGTGGAGAGCATCTGGATAAGAATCAAAGGGGAGGGAAACAACAAGGGTGTTACGGTGGGAGTCTACTACAGACCCCCAAGTCAGACGGAGGAATTGGATGATATCTTTCTAGAACAGATGACCACACAGTCAGAAAAGAGAGATGTAGTAGCGATGGGCGACTTCAACTATCTTGATATTTGCTGGAAGTCAAACTCAGCCAAATCCTCACTTGCCTGGAAGACAATTTCATGGTCCAAAAGGTGGAAGAGGCAACAAGGGGCTCAGCTACTTTAGATCTGATCCTAACCAACAAGGATGACTTGGTTAATGGGGTGCAAGGGGTGGGATCATTAGGTGGAAGTGACCATGTTCTCCTGGAGTTAGTTATACAATGGAGAGGAGAAGCCAGGCAGAGTCAGACACGCATCCGAGACTTTAGGAGAGCGGATTTCAGTAAACTTAGAGAAGTATTGAGGGCGATTCCATGGTCAGAAATACTAAAAGATAAAGGAGTTCAGGATGGATGGGAGTTTCTCAAAAGAGAGATACTGAAGGCACAATTTCAAACAGTTCCAGTGAGAAAGAAAAACGGGAGGTGTCTCAAGAAACCAGGATGGATGATGAAGGAACTTTCAACGGAGATGAGTTTGAAACGGAAGATGTATAAGAAATGGAAAAAGGGGGAAATCACGAAAAAGGAATTCAAAGAAATAGCAGGCATGTTTTGGGGTAAAGTCAGAAAAGCTAAAGCGCAGAATGAACTCAGGCTTGCTAGAGAGGTTAAGAACAACAAAAAGGGCTTTTTTGGATATGTCCGCAGCAAAAGGAAGAAGGAGGAAACGGTAGGGCCACTGCATGGAGAAAATGGCAAAATGCTAACAGAAGACAGAGAAAAGGCAGAATTCCTCAACACCTTCTTTGCCTCCGTCTTCTCAGAAAAGGCAAAGGCTGCTCAACCTGAGGATAATGGAGCAGAGGACAGAATAGGGGAAACTCAGCTCAGAATAAGTAAAGAGATAGTAGAGGAACACCTTGTTAATCTAAATGAATTTAAGTCTCCGGGACCAGATGAACTCCATCCAAGGGTATTAAAAGAACTGGCAAATGTAATATCGGAGCCATTGGCAATCATATTTGAAAACTCCTGGAGAACAGGAGAGATCCCAGCAGACTGGAGGAGGGCAAACGTTGTCCCCATCTTCAAAAAGGGGAAGAAAGAGGATCCCAACAATGATCCTCCAGTTAGTCTGACATCAATCCCAGGAAAGATTCTGGAGCAGATCATTAAACAGAGAGTTTGTGAACATCTAGAAGGCAATGCCATAATCACAAAAAGTCAACATGGGTTTCAGAGAAAGAAGTCATGCCAGACAAACCTAATCTCTTTCTTTGACAAAATGACCATCTTGGTAGATGAAGGGAATGCTGTGGATATAGTATATCTTGATTTCAGTAAGGCCTTTGACAAGGTTTCCCATGACATTCTTGCAAACAAGCTTGTAAAATGTGGGCTAGACAAAGGAACTGTTAAATGGATCTGTAATTGGTTGACCGGCCGAACCCAAAGGGTGCTCAACAATGGCTCCTTTTCATCCTGGAGAGAAGTGACCAGTGGGGTGTCCAGTGGGGCTCTGTCCTGGGCCCAGTGCTATTCAACATCTTTATCAATGACCTGGATGACAGATTTGGGAGCATACTTATCAAATTTGCAGATGACACCAAATTAGGAGGAATAGCTAATACTCCAGAGGACAGGATCAAGATTCAAAATGACCTGAATAGACTAGAAAGCTGGGCCAAAGCTAACAAAATGAAATTCAACACAGAGAAATGTAAGGTATTGCACTTAGGGCAGAAAAATAAAATGCACAGATATAGGATGGGTGACACCTGGCTGAATGAAACTACGTGTGAAAGGGATCTAGGAGTCCAAGTAGACCACAAGTTGAACATGAGTGAACAGTGTGATGCGGCAGCTAAAAAGGCCAATGCTATTTTAGGCTGCATCAATAGAAGTATAGTGTCTAGATCAAGAGAAGTAATAGTGCCACTCTAGTCTGTTTTGGTCAGGCCCCACCTAGAATATTGTGTCCAGTTCTGGGCGCCACAATTCAGAAAGGACATTGAGAAACTGGAGCATGTCCAAAGGAGGGAGACAAAAATGGTGAAGGGTCTGGAAACCATGAAGCCCTATGAGGAACGACTCAGGGAGCTGGGGATGTTTAGCCTGGAGAAGAGAAGGTTAAGAGGTGATATGATAGCCCTGTTTAAATATTTGAAAGGATGTCATATTGAGGAGGGAGCAAGCTTGTTTTCTGCTGCTCCAGTGAACAGGACCCGGAACAATGGATGCAAGCTACAGGAAAAGAGATTCCACCTGAACATTAGGAGGAACTTCCTGACAGTAAGGGCTGTTCGACAGTGGAATGCACTCCCTCGGAGGGTGATAGAGTCTCCTTCCTTGGAGGTCTTTAAACAGAGGCTGGATGGCCATCTGTCAGGGATGCTTTGATATGGATTTCCTGCATGCCAGGGGGTTGGACTGGATGGCCCTAGTTTTCTCTTCCAACTCTACAATTCTATGATTCTAGGATTCTAGGATTCTAACCTCCGGCCCTTTGGTGCCAAGGGAAGAACTCTGTGGTGCTCCTGCTCCCTGGCGGTCACTCTGGGTAGCTGCAAGAGCAGCCGCTCCCCAGCCACGCCAGCCAAGCTGTGCACTGGGCAGGTGGGCAGAGGGTCACAGGTGGGCTCTTTCCCAAGACACCTGCCAGCCTCCAATGTGGGCCAATGCCATTAAGATTGCCAGAACAAAGACCAGAGAGGGCTCCCGTGCCTTCAATGAAGGCAGGAGTTTCAGCAAGCGTGGCTCCTTGCCTGGTTGTGCAACAAGAGACACCTGCCAAAATTCCCTCATTGACACACACACACACACCCCACTTCTCAGCCTGGCAGCCTTCAATGCCAGGCCCCTCCCCACCTCTCCAAAGTAGATGTAACAAGCAGCAGAGGATGTGACAGTGGTCCAGCCACAGACCTCTGTGACCCAGCAGGCTCTTGTACTGGGGTGTCTCTCCAGCCCCAGGAAAACAGAATAAGGGGGGAAAGGTCCCTCCCATGGGGGCCCCCTACTCACTCATGTCATAAAAGTGCTGCCAAAAGGCCTCCATCCAGCGCTGGGTCTCAGCCCGCGACTCTGCCAGCAGCGTGTGGGTCACCTCCTCACCCCCGTAGCGGTTTGTCACTGACATGCAGTGTAAACGGCTCTTGGGGTCCTTCTCGGTGGCCCGGATCCGTGTCTCCTGTGGGTATGTACACCAGAGAGGAAAAAGGCCTCAGGTACAGAGCAAGGCCACCTGCAAGCCCCACTCTCTCCGTGGGGGGGGGGGGGCAGAAGAGTCAACTGTAGCTCCCCCTCCCTCTTGCTGGAAGGGGCTGATTATGCCCACCACAAAGAAAAATGGAAAGGTGGGAGCAGGAAGCCTCCAGATAGACCCCCTCTACACACACAAACACACACCCTAACCCTTCTTCTTGGCCCATTGCCCATCACTGCCCCTGGGAGTGACCATGTCCAGGCTTTGCACCCTGAACCCCTGCAGCTGGGCACATCCAGGCTCCCAAAGAACCAGGCATCTAATTGGGGGGGGGGGGAGATACCTTTTGAAAAACAACACAGGCTTATCCAAGGGAACACCCCCCAGCCCCCACTTTACATGTCCCAGTCTAGCTTCATTATTTAAATAATCTGGACACGCTCCAGCATTTGTCTCTTGTGGAGTGAATGGGGGACACCCTGCATATGTGACAGTGGTGGCAGTGTCCAAGGAGGCCAGTGCCCAGACTAATCCTGAGGCTCCCCTTTGTCCCCCTCTCCTGAAAAGCACACCTTGTTGATGGCAATAGTGAAGGCCGGCTCCTCCTGGGTCTCTGCATCCTGGGGGTGTCGATAGCAAAAGAGGTTGGGGCCACGCAGGACGCAGGAGAGGCGCTGCCAGCCTTGTTGCTCCCCCTGCTGCACAAAAAGACAGAGGGATGGGGGTAAATAGCAGTTTAGGGACACCATGTGAATGCCCCCACTCCAGCCCCTCCTACCCATCGGGAATTTCTTTCTTCTCTGCCAGGTCATGGTACATCTGGTGGCATTGGGAGGGAGGCCTCCAACGGTTCTTGGAAAGAGGGGTACCCACTCTATGTTGGGTCCTGGGGCACATTCAAAGGGATGCCTCCAAACACGGAAGCAGTAATATCAGAGGGCAGACTGTTTACCATCTAATCACCATATGGCTACTTACAGATGGGGCCAGTCTCTTTGCGATCAAGATACCCCATCGGGTTGCATAGCAGCAACCTTTGCATGTGGAGTCATGCGTTAATTGTTCATGCAACCCTTGTGAGGAATGGCCAGCACTGCACACCTGAACGAGCACACACTGTGGCACAGCATGCACAACCCCTCCTCTGCAACCTTGGCATAGAACTCTGCATCACACAAAGTTCTCCAAGTCTTTCCAGGGGGAACCTTGCTCCAACAGGACTCTGGACAACAGCTGCAGGTCCTGCTTCTCAAGTACCCCCACAACACAGGCATGCCCTCATGCACACCCATGGGCAAAGCACCTACCTGCACCTTGAGGAACCCGCACATCATCTGGTGGACCATGCAGTTTGGCTGGGCTGTCAGGCGACAGCAGACACTGCCATAAAGGGGCAGCCAGAAGGCGCTTTCCTCTGTAGGATACGCAGTGGGGAGAAAAGAAAGTAAGGGGGAAGTCAGGCAGGGAACCCACTGGACATGGAAGTGGGGGGGGGGGTGCTGGCGGAGAGAGCTGCATGGCTCCCAAAGGAGAGGGGCTTTGGCTGAGGTTTGGCATCAGGATAGCAGTGTGGCATGCTGAAGCCACCATGAAACATGCACTCGCCCTGTGCAGTTCTGCATCCGCTGTGGCTGCTCCTCAAGGGGAGAGAAGAGAGGGGAAGATGATTCAGGCCATGAACTAACTAACAGCTGGACTTGGTATTGGGGGCCACACAAGGGTCTGCTCTCAGATGGGGTGCACCCCCGTTTCCATGCTCTCAATTGCCTCCCCCTTGCCAGTAAAAAAAGCCCTGGCAACCCCTCCCAAGGCTTGTCAGCTGCCAGATTACGAGACAGAGCGCCAGGGCAAGAGAATAGCCCCCTGCACCAGTACCAAAACAAACAAACAAGCTTAATTTATATACAAACAAACAAGCTTCATTTATATACCGCTTCATACCGCCTAAGCAGTGTCTAAGCGGTTTACAACTGTAAGCTAATTTGCCCCCAACAATCTGGGTACTCATTTTAGCCACCTCCTCGGAAGGATGCAAGCCTGAGTCAAGCTTGAGCCCTTTTGCTGGTCTTGAACTCGCAACCTTGTGGTTCTGAGTGAGTGGCTGCAGTACAGGCATTGAACCACTACACCACCAGGGCTCCTCCTGGGACATATGTGCATGTCACTAAGAGGAGGATGGACTGAATGCGATACACAAGCCTTGTGTTGAATGGCAATGTTGCGCAGCTGGATGCATAGCTGGCATAATCCTACTAGGGAAAAGGGACACCCATAGCTGAGAATGTGGTCTCACGCATCACAGATGCAGAAGACACGCAACTCCGCTTCCACCACCTTGAACTGAATGCAGCCATTTTCCACCTGAAAAACAATGTCCCCCCACTTCCATGGGGGAACTCACACATTTAGGGAACACCTACAGGATTGTAGCCGAGGGGGTTGTGCCAAACAACTGTGGTAGTGGAGGGTCCTGGGAGCATATGCCACCCACCTGCACCCCAGTGCACTCACACAAACACACAAAGAGTGTGTTTTCCAAAGAGGCCTTTCACCCCAAGCATCTGGAGATGCTTTCACATCAGCAGCAATCTGGGCACAATCTCTCTTTTCATTGCAGAGAATTGGGTGGAGTTTCCCGCTAAGTACAGAGTGAATACCATTGTCAGTGACGACGAGGTCGTGGGTGCGAAAGGCATCCTGGACGTGCGCCAGGCGGAGGGTGGTGCAGGCCAGCAGCTGGTACTTGGGTCCCCTATAAAGGATGGGAAAGAGGTTTGGAGGAGACCTCTGGGGCACAAATGCATGCATCCAGGGATGCGCGCATGAGACGCAAGGGCCACAAGGAGGGAGGGTAGGGTACTCACGCCACGCTGGGGGCTGGAAGCAGGAGGGGGCTGCTCCCTCCGTTGCTCAAGGGGCTGCCAGGCACACCGCTCCCCTCCAGCGCCGTCCGCACCCTTTTCCCAGAGGAGCGTCCCAGAGAGCTGCTCAGGCGGCTGGCCAGCTTCTTTGGGGTGCTGCCAAGGGCCGAGTCCTCCTCCAGGCCAGCGCTGTACAGTTCCACCTTCAGCTCAAAATCCGGGCCGGCCTCAGTGCTGGGGGGGGGCAGAGAATTTGGGATGGGGCACACATCAGCATGGAGGGACGAACAGGTACAAGCCAGCTGCAGCCCAAGCAAGTGCATCCTCTGACAGTCCAAAGGACAAAAAGGAAGCCGGTGGGCATTTGGAAAGACAGGCTCCCAGGGAATGAACCCAGGACACCCTTTCAATGAGGGAGAGTGCCTTGACCCACAGCAGGTGGCCCTTGGAGCAAATCAGCCCTGGCTCTTCCACTGGAAGCCATGCGTTGAGTGGGGTGGCAGTGGGGCTTCTGTGATGCAGCAGGGGATTTTCTCTGGCCATTTCCCCCCCCCCCCCCCATCTTTTAAGAAAAGTTAAATATTCCCTTTTCCAGATCACTATAGCAAGTAGTGCACCAAGAAAGGAACAAACCACTCCTTTCTCTTTCATTCAATTATTCATGTTCATTCAAATAAAAAACACAAAAACAGACAACCCTCAGAATCTGTTGCTGGGGGGTCTCATCCTGAGCACTGTCTCAGCCCAGCTCCCACAGTGTCCCAGCCATGCCTCTCCGGCCCCCAACGTGGCACCCTTGGGACCCCAAGATCTCTTGCCCCTCCTAATTTCCTCTCAGCTTAAAACTCTTAGACAAATGTTCCCCAAAAGACTGTCTTGCAGCTGCACCACTCGCTTTCCTTTTCCCCGAATGCCAGGTTATGGGCCCAGAGGTGACCTTAAGTGACCAAGGAAAGGGGGCAGCCATGAATGGGGGCAACCCAGTGGCCAGGCCGCCTGCTTGCTCCTCTTTTCCCAAACCCTGGAGACCCTGCCTTTCTGTCATTTTAAAGGGTTCAACTGACATCATTTGATTTTAATCTTTCAAGGAACGCTAAAATATTTTCTGGCTCTATTGTTTGCAAAACAACCCAGTTCAAATAACAGTAAAAGATCATTAAATGAGAAGGTAATACATAACACTGCTCCTCCATAATGTGGTGGTCAACACATGGCTGCAACTCTGACCTCCGAATCCTCTTCTATAGCCACCCAGGACAGACTGGGCGGACGTGGGGGATTAATCAGAGAAATGACAAAGATCTGGCTGGTCCTGCTGGAAACTACACATCCCAGCTGGTCAGACTGGAGTGCTTTTGGGAGCATCGGGTTCGTCCACAGCCTCCTTGCCCAGCTTTCTTGCCATATGAGTGTGAAGGACAGTGTGGCTGCTGTTCCTGCCTTTCCCCCTGCCTCTGGGGGTCACCCCCTTTCCCTGCCTGCACCCCACAGGTTCTTGGTCCCAAATGCTCAGTTCTACTGAAAAACCTAGACCTCTGTGATGTGAACAAAGCGAGGGAGAAAGAGAAAGCCCCCCCCCCTTTATGCTTTCCTTCACATTGCAGGATGAAGGGCAAATTCTCAGCCGCAGCTGCGACTGAGGGGCCCCCACATCTCTCACCCCACAAAGTGAGGGGAGAACAGGGCTGGGGGGGAGGGGAGGCTCTGGGGCTCACAAGAGGATGCTGTTCTCAAAGCAGATGTCGGTCAGCGTCCGGTCGACCAGCACCATCTCCGTGTCATAGATCTCTGTGCCGATTTGGAGCAAGCAGAACACGGCGCAACGGTGCAAGTCTGTCCAGGGAAATTGGAAAGGGTCTCACATTAGCAAGCATCAGCAGCAACAGCAACTCTTCAGGCCTCAAATCCCACCCCACAATACCCACTCCCCCCACTGCTGCCTTTACTCCATTGCAAGACCTCCAGCAGCAGAACAGACTCCTTCAGAAGGTGCTGGACCCTCCTTCGGTCGAGTAGCCCACCTCTCAGGGATGGTTTAGATGCAGATTTCCTGCAGTGGTATCAGGGGTTGGACTGGATGGCCCTTGGGATCCCCTCCAACCCTATGATTCAGTGATTTGCACCACAGAAGCATGAGGTTCTCTGGAGCAACAACAGGAAGTAGCCAATTAAAATCATTAATTAAGTTAGGAATTTTCTAAGGAAAATGGGCAACTTAATTAAATTTGTTTATTAACTTATGTGACTGACTTATGCTAAAATGTCAGCATGAGCTGAATATTAAGTTCTTATTTAATGGGGAGAGATGCTCATTTGGGCCAGGAGTCAACAGAATGTACATTTCCCAGCCGGCTCTTTCTCCAAAGCCTCTTTCTCTTGGGTTTTTGCAAAATGGCTTCCCGCTTCCCTGCAGCAGCGCTGGGGAAATCAGGGCCTTTTGGTCACAAGATCCAAACCCTTTTTTCAAGAATGGGTCCAGCGGGAGAAATTGCCGCAAGGGCGTTTGAAGCTAACCCTCCCAGAGAGAAGTCCTTCTCCAACCCCATTTCTAAAAATAAGGAAGACTGCATTATCCCTGAAGCCAGACGCTTCTTTATAGCTATAAAATCTGGAGTACTTCAGAAAGTAGCCCAAAACTTGGAGATGCACAGAATGGCCAAAAAGGAAAAGACCTTGAGAATGTAATGCCAGACCATGTTCTTATCCAGACACCTTAAGGTCTCAGTCCCATTGCCTGGGCCAGCCAGAAAAGACCTGCTGAACCAAGTGCTGAATGGTAAGGCAACACATAGGTAAGTTAAATTAAGTTAAGTAGACCACAAGTTGAACATGAGTCAACAGTGCGATGTGGCAGCTAAAAAAGCCAATGCAATTTTAGACTGCATCAATAGAAGTATAGTGTCTAGATCAAGAGAAGTAATAGTGCCACTCTATTCTGCTCTGGTCAGGCCCCACCTGGAATACTGGGTCCAGTTCTGGGTCCCACAGTTCAAAAAGGACATTGAGAACCTGGAGCCATGTGTCCAAAGGAGGGCGACTAAAATGGTGAAGGGTCTGGAAACCATGAAGCCCTATGAGGAGAGACTGAGGGAGCTGGGGATGTTTAGCCTGGAGAAGGGAAGGTTAAGAGGAGATGTGATATCCCTGTTTAAATATTTGAAAGGATGTCAAGCTTGTTTTCTGCTGCTCCAGAGACTAGGACCGGAGCAATGGATGCAAGCTGCAGGAAAAGAGATTCCAGCTCAACATTAGGAAGAACTTCCTGACAGTAAGGGCTGTCCGACAGGGGAACTCACTCCTTCCTCGGAGTCTAGTGGAGTCTCCCTCCTTGGAGGTCTTTAAACAGAGGCTGGATGGCCCTCTGTCGGTGAGGCTTTGATTTGGATTTCCTGCATGGCAGAAGAAGGGGACTGCTGACTGCATTTAGGCCACAGTCTCAAGCCACGTCTACCGAAACACGCTCTGCCACTGACCACCTCTGAAGCCAGATGGCCCTCCTGCGTTCTGTGCTGCCCACAGAAGGGTCCAAAAAGCCCCAGGACGCTCCTGCAGAAGCACTGGACACTGAGACTTTTGTTGGCACAGTTAATTTATCGTCATCGTCACAGTTGGCCCTCCATAACCATGGATTCAAACTTCCACAGCTTGAAAATATTCAAAAAATATATGAAGTCCCAAAAGCAAAGCTTGATTTTGCCATTTTATTTGAGGAATACCATTTCAATATGCCATTATACTTAATGGGACTTGAGCATCCATACATTTTGGTATCCATGGAGATTCCTGGAACCAAACCCCAGTGGATACCAAGATCCAACTATATCATCATCATCATCATCATCATCATCATCATCATCATCATCATATAAATTAAGCTAATAGTAAATGTTCACTTTCTAATGTAAATGTATTTCAACCAGATAAGTGTGTCTCTGTGTGTTGAAAGATTAGATTAGCAGCTCTCTCAACACACTAACCCATTGGTTCCCAATCTTTGGTCCTCCATTTGTTTTGGACTTCAGATTCTAGAAGCCCCAGCCAACTTGGCCAACAGTAAAGAATTGCGGCCACTGAATTCTAAACCATGGGGAGGACCAAAGGTTGAAAACCACTGCGCTAACCCTTTCCTACTAACTCTCCTGCCTTGGCTCTGGGTTGGCGAGGGCAAGGTGGAAAAGCCCACCAGAGCCATGCAAAAGGGGGAAAGGGGGAGCAGGAGCAACGGCTTCCTCTAGGGCAGGTGGGTGGGTGGGCAGCCCTGGACCCTCCTTTCCTCTTAATGCAAACAAAGCACACCAGCCCATCTCACCCGGGGTCAGCCTTGCCCTTTCACCCAGGGCTCATCTACGCTGTCCACTGCTTTCATTTAAGTGCCACATAGACATTTGCTCATCTAAACATTTGGCCACCACACTTCTTCTCCAAAGGGAATTTACTCCTTTTACAGTGGGGCACCATCACAGTGAAGAAGGGGTCGGGTGTGCTTTGATTGTGAGCTCCTGCATGGCAGAATGGGGTTGGACTGGATTATCCTTGTGGTCTCTTCCAACTCTATGATTCTAAAAAGAAGGTTAAGAGGTGATATGATAGCCCTGTTTAAATATTTGAAAGGATGTCATATTGAGGAGGGAGCAAGCTTGTTTTCTGCTGCTCCAGTGAACAGGACCCGGAACAATGGATGCAAGCTACAGGAAAAGAGATTCCACCTGAACATTAGGAGGAACTTCCTGACAGTAAGGGCTGTTCGACAGTGGAATGCACTCCCTCGGAGGGTGATAGAGTCTCCTTCCTTGGAGGTCTTTAAACAGAGGCTGGATGGCCATCTGTCAGGGATGCTTTGAATTGGATTTCCTGCATGGCAGGGGGTTGGACTGGATGGCCCTAGTGGTCTCTTCCAACTCTATGATTCTATGATTCTATGATTCTATGACTCTAAGGCCAAAGTGCATTTGTGACAGCACAGGCATCGCCCAATCGGTCCTGCCCATCCTCTGCCACGCAGCTGCCGGACCACGTTTTCCCCTGAACCATCGAAGCCATTCATTAGGGCAGTACTTAGGTAGCTGTTCATTTGTTTAGAAAGGGGTGGGAATGATGTGGCCCTCCAAGCACTGTTGGACTGCAACTCCTATCGTCCATGCTGGCTAGTCTGGATGCTGGGAACAGCAGTCCAACAGCATCAGGAGAGATGAACAACTGCAAGCCCTCATTTAGATAAAACACCTACTACCAGGTAGTAACTGCAGCAATCCAAATATAATGGTTGACTCTCTTTTCTTGTAGAGGTATACTTCCACACCCAAAAGCTTTGTATTGTTTGTTGTTATGGATTTTGTTTTGGGGTTTTTTTTGGGGGGGTTCTTCAATAAAATCATTTTTAAAAAATTATCAGAAAACCAGAAGAACCCAAGAAGATACGCAGATGCCCATTGAGAGCAACATTACAATGCAACAGGGCATGCAGCATTAATAAAGCTCCATGGAAAAGGAGGGTCTATTCTGCCCTTCTAAAGGCAAGGAAGGGACCCAAATCTCATCTCCATCCGGAGCAAGCTACCAATAGGGCCCTGAGCTTCTTTAAGCAGGAGGGCATGAAACGCGGCTGATGGTCAGCCCTGGGCAGCTTGATTCGGAAGAGGAATTCCTCTATATCCTGTTTAGGACCTGGACTTCTGCCCAGAAGCAAATGGGAAGCAAACTCTGAAGCTGCCCAGGACCACGATGCTGCAGTCGCCAAGGCATGCTCCAAGGAGAAGCCCAGCTGCTCTCCTTTGCAGCAAAGACCCTGGAGGCCGGGGAGAGATTCCAGGAAGGGCTTACCTCCCTTGTTCTTGAAGTATTCGGTGTCCTTCCACATCAGGGGGATCCGGAGATCTGGAAGAAGACGGGGAGAGAGTCAAGGACTGGCCTCCTCTTGTTAATACCACGCAGCGTCCATTAACTGGCGGGATCTCTTTCGCTGGATGCTGTCAAAAAGAGTCTGGGGCTGCTCTAGCTGGAGTTCCTGCACGGAGTGGGGGGTTGCGTTGGATGGCCCCTGGGACCCCTCCTCACTCAGGGGCCACTGGGCAGGGAGGATTCGGACGCTAGTCTCCCAAAGGCCACTCAAAGCACCTCTGGCTCTACAAATAGGGTTTTCTTGGCCAGGTTTCTTCAGGGGAGGCTCTCCATGGCCCCCATCTCTGAGGCTGAGACAGGATGATTCATCTAAAAGGGTTTCCAGGGATGAGCAGAAGGAGGATTTGAACTCCAGTCTCCCACAATCCTTGTCCAGCCCTCAAACCGCTACACAAAACTGGCTCTCCTTTCTTAGCTGTGCTTTCTTAGGAGAGCAGTGAGATATAAATTAATGACAGGATAGCCTTGTGTAAATATTTGAAAGGATATCATGGTGAGGATGGAGCAAGCTTGCTTTCGGCTGCTCCAGAGAACAGGACCCAATGGAGCAATGGACTGAAGCTACAGGAAAATTCAGTTCAAGAAAGAGGTGGACACAATTCAAGAGGGATGTCGAGAAGCTGGATCATGTCCAGAGGAGGGCAGCCAAAATAGGGGAAGGTCTGGAAACCATGAAGCCTTACGAGGAGAGACTCAGGGAGCTGGGGATGTTTAGCCTGGAGAAGAAAAGGTCAAGAGGGGATATGAGAGCCCTGTATAAGTATTTGAAGGGATGCCATATTGAGGAGGGATCAAGCTTGAATAGGACCCGGAACAATGGATGCCAACTATGGGAAAAGAGATTCCACCTCAACATTAGGAGGAACTTCTTGGCAGTAAGGGCTGTTTGAGTGGAAGATGCTGCCTTGGAGTCTCCTTCCTTGGAGGTCTTTAAACAGAGGCTGGATGGCCATCTGTCAGGGATGCCTTGATCGAGAGTTCCTGCATGGCAGAAGGGGGTTGGGCTGGAGGTTCCTTCCAGCTGTACAACTCTATGATTGTATGATGTAATTTTAGGAATAAAATAAAACCAGCTCCTTACCCGAGATGCAGACTCTGCCGCGGCACGGCAGGCGATCTTCCAGGGGGCCAGCATCTGAAGGGCTGAGGTGTGGGGTGGCAAGGGTTGTGGGCAGAGAAAGAAGCAGAAACGGAGCACAGTCAGGTGCGACAGGAGGCTGCCCACCCCAAGGCAAGACCCCCACCCTGCGCACACAACCGCTCCCGCATGCGTGGGGTGTTACGGGGAAGTCAGGAGCGTGGCCTGTATCGGCAGCAGAGCACTGAGCATCTCTGGGAACAGAAGGGCTAACTGTGGTGCCAAGATTCATATTGTAAAAAATGGCATTTAAACAATCTATATACCGCACACCTTTCACAATGCTGAACTGAGTGAACAGCAAAACAAAATCCTGCCAGAACAATGGAACCATTAAAGTGAAATAACAGGAAAATGTAGCTCAGAAAACAAAAGGCGGCAGAAAAGGAAACTCAAATGTTTCTATAGCTTCTGAAAGAAATCTCTCTGAGATGAGAGTTTGGGGGCACACCACAGGAATCCCCCACAGGAAAACCCAGATGGGTAAGAAAATATGCCCCCCAACCCCTGGAAAGAGGCAGAACCCCCCCCCCCGGGGCCGGGGCCCCAATCCTGCAGGCGCCCCACAAGGACAGCAAGAGGCCCAGCAGAAGCAATGGGGCTGCAACCCAGCATCCTCCACCATTGGCCATGCTGGCCAGCTGCAGTCCAGCAACGCCTGGGGAAGCGCTTCGGAATTCGTACTCGTGCCCCAGCACCTCTCAAGTTGACCAGGAACACTCCTCCCAAGTCCTGGTCTAAGACCAGACCCTGACACCACTGTATGGCCATTGCAACCCCAGGGACTGCCTTCTTCTTCTCTCCATTTGCATCCTGCATTTCCCCGCCTGAGCCCAGCCCTGAGGCTCAAGGAGGCTGATAACAGTCAGGACCGAAACTGGTGCCCTGCAGGAATCACTGGCCCCTAATTGCACTCTCTGTCGTGCTGCATCCACACTGCAGAAATAATCCAGTTTGAGGTCGACGGCTTTCATGGCCGGCATCCATGGGTTTTTGTGGGTTTTTTGGGCTCTGTGGCCATGTTCCAGAAAACTTTCTTCCTGACATTTCGCAAGCAGCATCTGTGGCATCTGGCATCTTCAGAGAATGCTTTGCCTGGAAAAGGTTGGGTGTATATCTACTGGGAACGCAGGAGTGATGTGGCCATGTTCTAGCAGAGTTTCTGGCCACATAGCCCGAAAAATCCACAAAAACTATGGATGCCGGCCATGAAAGCCTTCGACTTCACAATGCAGGAGTGAGTTGCATGTGTATTGCCATCCAAGACACGTGCAAATCACTCCTGCATTCCCAGGCTCACACAGTATATATACACCCAACCTTTTCCAGGCAAAGCATTCTCTGAAGATGCCAGATGCCACAGAGGCTGCTGGCGAAACGTCAGGAAGAAACTTTTCTGGAACTTGGCCACAGAGCCCGAAAAACCCACACAAAAAAAATCTGGTTTGACACCACTTTAACTGCCATGGCTCAGTGCTATGGAATACTGGGAACTCTAGTTTTGTGAGACAGCCTTCTCTGCCAGAGAGCTCTGGTGTCAAACTACAAATCCCAGGATTCCACAGCACTGAGCCATGGTTGTTAAAGTAACGTCAGACTGGATTATTTCTGCAGTGTGGATGCAGTCTCTATTTCGCTCTCTCATTCCTGAGGAAGGAAGGGCTGCAAGGACCATCTCCTTCAAGGAAGACACCACCAGGGAAGGCTGCAGACTGGCAAGGCTGGCCAGAGCCTCTCAACTGGCCGCCACTCAACACTCCCCTCTGTGGCTACTCCAAGGGGGCTGAGGAGGTCCTGACCTGGCAACCCAGTCCTAGCGCTCTCTCTCCCTCTCATACACACAAATGCACAAATATACAAGCAACCCTCCATTGCCCACTGACCGCCTGGCCATGCGTTGCATGACTTGCGCCTCCTTCATGCGCTGCAGCTCCGCCATGTAGGCCAGGATGCGGCTGTTGCAGACCAGCAGGCTCTTGGTGACCTCCAGGGCTTGCTGGCGCTGGGTACAAGCCGCCAGCAGCTTGCAAGCGCCTTCCCGCATCCGGATCTCATGGTCAATCTTCTTCTGGATGTCCGTGCCCTGGAGAGGGACAAGCGGGGAGAGGCCGCGTGTGCAAATGCTGCCGAAGTGCGCACTGCGCAGGAAAGCTCAAAGGCCCCAGGGAACAAAGACCGGGCGGTGTAGCAGCAATAGGGTGGCCATGTCCCAGGGCCTGGGCCTTGGGGATGGCCTTTTGTCTCCCCTCCTTAGGGCAAAGGGGAGGAATCCCAGGGCAAGAGCACAGCCTTGGAACACTGACAACAGCAAACATCTCCTGAAGAAACTTGCCAAGAAAAACCCATGAGGGTCACCTGTCCAACATCGTTCTACTGGAACTTTACCATAGAGTCGCAGTGGAAAACCTAGAGACTCATTGAGAAACACTTACCTAGGTATTTGTAGGTCCTCCAGCACAACTCTATGGTCAACTTCTGGTTGATGTTGACCATAGAGATACACTGGAGGACCTAGAAATTCCTAGAGAGGTGTTCTCACAGGCAAAATAAAGCCCCAATGGTTTTTTATTTGCATTTTCCCCTACTTTCACAGGGGTCCTGTGCCCCTAAGACCTGCAAATGTGGAGGGCCCTCTGTATGTATGTATGTACTGTATGTAAGTATGTATGTATATTCCCCTATATACATATGTGTGTATTCCCCTTAGTTAGACTTTTAAAAGCATTTGAGTGACATCCTCTAGACAACTGTGATTAACACTGAATGCCTAATGCTTACTGACATCATGAAGGGCTGCCCCATATGACATCACCAGGAAGACACCTCCTGTGACATCATTGGGGTCTCCCCTTGGCCTTAGGTTTTACCCCTGACATCTCAGGGTCTGGGATGCTCTGGCTTGGAAACCCCAGCTGCCAGGTGGGCAATGGAAAACACAGGGCAGAGGGCTGGCTGCCTGGGAGTGAGGGGGGGCTCTGATTTAGCTCAGAGTGGGGTGAGGAGGAGTGGGGGGGGGGTTACATAGAAAAAATAGAACTGCCACTCCCCCATCCTGGCTGGAATCAGAGAGGGGGGGGTCTCCTTCCCTGGACATCTCCAAAAAGAGGCTGGAGAGCGCTACCTGTTTCTGAGGATGCTTTCCCCTAGACTCCATCTTCTTCAGCCACAGTTGGATCATTAAAGAGAGGGGAAATGGTCCCATGCAGTGCAAGGCTCAGCTAAGCCCTGGCCCTGTTTCAAATGGCTTGACTTAGGAGAAGGAGCATGCCTTGCCTCTGAACATGTGCACAATGCTCTCCCTCAGCAATCTAAGGCCAGCAGGTGCAGGTGCAGGTGCAGATGGAGTCCCAAAATGATGCTGGGGTGTCAGCACTGGCTACCTTCCCAGACCCCTCTGTTGGTTCCTTTATCTTTATTGCCACGTGTTTCTGCCTGTGACCCACAAAGCTCAGCGGTTTGGATGCGCAAAGCAGAAATCACCACATTCTAAACAAGTGGGGAGGGCTTTAGTTTCTTATCAGATGAAGGCTTGAAAGAAGAACATCCCCTTCCCAAAATGATGGCAGTGGACATCCTTGCAACCACCCCCCTTTTCATGAGTTCCAGCCCCCCCCCACACACACACACATGAGACCTGGAAAGTGCACAGCATTGACCCCGGTGAAAGGGATGCCCCAGAGCATGTGCAAAGAGAAGCCTCCTCTCTGCTGGGCAATGACAAGTAACCCTGATCGGGGGGGGGGGGGGAGCCCACTGAAGGTTGCTCTGACAAGTGGGGAGGGAAATTGCCATCCATATAGACCTCCCAAACATGGACACAACTGGGGATGGTGTGAGAGGGAAGAAGATGGCAAGGGGCCATTTGCCCATCTGCAGTGGGCAAATCAAGCCTGTCGAGAGACTGCTGTGCCAACCCAGGGGGATCTGAAAGGCTGTGTCTGCCGTGAGGTTACCTGTGGAGGGGATGCCAGCTGAGACCCTGAGGTTGGCAGACCCTTACAGGGCACATCCACGCGCCAGGCAACTCATGCCACCACAGTGCCATGAAACGACTGTAAAAGAGCATGTGCAGAGCACCACCCACCCACTCAGAATGAGGAAGAAATGCTTTGAGCAATGGTTGCAGTTTCCAAAAAGGATCAGAATCCAATGTTGGCCTGCCCTTCCCTTAGCAATTATGGAGCGGAGTGGGGCTGGGTGGGGGGTTGGTTTCCCAGTCTTTTCCAGCTTGATGGGGAAGGGGAATTCTTTTAGCCCCTGGTCAGAGGGCCTTTGCCCGGGTCAAGCCATCCCAGTGGCACCCCTTTGCGCATTTGGGTAGGATGGGGCAGCCCCTGCGTCAGTGCCAGATATGGAAGAGACCCACACACACACACACACACAGAGAACAATCCAATATGTCTGCAAAAGATGCTCCTCCTTGGCACCAGCAGCCCCACCACAGGAAGATCTCCTTCCACAAGCCCAGCACCAAATGACAGTGAGGCAGCAAAATAAAAAAAAGCACATAAATGGGAATTTTCAGGAGCAAGCGAGTAAATCTTGAGAGATGGGGCTGCAGAGGCATGGCTTGTGTGCAGGGAATGGAGGATGAATGCATGCCCTACTTTGCCCTGGTGTGTGAGCCACTCACCTGGACACAGAAGCCCCCTGCCCACCCGCCCAACCACCTGCCTGGCAGCACTCACCTTGGCGACCTTTCCGTTCTCCATGTTGTGCTGGGAGTGGTGCCCTGGCTCCAGCTCCCCACCTCATGGCCCACCCCACAGGGCCAGTCTGCCCACCGCCCACTGGCAGGGCCAGCCGTTCAATGCGGCAAAGCACCGGCACCAATGGTGGGGATGGCGGTGGTGGCAGTGATGGCAGCAGCAGCTGCTGTGAGGTTTGTGGGTGACAGCTGAGCCAAGCTGAGGAGGGGGCTGCAAAGGGGAAGAGGAGAGGAGGCAGCCAGCGCCAGCAGCCCCACTGCGCCAGCTGAGAAAGCGCCAGGCGAGTGAGCCCAGCAGCTGGGAAGGACTGACATCACCAGCCGCCTATAAATAGCAGGTGCAGCAGGGGAGGGGGGATGTCTCCTCTTCCTATTCCTCCTCCTCCCCCCCCAGGAAGCCCCCTGACCCACCTTCTGGGGAGAGAGAGACGAGGAGGAGGCCTCTCCCAGACACCCAAACACCCACCCAGGGGACCCTCTCCTGCCCCCAACTAAGCAAAGGGAGGGGGAAATTGAGAAGGGGGAGAGGAACTCAGGGTCCCACCACAGGCTCTGGCTGTGGGGACTGGGGCCACAATCTGCCCCACCACACCCTTGGCCTGTTCCTACCCCCCACAGTCCCCAGAGGTCAATGCGGAGGGGTCAGGAAACTCCCCCCCACTCCCTCCAAGGGCTGGACTGCACCTTTAGAGGAGAGGAAGGAGTGCTAGCCTTCCCCCCCCCCCCCCGCCCCACCATTGGCCACATGCCTCTGGCCTGGGCTAAGCAGCTTCTGGCCACCAGGGGATTATGGCCCAAGTGCGGAGGAGGGTCTTAATTGGGAAAAGCCTGGGGGGGAGGGATGCTCAGGCCTCAGCAATGTCTGTTTGCAACCCCCCCCCCCCAAATCAGGATCCTTCTTCACTCCACACCAAAGTCTGTTTTCAGGTCTATATAAAATATTAAGAGTACACTTAGGCATAAGGAGAGTGCAATCCCTTCAGCACAGAGAGAAAAGACAATGCCTTTGGGATGGAGAGAGAGACAGAGACTGCAAGGGAAGGACGTTTGGTCAAGGTGGCCAGAGCCAGTGCCAACTCTTGTGTGTCCATGCCCCCCCCACACACACACTGCCCCTCACTAGCAATAACAAGTACATTTCTATACCACTTGCTGATGTACTAAGTGGTTTACAAAGTGTAAGCTAATAGTCCCCAACAAGCTGGGTACTCATGTTAGTGACTGATGGAAAGGTGCCAGGTTGAGTTGACCTGGAGCCCCTGCCTGGGATCGAACTCACTACACAACACCAGGGAGCCTGGCCTTGAAGCCAGCCCAACCTTCTACACAAATGGCTAAGATTCATAGAACCATAGAGTTGGAAGAGACCCCAAGGGCCCTGATCCACTCCAACCCCCTTCTTCTGCCATGCAGGAACTCTCAATCAAAGCATCCTCATTGACAGATGCCCATCCCGCCTCTCCAAAGAAGGAGACTCCATCACAATCTCTGAGGGATTTGTGTTCCACGGTCAAACAGCTCTTACTGTCAAGAGGTTCTTCCTAATGTTAAAGGTGCCCCAGCCCACTCAGCTTCAGCCCCTGCCCAACATTTTGCTGCTGGAGGTGGACAATCCAACTGGCACAGCTGGTGAGGGATGAAGCTTCATTGGCACAGAGGGCACCACGTAAGAGCACCTCTCCCAGGCATGGCAGCGGAGTTTGTGCAGCAGAAATGCCCAGAAGAAGGGTCAGTGGGTCTGACCTGCCTGCTGCCCAGAAAGCACCCATGGCCTCATTCTCCAGCCATTCCTACCCAGCGATGCCTTTGCTGGCCCTGCTCAGCCAGAGCCTTTGGCCTGGGAGAGAAGTGGGCAGAAAGCACGCCAGAGAACAGAAAGGGTCAAATCTGTGCCAAGCGAAGAGTCCTGCAGGGAACATGCCCACAATACTGGGACCCCGCTGGCACTGCCTCCCCCACTGGCTGCCATGGTCCCTCCCTCCACCCCCAGATCAGCTTTTTTGGCCCTTGGGCTGCTTTCCTCGTGATCGGCTGCGGCCCTGACCGCCCGCGCTCTGGGCAGCCATGCAAGATTGCAAGAGGACTCTCAGGCGCGTTTTATGTGCATTTGTGCCCCACAGGCTGCTTGTTTCAGAGGCAGACAGAAATTACTGGTATTATTGTTGGTCGTAAGCTGAACATGAGCCATCAGTGTGATGCTGCAGCAAAGACGAGACATGCTATCTTATCCTGCATTTATTGAAGCATAGTTTCCAAGTCAAGGGAAGCCCTAGTCCCAATTTATTCTGCACTGGTCAGGGCTCATGGCCATCTGTCGGGGATGCTTTGATTTGGATTTCCTGCATGGCAGATTGGGGTTGGACTGGATGGCCCTTGCGGTCTCTTCCAACTCTATGATTCTATGATTCTATGAGTTCTGGGCTCCTCATTTGAAGAAAGATATAGACAAGCTGGAGTGGGTTCAGAGAAAGGCAGCATTTATAAGAGGAACAGAAAACAAAACGTATGAGGAGAAGTTGAAGGAGCTGGGCATGTTCTGCTTGCTGAAGAGAAGACTGAGAGGTGGCATGGCTCCAAAACACACTGCAGAAATAATACAGTTGAAGACTGCTTTAATTGTCTTGGCTCAATGCTAGGGCATTCTGGGAATTTTAGTTTGTTGTGACATCAGAGCTCTCTGCCAGAGAAGGCTAAATGTCTCACAAAGCTACAGTTCCCAGGATTCCCCAGCACTGGGCCAGGGCAGTTAAAGTGGTGTCAGACTGGATTATTTCTGCAGTGTGTCTGGATCATGGTGGTCCTCTTTAAATACCTCAAGGGCTGCCCCAGAGAGAAAGGTATGGGTTTGTTCTCTGCTGCCCCAGAGAGTAGGACTAAAGCTCATGCTTTTCAGTTCCAGGAGGGTTGATTTTGACTGGACATTAGGGGAAGGAACCTCTTGAGGGCAAGAGTGGCTCAGGAATGGAACCCATGGCCTAGAGAGGATCTCCTTCTCTGGGCATCTACCAAAATAGCAATAGCAATGGCAAGTACATTGCTATACCACTTATCCGTGCACTTAAGCGCTCCCTAAGTGGTTTACAATGTGTGTACGCTAACTGCCCCCAACAAGCTGCTGGGGACTCATTGTAGTGACCTAAGGAAGGATGCCAGGCCTGGGATCGAACTCACAACACAAAAGAGGCTGGGCACCCAGCTGCTGGGGATGCTCCAGATAAGTGATTCCCAAACTTGGCTCTTCCAGGAGTCTGGAATTTCCGTTTCCAGAAGCCCCGGGTAGTTTGGTTAGAAGTCATAGACTCAGAG
Source organism: Sceloporus occidentalis (assembly GCA_023333645.1). Lineage (NCBI taxonomy): Eukaryota > Metazoa > Chordata > Lepidosauria > Squamata > Phrynosomatidae > Sceloporus > Sceloporus occidentalis. The sequence continues at coordinate 188,413,139 of JALMGF010000005.1, forward strand.
AATAAAAGAATCATAGAGTTGGAAGAGACCTCAAGGACCATCGAGTCCAACCCCCTTCTGCCATGCAGGAACTCTCAATCAAGGCATCTCTGACAGAGGGCCATCCAGCCTCTGCTTAAAGGCCTCCAAAGAAGGAGAATCCACCACATAGTTTGCATCCATTGTTCCTTTGGGTCCTGTTCTCTGGAGCAGCAGAAAACAAGCTTGCTCCTTCCTCAATGTGACAAGAATTCTGGGAACTGAAGTCCAAAACATCTGAAGAACCAAGGTTTGGGAACCACTGCTCCAGCTGGAGATCCTGCGCCAAGTAGGGTTTGGATTCAATGGCTTCAACTCTGTGATTCCAGGACTCTATGAATCCCATTGGTTCAAAGCCCTGGCCCATTGGAAAGAGAATCCTTCCCTGCCTCATGCCACACAGAGCACCCTCTGCTGCCAGCAAAGCCACCACCAGACAGACAGACAGACAGACAGACAGACATGTGTGAAGTGCCCAGGCAGAGAGCAGCCCCTGGCATGCCAAGGTGGCAACATGGCACAGCTGCAGGAAGGAAACTTTACAGCTGAGTAACCTGACTCTCTCTTTCCCTCTCTCTCATGCCAGAAGGAAAGGGGCACTTAGCCAGAGTGAGTCACAGGGATGCGCTATGGGGCCCTTTGGGGCCAGTAGGGCTATGAACCCTTCCAGGCAGAAGCCCTGGCAACTCCCCATCTGAGGCACCAGGCAGACACAGGAGGGGATTGATTTACGTCACACACAAAAGTAAGTGCGCTGTCGAGGAAATTAAAAGTGCAATCATCAAAAAGGAGGATATCCAAAATGTTGGCCACACAGCTGGAAAAACCCACCCAAAAACTATTAAAAGGTGTCCATTTGCCCACAAAAGGATAGGAAGGGGAAGCCAGGCTAACCTCCCTGGGAAGGGAGTGCCAGGGCCTGGGGCAGCCCCTAAGCAGGCCCTGCCTCTCTGGAAGACCCCCAGACGCAGATGGACTCATGTAGACCCCACCAAGAGACCTCCAATGAGCCCCACCATCCCATTAAGAGGGAAGTGGACACGTTGGAGCGTGTCCAATGAGGGAAACCAAAATGGTGGAAGGCCTCTGAGGAGCAGCTGAGGGAACTGGGTTGGTTTGGTCTGGAGAAGAGAAGGTTACCAATTGACATGATGGACATGTGAAAATATTTGAAGGGGTGCCATGCTGAGGATGGAGCAAGCTTGTTTTCTGCTACGCCAGAGAATAGGACAAGGAGCACTGTGTTCGAACTCCAGGAAGGGATTCCACCTGAACCTTAGGAAGAATGCCTCTACTGCAAAAGCTGCCAGACGATGGAAGATGCTGCTGCCTCTTTCTTTGGAGGCTGGTTTGAAGCAGAGGCTGGATGGCCATGGGGCACAGGCTTGTGTTCCTTCGTGGCAGAATGGGGTTGGATTGGATTGGCAGAGGGGGGCAAAGGCACCCCAAGACCAAGCATGTTCTAAGGAACAAACACTGTACCCCCCCCCCACTTGCTTGCCCCCCAGAACCCCTTGGAAGGCAGTGAGGATCCACATCTCCAAGAGATGTTCTGGAGCCCCAAGTGGAGGGACCCAGAGAAGGTCACAGCCTTGTAGAAGGGACCCTCCATCCCTCCCAAATATGTCCATCCAAGCCCCCCAAATGAGGGCTCCTTGGGGAGGCACCGAAGGAACAGCCCTCCCCCCCCGGACCAAGAGCGCTTTGCAATGCGGTCAGTGCTGTGGGCGACACAACTATGGCCAAGAGGCAACAAAGAGCGGGAGCCATGATGCCAGGCGACATTCTTGGCTCCTCTCCACAGCCTCCTCTCTGCCCCAAAGCATGGCCTGGAGGGCCCTTGCCATTGAGCTGCACAAGGCCCTTCTGCCGGGGGCCCTCTTGGCCCAGCTCCCCCTTTCAAGCGGAGAGGGACCTTTCCGAGAAGCCTGGAGCCCTTCTGCCATACAAGGGCCGGGAGTGAGAAGGGAGCCCAAGAAGGGCCCTTCTTCTGCCCTGCAGGAACTCTCCCTCCAAGCCTCCCCTGAGACGGAGCGAGACTCAAAGGCAGCCTCTTCCTCGTCTCCAGCTCTTTCGCTCAGGAGCCTTTTCCTCATCTTTAGGGGATCTCTTTCCCTGCAGCTTCCATCCAGGGCTCCTTGGGTCCTCTTCTCTGGAGCAGCAGAAAACAAGCTTGCTCCCTCCTCAATATGGCCTCCCTTCAAGTCTTTAAAGCGGGGTTCATCCTCCTCTCCCCTCTCAAGCTGCCCGGCGTCTCCCTCCCTCCCTCCCTGCCCCCTTTGGGCCTGCCTCCTCCTCTGGACTGCAGACTCTTCCAGGGGGCCCTCCCCATCCCACTCGGAGCCCCAGAGCCGGAAGGGTCCCCCAAGGGCCATCTAGTCCAGCCCGATCCCCGCCTGGCTGCTGGCTTCCCTGTCCTGGGGGAGGGGGGGGGTGCCCTTCCTTCCTGACCTGGAGGCTGAGGGCGATCTGTCGGATGTAGAGCATGTTGAGGTCCTCCAGGATGTGGAGCCGGCTCTGCATGGCGAGCGAGCGAGAGAGCGAGGAGGAGGAGAGCCTCCGAGGCCGGAGCCCCGCGGGGAGAGCAGCCAGAGGCCGGGCGCCGGAGCGGGAAATGGAGGAAGAGGAGGAGAAGGCCGCCCCCGCGCCCCTCCCCAGAAAGGGCCCTTCTTCTCCGGACGCAGAGAGGGGCCAGAGGGGGCCGGCGGCCGGAGCTCCCCGGAGCCTCCCCGCCGGGGCCCTCCAGTCCCGCCCCGGCCGCCCCTTCCTTCCTTCCCTCGCCTGGGCTTCCCGGCCAGACAGGAAGCCTGCTCCGCCTCCCGAGGCCAAGGCGGAGCCAGCCCCGGAGCCAGCCCAGGCCCCTCGCCTCCGGACGGAGACAGGCGCCAAGAGGAGCCCCGGAGGCCCAGGAAGCAGCGGCCCAGAGAGGCAGGCAGGCAGCCAGGGGAGGAGGGAAGGAGGGGGCCTGGGCCGGCCCTGGATCCCGACCCGAAGGCAGCGCCCGCCGCCAGAGAGAGAGCGAGAGCGAGAGAGAGAGCGGCCTCCTCCGGGCCCCGGGGGGAGGGGGGCTGCCCAGAAGGCCAGGCTGCCCAGCCCTGCTCCGCTCCGCCAGCCCCTTCCCCTCCTCCTCCTCCTCCTCCTCCTGGCTCCCTCCGAGCCTATCTGCCCCAAGGCCCTCTCCCTGCCCCCCTTGCCCCCTTCCCCAGGGCAGTGCCAGTCCGAGTGCCAGCCAGAGACGGAGCGGGGGCCCCTGGCTCCTCTGCGGGAGAGAAAGGGACACGGAGCCAGGGAGGAGAGAGAGCCCTCCGAGACCCCGCTCGCGGAGCTCTCTGGAGACGAGGCCAGAGCCCGAGGCAGGCAGGCCAAGGGCCACAGCGCCCCAAAGCCCCGGAAAGGAGGGCGAGCGATGATGGCTGGAGGAGAGTCCTCCGCGGAGAAGAAGCCCCAGAGATGCTGCTGATGCTGCTGCTGCTGCCCCGATCCAGAGAGCCCCAGGCTCGGAAGAGCCCCCAAGGGCCACGGCTGGCTCTCTCGGCCAACGCCGGGAAAACGCCCCCAGCACCAACTCCCTGAGGGCCTCCCTGAGGGCCACAAACTCAGCCGGAGATGCGCTGGGGGACCTGGGCTGCCCTGGGCAAGGCTTGGCCTCAGCCCAGGATGGAGCCCTCCTGCTCCCAGGCCCTCAGCAGAGAGGGGCCCAAGAAGACCTTGCCTTCGGGGACCAAAGGCCAAACCCTTCGCAGCCGCTTCCCAAACCTCCCTCCAAAGCACTCTCTCTGGCCTTTGGTTGCCTTAAACAAAACCGGGTTTAGAGAATCATCGAATCCTAGAATTGGAAGAGACCCCAAGAAGGGCCCTGATCCAGTCCAAGCCCTTTCTTCTGCCATGCAGGAACTCTCCATCAAAGCATCCCCATTGACAGATGGCCATCCAGCCTCTGCTTAAAGACAGCCTCCAAGGAGGGAGACTCCACTACACTCTGAATACCGATTTCAACCTATAGACTTTCCCTTTCGCCCCATTGGCTGGGCTCAAGGTCACAGGACCCCCGGGAATCTCCACAAAACACCAATAAGAAACCCCCGCCATCTTTGGACCTGAGAGGACACCTCTCTAGGAATCTCTAGGTCCTTCAGGGCAGCTCTGAGGCCAACATCAGCCAGAGACTGACCATAGAGTTGGCATGAAGGAGCTACAAAGGCCTAGTGGAGGGTTCTCTCTAGGAATCTCTAGGTCCTTCAGGGCAACATTTGGTTAAAGTTGACCATAGAGATGCACTCGAAGACCTAGAGATTCCTAGAGAGAACACATTCTTCAATTCCATGAATAATCAAATCTGCAAAAGTCAAAGTCACAAATGTGGAGGGATGAGTCTATGGTAAAACACTCATAGAATCATAGAATGGTACAGTTGGAAGAGACTGCAAGGGCCCTGATCCAGTCCAACCCCATTCTTCTGCCATGCAGGAAATCTCAATCAAAGCATGCCCCTTGGCAGATGGCCATCCAGCCTCTGTTTAAAGACCTTCAAAGAAGGAGACTCCACCACAATCTCCGAGGAAGGAGTGTCTTCCACTGTCCAACAGCCCTGACTCTCAGGAGGTTCCTCCTCATGTTGAGCTGGAACCCCTTTTCCTGGAATTCTCATCCATTGCTCCATCTTTTCTATTCTCTGGAGCAGCAGAAAACAAGCTTGCTCCCTCCTCAATATGGCGTCCCTTCAAATGTTTAAACAGGGCTATCATATCACCTCTTAACCTCCTTTTCTCCAGTCTAAACATCCCCAGCAATTCCCTGAGTCCTTCCTCATAGGGCTCCCTGGTTTCCAGACCTTTCACCATTTTAGTCGCCCTCCTTTGGACACATGGCTCCAGTTTCTCAATGTCATTTTTGAACTGTGGAACCCAGAACTGGGCACAATATTATTCCAGGTGGGGCCTGACCAGAGTAGAATAGAGTGGCACAATTACTTCTCTTGATCTAGACACTATACTTCTATTAATGCAGCCTAAAATCGCATTGGCCTTTTTAGCTGCCGCATCGCACTCTTGACTCATGTTCAACTTGTGGTCTACATGGACTCCCAGATCCCTTTCACATGTACATTCAGCCAGGTGCCCCCCATGATCCTGTATCTGCATTTCATTTTTCCGCCCTAAGTGCAGTAATATAATATAAATAATATAAATATAAATGCATGCTTCCTAGTCGTGCTCAAAATGGAGAATGTTTTGGAATTCCTCAGGAGAGAAAGCTATAGGACACTGTCCTGGAAAAGGAGGACGCCCGGTCACCCTTCCAGGGGCAGATGGGGGCACAGCTCCATGGGTGATGACCAGTCGGAGTGGGAGGCCCAAGGCTTAGGCCTGACCCACGCTGCCCCCTACTGTCCAGGCAGCACTTCAGCCATGGCAAGAGAAGGACAGCACTGAACCTGGATGGTGGCACACGCATGGCACACGTGTGAGTCTAGGATTCAGACAGACAGACAGCCCTGCGAGGTTTCACAGAGCTGCCTGCCTCCACCAACAACTCAGGACTGACCGGCGCAAGCGTTCCTCGCAGCAGCGTCCAAAGGCCGGCCAGCAACTCTGGGCTGTCCAAGCATCTCAGTGCAGCATAAAGCAAGAGCCGTTGAAGCAGGCTGAAAACATACTCAACCATCTGCCAAGTTAAAGCAACACTCTTCAGAACCAAAGTGGTAGAATTCAAAGATAGAGCCGTGTCAGTCTGTAGGCTCAGTCTACAATGGAGGGACCTTGGAGCAGCTTTGAGTCTAACTGAAAGAAAGAGGTTGGCAGCAGGAGCCTTCCTAGGCTAAAGTCTACTTCCTCTGCTTCCTCAGACTCCACCAAATGCATCTGAGGAAGTGGACTGAAGTCTAGGACAGCTCATGCTGCCAACTTCCTTCTTTAGTCTCAGAGGTGCTACAAGATCTCTTTAGATCCAAATGCATCGGAGGAAGGAGGCTCAAGTCAACAAAAGCTCATGCTGCTGGCTCCTGTCTTTCAGTTACTCTCAAACCCAGTTTAAGACAACGTAAAACCATGCACAGTTGGCCCTCCACATTTGTGGCTTTGACTTTTGTGGGTTTGAGTATTTGCGGGTTTGATTAATACGTTCTCTCTAGGAATCTCTAGTTCCTCAAGCGCAACGCTGCCAGAAGTTGGCCATAGACTTGTGCTGGAGAACCTAAACGTTTTTAGAGGAAACGCTTCTCTAGGCATTTGTATTGTTATCGTTGTCGTTGTTGTTGATATGTTTCTTTCGATCGGCCTTCCTCCCAGTACAGGGACTCAAGGCAGCTTACAAATCTAAAACAGCCATAGGTCCTTCCAACATGATTCTGTTATTAACTTCTGGCAGATGTTGACCATAGAGTTGCACTGGAGGACCTGGAGATTCCTAGAGAGGTGCCCTCTCAGGTAAAAAGAACAGTGGGGTTTTTTCCACATCCACAGGGATCTTTCACCCCAAACCCAGCGAATGTGGAAGGGCCACTTACTCCGGCAGAACTGGCTCAAATCGTCTGGCCTCTAGCCTGTTGGTATAGCTAAGTGTCAGCCGAGACTCATGGTGACCCTTTGGATGAGGCATCTCCGCTTCAGGCCCTGTCCACCCTCCGCCTCCCCTCCTTCCAGCGGAAGCGCCACTCAGGTTCGGCTGCACAGAGAGTGCAAAATCTCCTTCTTTGGAGGTCTTTAAGCAGAGGCTGGATGGCCATCTGTCAATGGGGAGGCTTTGATTGAGATTTCCTGCATGGCAGAAGGGGGGTTGGGCTGGATCAGGGCCCTTGGGGTCTATTGCAACTCTACGATTCTATGAAAATGCAGCAACATCACAAGGAATGCAACATGCCCCGAAAGCAAGGACACACAAGCAGATCCCCCATTTCAGGTGCCCCGTCCCAAATCATACAAACGGAGACCAGAGAGGGGTCTGGGCAGCCACTGACCAAGAGGCACCAACAGTCCAGCATCCTCTCCTTCTCCAGAGGCATCCCTGCGGCAGTTCTTTCATGGAGCCAGGCCCTGAGGGTCCACCTGGGCCAGTTCTCCCGGCTCTGACTGACAGCAGGCATGGTGGCTCTCCAGGGCTTCTTTCCCAACCCTTCCTGCAGATGCAGGGAATTGAACCCAGGACCTCCAGCATGAGAACACGAGGGACTGCCCTTGTCCAGAGCCTGGCCCTTGAAGGTCCACCTAGGCCACTTCTGCCAACTCCGACTGGCAACACCAGAATGCTAAAAGGGCTCGAAAGCACACAATGGCACCAGTGAATCAACAAAGAAGAATCAATAGCGTAGGAGTGCAAAATTCTCAGTTAATAAAAGTGGCACAAATTAATTATAATTACGAAATTTACAAATACGCTTCTTTCCCTATTTCTAGCCCACAGGAGCTCCAGAGGAGATGGACAAATGGAAATCAATTAAAGCAATGCTGAGATAGAAACATTCTAAAACACATCCAAGTGCTCTCTAAAAACTCCCCAAAGCAGACTAACAACAACCCTAGAATCCAGTTTTGAAACTGTTAAAACTGCAGTTTTAAACCCTGGATGCCCTTCATGGCAGCACTGTCTTGGATGCCAGCTGCAAACTTAAAAGCAGGGAGCCAGACTTACTTCAGTGGATGGGGAGTTTCATGGTCAAGGCCCTGCTACCGACAAAAGCCCTTTATGTGTACCCACCAACCTAAATTCACAAGGTACATAGACACGCAACAGGGTGATCTCAAATTTCTGGCGGGCCCATATGGGAGAAGGCACTGGTCAGTCAGCTGCCCTGGCCCAAGTCATTTGGGGCATCATCCCAAGTCGGCACCAGCACCAAATGGAGAAAGGTCTGGAGACCACCAAGCCCCCTGAGAAGCTGCTATGGGAGAAGAGAAGGTTAACAGGTGACATGATCGTCATGTTTAAATATTTAAGGATGGAGCAAGCTTGTTTTCTGCTGCTCCAGAGAGCCAGACATGGTTCTACCTTGAATTGAAATCCAGATTGGAAACCAGTGGAGTTCTTGCAAGACAGGTGTCACCTGCTCTCCAAAATGAACACCTCACACCATCTTTTTGCACTAGCTGCAGCTTCCAAACACTTTTCAAGGGCTGTGCCATGTAGAGAGCATTACAGTAGTCTACTTGGGAGGTAACCAAGGCATGAACCACTGTGGCCAGGCACTTCCGCAAGAAAGGGTGCAGCTGGCAACAGCTGAAGCCGGTTCAAAGGCTTCCAGGCCACCACAGCCACCTGGCAATTGGTCCTACTGCTGAGTTGCTATCTCTGTGGCAAAGGGGCTCCTCAGACGGCCTGGGGACAGATTCAGGGCATAGCGTCTCCATGACACACACCCAGACTCTGCCCCCCGGGGCCCCATGACACTGCATGCTGCACCACATGGTGCGCAGCGTCACAGTGCTCCTCTGGCGCTGCATCCGCACAACGCAGCACTGAAGGAGCACCCTGGAAAGGCCAGATCAGGGCCGCAGTGTGTGATTGCCGTGCCCCTGATCTGGCAAAAATAGAGGCGCCTGCAGGAGCGGTCTGCATAGCCCCAAAATTCCTTCTCATGTTCAGCCTAAACCTACCCTCCTGCAACTTAAAACCATTAGAGCTGGCCCTTCCTTCTGGGCCGGCAAGAACAGGCCTGCCTTCTCCTCTCTGGGGCAGCCCTGGGGGCATTTAAAGAGGGGGCTCCTGTTATTCCTCCATCTTCTGGTCACCAGGCTGAACAAGCCCAGCTCCTTCAGCCTTTCCTCGTACATTTTGCTTCCCACGCCTCTTCTCTTCCTTGTTCCCTTTCTCTGAACCTGCTCCAACTTGTCCAGATCCTCCTTGAAACGAGGCACCCTGAAATGAGTGCAGGACTCAGCTCCAACTCCATAATATTTATGAACGCACTAAAATGCATCAATCCCGACTGAGATCCAGAACCAGGCTTTCCAGGAGCAGCGCCATGAGCGCCACGTATATTAACATGGAACGAAACACACAGTTAAACAGCATCATGGGACTGTGATTGTCATAACATTAACATGAAATTGGCAGCCACTGCCTTTGCAGCCACAAATCTAAGCACAGAGACTGAAATTCTTAGTGCGGCCTTTCAGTGTTATTTGAAACCTCTGGCGGGCGACAGGCATGGCTGACCCCAAGGTTTCGGCATCCCCCCCCCCTCCCTGGCTGGAGGTCTTCTCAGCTCCTGGCCTGGCTCTGCTTGGCTTACAAAGCCAGATGAGATCAAGGGGACCCAGGCTGGCCAAATCTCTTAACCTCCCCCCCCCCCGACACACACTCTCTTGACCCCAAAAACAGCATTCAGGGTGTCCCTGTGCCCATGTCCTGGTTGGGTTGCCTCTCTTCCAAGCCTCGGGGAACGCTGATGCAAGCAGGCTCCATGTTTAACATCCAAAAATACCAAATTTTTCAATGGACTCCAGTTATTTCTGGCTCCCAGCCCAGTTCTGGTGCCTTTTGGCAGCCCCAGAAGAGAGCCCAGGACAGAAAACTGGCCAACAGATGCATAAAGTTGTCCAGCCATGGCTTAGAGACTTCTCTTGAAAAGAAGTGTAATTTCCCCCCTTCCCAATCCTTCAATATAAGAGATAGTTATGGGGAACAAAACACCTTATTAGAGAATCATAGAATCAAAAGGATCTCCCAAGGGCCACCCAGTCCGACCCTTGTTCTGCCATGCAGGAACTCTCAGTCAAAGCCCTCCCTGTGACGGATAGCCATCCAGCCTCTGCTTTAAAGCCTCCAGAGGAGACTCCACCACCATCTGCGGAGGCAGCAACGTATTCCACGGATGGACAGCTCTTACAGTTAGAAAGTTCTTCCTCACATTTAGGTGGACTCTCTTTTCCTGGAGCTTGCATCCATTGCTCCAGGTTGTAGTCCCTGGAGCAGAAGAAAACAAGCTTGCTCCCTCCTCAACATGATATCCCTGCAAATGTTTAAACATCATGTACAAACAGGTTTGGCAAGAAAATGGTGTGTGGGTGGGGGAATGCTCCTGTGCCAGTTTCCAGCCACCAAGACCCCTCCCAGGTCAGACCCCCCCCCCATGCCTCATGCACTACCTTTGGTTTTCTGTCCCCTGAATGACCACCTGGAGCCAGAGCAGGGGTCCAGGTAGTCTAATAGGAATGCTGGAGACCAGGGTTCAAATCCCTCTCTGCTCAGCCATGGAAACCCACTGGGTGACTTTGAGTAAGACCCACTCTCTTTGCCTGAGAGGAAGGGAATGGGAAACCCACTCTGAACTCCGGAGAACTGAGTTTGCTATTAGTATATGCTGTTATGGGAATGTGGGGTTGGGCTGGATGACCTCTCAGAGCCTGTCCAGCTCAAAGCGGTTCCTGTGCCTCTGATTTTCTGGGAATGGGACTTCATCCGGCCAGGGCTGCCTGTGGCCTTGGACTTCCAAGTGGTCCTCCGCAAGTTTCTCATGACCTTCCCTTTCTTCAGGAAATGAGCTGAGAAAAGGGGCAAATTCCTGGGGATCCTGTCATGTCTTTCCTCTGGAGTCCGAGAGAGAGAAGGGCAAGCCTAGAGAGCTGGGAAATTGAACATTCCCCCCCCCCCCGGTCCAGTTTAGCCCCAGTGTCTTGGCACCGGCCATCTTCTGCCACTGAGCTCTTCGTCCCACAAGGACAGCCTGCAACAAACAAGCTATTTGCTTCAAGTAACAAGGAGGAATTGCAGCTGGACAGCCCTGCAAAGACTCTCTCTCTCTTGTCTGGACATTGCAGTTATTTTGATTGCATTGGTCTTTTCTTCCCCCAAACCCCTGCCATCCTGGCTGCCTGGTTCAGTCTTAATTTGATGCCAGCAGAGTCCAGAGCTGAACCCCTGGAGCTCCACAGATTCCCTCCTCCTCAGCAACTCTGAGGTCCAAGATGGGCCAATGGCCTCCTGAGCCCCCAGACCAAAACAGAGGCCAGGAGACTTGGATTGTCCAGTCTGGAAAGATGGCTGCATCCAAGTGGCTCTGGGGTGGCTGCCATATAAACTAAGAGGCACGTTTCCAGGCAGGGCCCGTATTCCCATTTTGAATCCTGGAGGGTCAGATCCAGAGTTGCTTAGGGTCCCCCCTAATCCAACAAACTCCACTCTCTGCCTCAAGCGCAAAGGGATGCTGCAGCATCTTTGAGACTAACTCAGCAAAAGGAGTTGTTATTGAAGCTTTCCCAGACTATGTTCTACTTCGATGCATGGAGTGAAGTGGTACCCAGGAAGGACCTTTACAATCAGATTTGCCATAGAAATGCAAAACCTGTGGGTCTGGCGGAAGGGACAAATTCAGTTTCAACAATGACTGTTGAGGGACAAAGGTGGGAGGAAAGATGTCCGCTGAGGCCAAGGTGGATGGGTGGCACTATGAATGGCGGAGGGGGTTTGGGAATGTGGTCTGCGCAGTCTGGGAACCAGAAAGGTGATCTGGTGAACTGGCCAGGAGCCTCCTTGTGGGGATGGGGTGGCTATGCCACTATTCCAGACTAGCACAGCTATGTCTCTGAATTCTGCCTCACATAAAGTTTTTAATGGAACTGGAAGGTCTCTGGGTCACTACAGGAACTGCAGAAGAGAAGGGCAGTCCTGGGCCAGAAGCTGGACAGAGCTGGGCTGCATGAGTACTTCTTTGGATAAAAGACCAGGGATTTCCAGGCAGAATGCAGGGCTGAATCATGCCTGAATGAAACCCTGGAGAGCATGGCTGCTGGTCAGTGTTGACAACACTGGGCTAAGTGGACTCCCATGGGTCTGGCTGGGCATCAGGGAAGCTTCCCACATTCCTCTTGGAGAAGGTCTAAGCGCATTCCTCAGCAGCGTCTCTGGAAAGAGTTGGCAATGCTGGGCTCAGATGGACCATCAAAGGTCTGGCTCAGGGCAAGGGCAAAGGCCTTAGCTCCAGCAGTCATTGCCAACCACATGCCACTCTCAGCTGATTTTGGCAGCTAAGCAAGGCCAGGCCCCAAATCCTGAAATCAGGAGCATCTGGAAGGATGCAGGAAGAGGAGCACCTTTCGGGCAGAGGCTTCTCTGGTGGACATGGCCCCGAGCGGAAGGGCTAAGCCAAAGCAGAAGGCAATGAAGTCTCTGCAAGGCCTGCTAGAGAGAAGGAAGGAGGGGCGGCTTTTAGCCGGAAGGAAGCAATCTCATCAGGAAGGCCAACAAGGGAGCCTTTGTTCTTGTCCTCCTTCTTCAGGGCTGGGGAACTGTGGCACCCGCCCTTTTGGTGGCAGAGCTATGAAGGGGGCACCTGGCCTGTCCCCACCTCCAGGCACAGCCCAAAGAAGAGCGTGGGAGGGAGCTGGCCGCTTTGCTCCAAGGGACGGTGCCAGCCAGAGTCCAGATATGGGGGATGGGGAGTCAGTAGTCCTGGCTCCTGGTGGGCCCCACACTCCCCCAGCCCTGTTCTCCTGGGCCTGGCTCCCAAAAGCACCACCTGGCAGGATCCAAAGGACGAGGCGGTCTCATGCATCCCAGCCATCCAGGCCAGTGGTCCAGGACAAAGCCCAGGAGGCTGTTCAGTAGCCACAGAAAGGCACTCTTGCCATGCTCAGATGCACTCAGCTGTGACTTCACACTTTCACCTGTCCCACCTTAAAGGTTTGGTTCATTTCCCAAGTGCTGCCGCAATGGAAATAGGCTGCAAACAGGGCAGAACTGTCCCCAGACATTTTGCTGACTGAGGCAGACAGCGAGAATCCTGAAGCCCACAAAACTGACCCTTGGTAAACAGATTTATGAACTTCTGACGTCAACATTAACTGGACACACAAACATCTGATAGGCCTTTATCAACTCACCCAGCCTCTGGAAAATCTAGAGGACAGGACCTGAATCTTTCTGGATCCTATTATGTTTCCTCCTACTCCCACAACTCTGTAAATTTGCTTTACACCACCTTAATATCACTCGATAATCCATCTGAAGAAGTGGGTTTATATCCACCAAGCTCATGCAAAAATAAAAACCAGTTGAGTCTTAGAGGCCCCCGCCTGCCCCTTCCCCCTTTTTATGAGGCAGACCAGAACATGGTGCCCCTCCTCACCCAAGCCAAGGCACACGAACCCACAAGACAGCATGGCTCTGGCACTGCGGAAAGACCCCTGGCGGAGAAAGGACAACAACCACTCAGTTGAATAGCTACTTGCCATCCTTTCGCGACAGCTGGCATCTTCTGCTGCTACCTCTGTTTGCCTAATGGCAGGGCCAGCCCCAGACTAGGTCATGGGGCAATGCCCAGCCCACATTTAATTCTGAAGGGATGCTCTTGCTCTCCACCAAAACACTCAGTGCCACTTGGGAAAGCAAATGGGGAAACACCCAAAGGAAACAACTGTGGCAGGCATCAGTGACTCCAACTACCCTTCCCAGATGGGACAGATGCATAAAAACAAGGGGAAACCCTAGATATCCTAAGCAACTGAGCCACATACGTCCGTGTGGAACCATCAGCATGGAGGGAACCACAGACTTCAGGGTAAACAGTGTCATTATGACTGTGGCATGCGGCGCAAAGGTGGCTCAACTGGACAGAAGCCTTGGTCACTAGCAATGCCAGTTAGATGCACAAGCGAGAAATAGCCCTGAAGGTCCCTCAGAGTCATCAAGTTGGACTTCCAGAAGGAGCAACTTGTAAAAAGACAGTTTAAAGGGATGCCTTGGGCCTATAATAACAGAAGCTCAGCTAGAAAGCCTACCAGAGATCAGGAAAGGTGCCCATCTGCCAACCCAAAGCAAGAGGTCATCTGAACAGGGCCAAGGAAGTGACTGGTAAAAAGGATGAGCCATAGACTCATGGGCTCCAAGGGCTGGAAGAGACCTCCAGGGGCCATCCATGCCAACTCCTTTCCGCCATCCAAGGCCTCTTCCCTGGGACCAGTGGCCCTCTGGCCCTCTGTTTAAAAACCTCCAAAGAAGGAGACTCCAGCAGCCTCCATTGAGCAGCGTCTTCCACTTTTGAACAGCTCTCCCTCTTAGAAAGCTCTTCCTAACGTTTAGATGGAAACTCTTCATTCCCTGAAGACACTGAAGCCACAGAAGCCGGCAAAACCTCAGGAATAAACCCTTCTAGAACATGGCCCCAGAGCCCCCCAAAAACCCACAGAACACCATCTCCTCCTGTAGTTTGAATCCATTGCTCTGGGTCCTCCTCTCTGGAGCTGCAGAAATCAAGTTTGCTCCACCCTCGATATGACAGAGCAAACAGGATAGACCCATCCTCAGTATGACAGAACGAAAAAGAAAAGCGGGGAAAGGAAGAAAGGATCCAGTTGCACCTTCAACTGGTTTATTTAAGCCTGAGTCTATAGAGTCATTTGGAAACTGGAGTTAGAAGAGACCTCAAGGGCCATGAAGCCCCCTTCTGCCATGCAGGAACTCTCCCTCAAAGCATCCCCATTGACAGATGGCCATCCAACCTCTGCTTAAAAGCCTCCAAGGAAGGAGCTCACCCCTCGGCAATAAAGTCTCTTCCACTGTCAAAAAGCTCTTACTCTCCAAAAGTTCCTCCGAATGTTGAGATGGAATCTCTTTCCCTGGAGTTTGCATCCATTCCTCCATTGGGTCCCATTCCCTGGAGCAGCAGAAAACAAGCTTGCTCCCTCCTCAACCTGACAAGCCCTGAAATACTTAAACAGGGCTCTCATCATATCCCCTCTTCACCTTCTCTTCTCAGGCTAAACACCCCCAGCATCTCCCCATTTTAGTCCCCTTCCTCTGGACACATGGCTCCAGGTTCTCACTGCTGATGCCCAGAACTGGACCCAGGGCTGTTCCAGGGGAGGCTGCCTGACCAGAGCAGAATGGCGAGGCACCATTCCTCCCCTGGATCTGGAGACTGTACTTTGGGGGTTAATCCTTTTCCTCAGACTCCAGCCAGAGATGCAAAGAGGGTAATATGTAAATATATATATATATATATATATATATATATATATATATATATAATGAAAATGACTGATATTTTCTCTCTTTAGGTTTGTTAAAAGACAGTTTTACAAAAAGCAGAATCCCCGGCCCTTGTTTTGGCCTTTGGGGAGCCTTTGGGCGAGTGGCTTCTGTTGGTGTGTTTCTTCTGTCTCTGTTTATGTGGAGTTAATGCTGCCAGATATGTTTTTATGTCGGTCTTTTGTTGTTGATCGACAGTTGTCTTGATATTATTACTGTTGGCTGATGCAGAAGCCCATAGGATCAGCATGAAGAGGAAAGGGTCCACAACACACTGCAGAAATAACCCACTTTGGGGCCACAGTATTAACTGCCCTGGCTCAGTAACAGGGAATCCTGGGAAGGGTAGAGCTCTTTGTCTCACAGAACTACCATTCCCAGCATTCCCTCGCCCTGAGCCAGGGCCGTCTCAGAGAGAGCGAAAGGAGTCCTCCTCCTCCTCCTCCTCCTCAGGGAGAGGGAGAAAGAAGCAGACCGACGGGGATCCTGGGGGCGAAGACCCAGGAGGGCGGCCAAGTCCCTTGAAGAGCCCTCCGCCGCCTTGGCCAAGAAGAGCCGGGGATTCTGGGAGCTGGAGTCCAAAGCCCTTCGAGGGCAGAGCTTGGGGAGCCCTGCTGCTGGGCGCCTTGAAGCCCTTTCCCTCCGAGGATGGCGAGGGGCTTCTGGGAAAGTCCAGCCCCAGAGAGCCCTGGGAAGAGGAGGAGGAGGAGGAGGAGGGGGGGCTGGAGGAAGGCCTTCTGGGGGGCTCCGGGAGCTCTCTCTGCGGGGCAAGCAAGGCTTTTCGGGGGCGGCCCGAAGGGGCTGGAAGCATTTGAACCCAGAGTTTAGCGCTGAAGATGATCCGCACCGGAGAAAGAAGGACCCGGCTTGGCGCCGCTGTCAGCCTCCTGGCTGGAGGCTATGGAATTCTGGGAATTGGAGCGTGTTGGGGGGGGGGCTCCCAGGATCCATCCCACAGCCCTGAGCCAGGAGGCTGAAAGCGGCGCCAAGCCGGGTCCTTCTTTCTCCGGTGCGGATGCAGCCTTCGGCCCCCGCCCCGGCGGGGCTCCTGGGAGGCCGAGAGTCGGCGGAGGCGCTGGGGAGTCCCTCCGGGGAAGCGGGCCCTGGCAGCCGGAGCGGAAGGAAGGAAGGCAGGAAGGAAGGAAGGAAGGAAGGAAGGCAGGAGTCCCGGGCAGCCGGGCGGAGGAGGGAGGCTGACCTGCTCGGGCTCCTCGAGGAGGCTGAGCCGGAACCGGCCCCGGCGGAGCTCCATCTCCAGGGCCGAGCCCCGCGCCACCGTCGCCCGGCTCCGCTGCTGCCTCTGGAACATCCCGACCCTGGAGCCTCGCTCGGCCGGAGCCAAAGGACGGGAGGCAGCCCCTGGGCCCCGCCGAGGAGGAGCAGCGGCCGGGCGGGAGGAGCCGCCCCGGACCGCCCCGTCCCCTGCGGCGGCCAGGGAAGGAGGCCCGCCCGGACTGGACTGCTCCCGGCCCGGCCCCTGCTGCTGCTCCTGCCCCTCAGTCCCTGGGCCCCTTTGCTCTTGGACCCTCTGGGGCCCCCTTGAAGACCTATGCAGCCACGGGGGCTGCTTACAGACATGGGCCCCCCGGGCCCCCAAGGCCAGCTGCTAAAGGGGCCCTAAGCCCCTATGCCCTGCTGGGGCCCATAGAGCCCTCCGTCTGACCCTGGCCTCTCTGGGCCACTAGCCCCAATGCCCCCGGGCCCCTAAGCCCCCCCCCGGGCCCCCGTTTGGTTGGGCCCTTTCCCTCTGGGCCCCCTTGACCCCATAGCCCTCAATGGCATGGGCACCGGGGGCCCTCAAGCCAGAGGCCTCCCCTCCCAAAAGCCCCCCCCCCATGTTTCTCCCATAGACTCCTGCAGTGGAAGCGCTGGCCCTCCGGCATGAAGACCCTTCCCTCCTCTCTCAACATCTGGACCAAAGGCAGGGCTAGGAATAGCATCCTCAACCTCTTTCTTTCTTTCTTTCTTTCTTTCTTTCTTTCTTTCTTTCTTTCATTTTGAACATCTCAGCCTCATGAAGAAGAAGAAGAAGCAGCAGCCAGTGGAGCTTCAAAAGCTTGCAGCCCCTATAATGTGCATTTTGGTTGGCTCCATAAAGGTATCACTGCCTTGTGGGTTTGAATGCTCCTGTCAGGAACACACACAAACACCCTGGATCTAGGAGGGTCCTCCCCAGTTGCTCAAAGGCAGCCCAGAGCTCTGCCAGGGAGGGAGAGGTGGGCACCGCAAGGCCAGGGGGAGGGCAGGGCTGCTGAGCCCTGGGCAAAGGGGCATTCAGGCCCACCCTCAGTGGCGTCTCTGCCTCCATCGCCCACCTGCAGCTGCCCAGAAACACACACACACACACCTGCCAGCAATGGGTGGAGTGGGAGAAGCTGCTTTTCTCATGTTCAGACGCACCCACAGCCCAAGCCCTGTTGGCTGACAACATTGCGGTCTGATGTTCCCAAGCTAAAGCAGTCTGCCCTGTCCCAGGTGAGCATTCGCACTCACTACTCTTTTGTGTCGGGACCTGTAGTTTGGGGAGGGACATCAAGGTCTCTGCTTGTGCCTAAAGGACTTGCCAAACTACAAATCCCAGGATTCCTTGACAGTGAAACTGAGCTAACTGCGCACATGCTCCCCTGGGAAGTCTGTCCTGGCTTCTGCTGTAACAAACTTGGGGTTCCTATGGGTCAGCTCAGTTGTTGTCTTTTAAAGATGCCCGGCTGATCCAGGAGCCAGGGTCTCCATGGCATCAGCTCCATGACTGGACTTGGAGCAGGCCCTGGGGGTTCCGGGTTCCGGTCCTGCTGCCTAGAGCACACTAAGTGGACTCTGGACCTCAGAACCAAAGAGCCTTTTATTTTGGGAGCAAAGCTCAGTGTCAGAGCCCCGGCTTTGCTCAGAGAAGGTCCCAGGCTGGCTCTGGGGCCAAAACCCTGTCTGTCTGTCTGTCTGTCTGTCTGTCTGTCTGTCTGTGGGGGACCCCAAAGAACAGCTGAATGTGGGGAAGGGGTGCTAATGGTTAGAGCTGCCTCAGAAGATGACTTGGACCTACCTTCTTTGGAGATCCTTAAACAAAGGCCCCCTCTGCAGCACTTTAGCTGAGGATTAGTGCGTGGCAAGAGGCTGGATCTTCACACATTCAGCCTTGGCAAGGAAGACATAACAGTAATAGTAAAAGAGCTCCTATACCTGGGTCAAACATTGACCAGAATAGGGACTGCGGTCAAGAAGTCAGAAGAAGGCTAAGAATGGGGAGGGCAGCCCTGAAAGAACTAGAAGAGCCCCTAAAGAGCAAAGTGTGTTCCCATTGCCATGTATGAGTGCGAGAGATGGACAGTTCAGGACAAAAAGAGAATCAGTGCATTGGAGATGTGGGGCTGGAGAAGAGTGCTGAGCCAAAAGGACAAAGAAATAGGTCCCATCGAGCCTGAAATCTCCTTGGGAGCAAGATGGCAAGACTGAGGCTGTCATACTTTGGCCACATCACAAGAAGGCAGGACTCATGAGAAAAAGCCATGATGTTAGGGAAATGGAAGGAAAGCGAAAGAGGGGAAGACCATGCTTGAGGTGGATGGACTCCGTCAGGGAGGCCATGAGCATCAGTCTGCGAGAATTGAGAAGCACAGTGGAGGACAAGGAGTCTGGGAGGCGTCTCCTCCAGAGGACAGCCATGACTTGAGACCAGCTGGAGGGTGGCTAACAACAACAACGAAGGTGGCTGACTAGCTGGCCCTTGCAGCCCCTTCCAGCTCTCTGGTCCCTGTGAGTCTCTCATTGCAGGCTCCGCATCCATCTTCTCCGACCTCTCCGTCAAGCTGCCCTGAGCTCTGCCAGCGGTGCCTTGGCCTCCTCCTCCTCCTCTTCCCATGGGGCACCTGTCCGGCCTCCCTTGGCCTTGCTGCCCAGAAGATGTGGGGATGGAGGCGCTGGAGGGAGATGGTGCTTCCTCACCCGCAGTGCCAGGCGCAAGGCACCCTCCAGCTCCCAAACAAGCCCCGGTTGTTGTTGTTGTTGTTGTTGTGGGAGACAAGGAGCTCCTTGTGGGGGTCATTTCAGCCCCGTGGGAAATGAATGGCTGGGGTCACACAGGGCGCTCTGCCTCCCCAGGGGAGTATCTCGGACATATATTGACTCTTTATGTGTGCTTTAGCCCACTCACCCAGAGAAATCCATGTGCAACACAAGAGGAAAGTGTGCCGTGGGATCTCCCATGCTCTTCCAGGGCTGAGATCTCGCATTCATTCAGAGTGGGATCTCTAAAGGAGACAGTTTCACACACACAGACCCCCCTTTGTGCCTGGGGCTCCTTGCGACATCTCTGTTGTGTGTGCGCATGAGTCTGGCCTCCTGTCACAACACAGTGCACCCTTCTTGCTGCTTTGGCAGTGAAGTCATGGGGAAAACCCTCTGGGGGCATTCTCTCTGGGTCAGAGGGACTAAGGGACGTCAGTGGAGCCAGTGGTCCAAGGCTGAGGGGTTCTCTTGGGGGCAAGGAAGGGCTCAGCCGCCCCTCACTTCCCCAGAGTGACTCTGTGGGTTGTTGCACAACTGGCCTGAGGGCAAAGCAAGGCTGCACCTCTTAAGTCCCCGTCCGCCCCACAGCAGCCAGTGCCAGCTCAGAGATGGAGGGATGCCAGCTCCCTTTCGCAGGAGGCCTTGATCTTATCACAGGCCAAGGGGAGCAGCAGCAGGGAAGGTGGAGGGGAGGAAGGAAGGAAGGAAGGAAGGAAGGAAGGAAGGAAGGAAGGAAGGAGAGAAAAGGAGAAGAAGGAGGGAGGAAGGGAGGGTACCCTTGGAAAATTAGCCGCATAATCAAAGGGGAGAGTGGATTACAAGAGGCAAGCGGTCTGGCTTTAGGGGTATCCCCCAGTCCCTCCTGGCCTGTGCCCCTTGCCAGTTCAGGGCATCACTATGGAGGCTGACCAGTTGGACTGTGTCCAGACGATTGCAAGATGGCCAAGATGATGATCCAAGGTCCTAAAGCCAAGTCCTATCAGGGGTGGCTTAGGGAGCAGAGTACGTTTAGCTTGGAGGAGAGAGGAAAGTGATGTGAGAGAGCCATGTGTATTTAATCTGAAGGGCTGCCAGTGCATGAAGGATGGAGTGAGCTTCTTTTCTGCTGCTGCGGAGGGCAAGGCAAGGAGATCCTTGCATCCTAAACAACAGGACAGGCTTCTTTACTGTAAGGACTGGCCAAGAGAGTGGAAGAGACTGCCTTGGAGGGTGGTGGGTTCTCCCTCTTGGGAAGCCGCTAAGCGGAGGGAGGTTGGATGGGCATCTTGCTTTGGCTGTGGATACCTGCACTGGCCGGAGCAGGCAGGACCAGGGTTAGGGTTAGGCTTCTGAGGTCCCTTGAACATTTGTGATTCTGGGATGCAATGGAGAAAGTAAAAGTCAGATACTTGTTTAAGGGGAGGCCATCAGGAACTGGTGGAAGAGAAGGCAGCTGAAGGCAGCCTGGTTCGGCCATGATTACACCTTCTCCAAAGTCCTTCAAGCAGCACTGGTGACTCTTCACAGCAAAGGGGGGAATCTTGCACCTTCCGGGAGTTGCTGGTTTGCACCTCCCAGCATCCTCACCTTCTACCTATGTTGGGTTAGGGGCTGATGGGAGTTGCAGTTCCACAACAGCTGGAGCCCATGTGGCTCCCACCTGCTTTAGTGCAGCCCTCTGCCTGAGGTGAGCCTGAGGGGCAGGGATGGGGCCCAGCGGCCATGCCAGAAACATTGCGTCCCACTCTCTGTGTGTGTGTGGACATGCCTGTGGGCATTGAACATGGGCCTCAGTGGTCCCAGCCTGGCTCCCCTTTTGTGGCTGGAGCATGACCACTACACCCTGCTGCTTCTCCCTGGCTATAGATTCCCATGGTTAAAGCCTAAGACATCTGGGATCCACCAAGCCTCCTGGTCAGCGGCTGCTCCTGCTGACATGGAAGCCTCCCTGGTCCCAGATGCAGGAGAGAAAGAGCTGCACTCTGCACATGCCTCTTGGCACCACTGTCCTTATTCCTTATTGGTGCTTGATGCCTTCCAAGGTACTGAGCCCCAGCCCACACAGCAAGCCTCCCGCCCAGGGAACGCGAATGGCTTCAGAGGAGGCAACGGTTGAGTTTTCAAGTTCAGCCTCTTGTCGTGTTTCAACACGTCTTTGTCTGTTTTTGCCTTTGAGCCTACAGTTGGGGCCTTCTCTCTTTTTCTCAGAGGCTGCTGTGAAGGAATGCGCTTGAAAAATGGAGGTTGCACAAGAGCCCCCTTTCTCTGAGAAACCCCCCAAAACAGGCAGCTCTAGGTTGTCTCTTGCCTTGAGCAGAATGGAGGCTTCTTCCCACCCCTCTGTACTCATCTCTGGGGCTGAAAGATGGCATTCCCACTTCAGGGCAGGGAAGAAGGGAGGTCCACCTTCCTTCAGCACAGAATCTTGCAGGAAAGGATTGCCAGCCCAAGAAAGCAGGGGTGACCCTTGGCGCCTGGCCAGGCTTGGGCTGTGTGCCTGAAATGGTCAGTCTGTGAAGACCAGGAAGGTTGGCAGCCATCCTGAGCATCTTGAGGGGAAACCAAAGTACTCCAGCCATACTTTCGAGTGGGCTCCGCAACAAGATGCCAGTGTGCCCACAGACGCCTCCTCTGTGCCCACAAGGCCCCCTCCTCTTACCACTCCATTTCCTTTATAAATAAAATCCTGGGCAGCTGCAAAGTGAAGGGCTGGGGTTAGAGCTGCCCACTGCCAACCTGCCTCCCTTTCCCCCGTCCAGTGCCAGGATGTGGGTCTGGGGAGATCTTAGAGACTGTGCTGAAGAGCCTGCAACACTTCTGCAGATGGCAACACTTTCCCTAACAATATTTTAGCATTCAAAGATATAGGTGTGTTAGTCTGTAGGATCAGTATGGAAGAGATGTTGTAGCACCTTTGAAAGGAAGAAGTTGGCAGCAGGAGCTTTCCTGCAGTCTGCTTCCTCCAAATACATCAGAAGAAATAGACTTTGGTCTCAGGAAGTTCATGCTGCCAACTTCTTCCTTCCAGTCAGTCTCAAAGGTGCTGCAAGATCTCTCTACATAATGTTTTACTATGTGTGTGTGTTTGTGTTTTTGCTGGGGATGCCAGCAAGCAACCAGATTAGGTGATTTGGTAAGCAATGCATACCTGGTTTTAAAAACAAGAAAAGACCCTCCCTGGAATAAGCTAGCTATCCTGGGAAAAGGGTGGTGGGCATAACCTCTTGACATTTCAGAGATGCAAACTGGGACATGGAACATAATGTGGTCAAGATGGCAAAAGGTGGCACGATGTGGTCAAGATTGCAAAACCTGGGCAAGTCACTTTCTCTCAGCATTAGAGGAAAGCAATGGCACACCTTCCTCTGAGTACATCTTTTTATTGCAGCCAGTGTGGCACAGTGCTTTGAGCGTTAGAGCAGGAGTTGTTGTTGTTGTTGCTCTTAGGTGCCCTTGAGTCGAACTCATGGCAACCTGCAGGGGAGACGTCTCCATGACCCCACTGTCCTCTGCTGCTGCTCTTAGGTCCTGCAAATCCAAGTCCTTGACCTCCCTGTTGAGTCCAGCCATCTGGCGCAGACCTTCCTCTCCTTCTGCTGCCTTCAGCCGGCAGCAGTGGGCTTCCTTTGGGGAGTCTGGATGGCTGGCTGGGCTCTGCTCCAGGGTCACACTGGATCCAAGGGATACTTGGAAGGACACTCTTCTCCATCAGGATTGTTGGATGCCAGCCTGAGGTTGGCAAGTCTGGTTCTCCACCTCTGGGCCCTATTGCACCAGAAGGCAGGGAACAAGGGAGCACTGCTCACAATCTGCCCAGCATCATCTCTGGCTATTTTGCACAACAAATGCATTGTGTAAGAGGCAAAATAACAGTGGTACCCTGTGGGTTGGGAGCAGCATTCCTTGGCACCTGCCCTTCCAAACTCTTGGGCATCGACAGGAACACCCGTGTCAAAGCCTGCCTCAAGCCACCGCACTTGTAGCACTTCCATCCCACTTTAGTCGCTGTGGCCTCATCCCATGGGACTTGCAGTTTCATGATGTATCCTCCGGCAGAGATTTCTAAGTACCTCCCCAAACTACAAATCCCAAGAGAATGTAAAATGGTACAGTTAAAGTGGGACCTCAGTGCTCTAGCTGTGTGTAATGGTGAAAACCATGCCAGAATAAAAGCAGGACTTCCTCGGTGTCCGTAAGCCCTCCGGCCATCTTGCAGAAGGACTGCTGGACATTCGGCCTTGCTGAAGCCACAGAGCGGGGTCCAAAGCAGCTGCAGACTCTCAGGTGCGCATCCCCCTTTGTCACAGACGGACCGGTCAGGCGCCTGGTCCCAGCAATAGGCTGTTAAGAGGAGCTTTACAAGACTGAGCTGCATCAGTAGCCTTTTAAATTTCCTCTCCCTTCCTCTTTCTCTCCTCTTTTAAGAAATGGCCTTGTCCCCAACTTAAAGGCCTGTCACCTACTTCTTTTCCTCCTGCAAAAAACGTGTCCCTTTCTGCCTTGGCCTGAGGCCTGGAGGCTGGCAGTTGTGGCTGGCTCTGTATGTGCAGCTTGACTCACTTCCATGAGTCACCCGTCTGCCACCGTGGGCCTCTTTGCCTTCCAGTCGGTGAGGCTGCCTGGGCTGCTTCTGACTCTCTCCTTTGTTCCAGATCCTCCTCTGACTCTCCAGCCAAGTGTGAATCCGCCCAACCGGACCACAGCGTTCCCATGTTTTTAGGCATTCCCATGGAAACGGCGCTTGGAAATGCCTTCACAACCCAAATTTCTCCAATAGCTTTTGTAAATATGTGACCAGACTTTTATGGCCTTTGTAAGCGTCTCGTTTTGCAAGAACGCCTCCTGCCAGGCCCCAAAGCCCAATGAGAAGCTGTGGTCAGGCCACAGAACGGTCAGTGGTGGCTACTCTCAGGCGCTGGACGGTGCAAGGGCCACACTGGGCAGGCCTCTCTGGCGCATGAGAATGGCTCAGTGATGGAAGCACCCGGGATCACCCTCCATGGCCTTTCCGTCCCTGAGAAGACTCAGCTTTCCTGGCTCAGGGGTCAACAAAGCCAGGGCACTGCTGGGGCTTCAGGAGCTCAGGGCAATGCCATGCCAGGCGCCCCTCACTCTTGATGGTGCTGCTGGTTACCTGGAAGACAAAAAGCCAAGCAACAATGGCACAAGACCCACATGAAAAAGGAGATGGAGGGGAGAAGGGCATCTAACTAGCACTTTTAAGACTAACCTAGGCTGCATCTGCACATGCAGAAATAATCTGGTAGCATTCAAAGATATAGCCATGTTAGTCGGTGGAATCGGTATGTAGAGAGACTTTGCAGCATCTTTAAGACTAACTGAAAGAAAGAAGTTGGCAGCATGAGGTTTCTAGACTTTAGTAATAATAATAACAATATTAATAATAGAGATGTTATGGTACCTTTGAGACTCACTGGAAGAAAGAAATTGGCAGCATGAGCTTTCATAGACTTCAGTGTACTTCCTCAGATGTATTTAGATGCAACAACAACAATAATAATAATAATAATAATAATAATAATATGTAGAGAGACCTTGCAGCACCTTTGAGACTAAATGAAAGAAAGAAGTTGGCAGCATGAGGTTTCTAGACTTTAGTAATAATAATAACAATATTAATAATAGAGATGTTATGGTACCTTTGAGACTCAATGGAAGAAAGAAATTGGCAGCATGAGCTTTCATAGACTTCAGTGTACTTCCTCAGATGTATTTAGATGCAATAATAATAATAATAATAATAATAATATGTAGAGAGACCTTGCAGCACCTTTGAGACTAAATGAAAGAAAGAAGTTGGCAGCATGAGCTTTCCTAGACTTAAGGCTACTTCCTCAGATGCATTTGGTGGAGTGGAAGCCAGGCACAGACATATATATGCCACTGGCATGTGAGGATGGCCATTCAGATTTAAAACCCTTTGTCATATATAAGTCTGTCACTCCCCCAAAGGCATCTCAGGAAGTGGACTTAATTTTACAAAAGATCATGCGGCCACAGCGCTCTATATATAAATGTTAATAAGAATGATAATAATGATGATAATGATAATAATAATAATAATAATAATAACAATAACAATAATGTTAGGCTGAATCCCCCTCTCTGGCTTTACTTCACGAACGAAGATTCAGGAAGGACTCATCCCGCGCTTTCTATAAGCGCGGTGATGACTAAATCCACAGTGGAGAAATAATGGTTTGGCCCCGCTTTAACTCTTTTTCTGGCTCAAGGCTATGGAATTCTGGGAGTTGGAGTTTGATGTGGGCCCAGAGCAGAGCAGAGCTCTGGGCCCCACGACCAACTCCAACTCCCAGAATTCCATAGCCTTGAGCCAGGGTCCGCTCTGGGTCCCATAATGAACTCCAATTCCCATAATTCCATAGCCTTGAGCCAGACAACAAATTAAAGCGGGGCCAAACCGGGTTATTTCTCCACTATGGATGCCAGCCCTAGTTTTCTGCAAGCAAACGAAGTGGGGAGGAGACCGAAAGTAACGAGGAGCGAACAAGCTTCGTCGACTCGTTTAGGAGTAACGGTGGAGGAACGAAATTACATTCCAAAGGCTGCGTTGACAAGTATAGAGGAAAATAACGCCTTCGTGATCCTTTTAAAGACAGACGAGAGTCGCTTCGAGAGGACGTTTCCCCGTTTCATGCCATTTCCTCCTCGATCCCGAGGGTTTCTCCCTCCCTGGAAAAGTAACGGAAAAGTAACGACCAGCGCAGGCCCGTAACGCGACCCTTTCCTTCATCCATCCCAACGAGGGACAAGAACTGCTGTCCTTTCCGGCGCTGTAAAGGAAAACGGGAACTAATTACTTTAGAAAAGTAATTTCTGTAGAGTAAAAGGAAGGGGCGGGGCTATGAGGAAACTTCCGAACCACACCCGGAAGTTGCTGACCCGGCTCCCGGCATGACTCTATATGATCTAAGTCTATGCGCTGTAAGTCTCCCAGAGGCGTGTCCTTGGCACTTCCGGGGCGGAAGTACGTCACTGGGGCCGCCGCGTCCGTTCCCGATTGCGGTCCCCCGGGCAGCGAAGGCTGCGGAGCGGCGTTCCTCTTCGCCAGGCCGATGAGCAAAGCGTGGCGGAGGGCGGAAACCGGCGGCGGCACCGGCAGGATGGAGGGCGCCTCTGCCGCGCGGGGTGAGCGGAGGGCCGGAGGGGGCGAGGAGGGAGAGGCTGCTGCTGCTGCTGCTGCGGCCAAACTTGGCTTACTTTAAGGCAGTCGTTCTCAACCTTTGGTCCGCTGGATTTTTTCTTTGAGACTTCAACTCCCAGAATCCCTGAACAATGAGCACAATGACTGGGGCTGCTGGGAATTGAAGTCCAAAACCTCTGGAGGCTCTGCTCTAAGGGTTTCAGGTCAAACACCTGAACAACTTGATCAGGAAAGAAGGAACCCTTAAAGTGAACCACGTTTGGCTCCCAGCCCCGAAA
Organism: Sceloporus occidentalis; assembly: GCA_023333645.1. NCBI lineage: Eukaryota > Metazoa > Chordata > Lepidosauria > Squamata > Phrynosomatidae > Sceloporus > Sceloporus occidentalis. The sequence goes on from JALMGF010000005.1 coordinate 188,439,563, forward strand.
AACACTCAAAGCAGGACTCAGCAAAGGCCAAGGAGAAGCCAGCCAGGGTCAGCAGTGTTCCCAGCAGACGCTAATCCCCAGGCGGCTTCTCCTCCCAGGCAGAGGCCTTGCAAGCCACTCGGCAACAGAACAATACACAGAGTAACATGGAAAGCACTCCTCCCAACCCAGCGTCACACAACACTCACCCCTCCATATTGGCAGATTCACAGATTTGATTAACATGTTCTCTCTAGGAATCTCTAGGTCCTCCAGTGCAACTCTATGGTCAGCTTTAACTAAAAGTTTCCTTGGAGGACCTGGAGATTCCTAGAGAGGGCACTCTACTAGGCCTTTGTAGCTCCTCCAGTGCAATTATATGGTCAGTGTCTGTTGGATGTTGACCACAGAGTTGCTCTGGAGGACCTAGAGATTCCTAGAGAGGTGTCCTCTCAGGTAAAAACATGGTGTTTTTGTTATTTGCAGTTTCCCCATATTCACGGGGGTCTTGTGCCCCTAACCCTAGCGAATATGGAGGGACCAGTGTATACCCAACTCTCTTCCATGCCAGCCTTCTCTGAAGATGCCAAAGCCACAGATGCTGGTGAAACGTCAGGAATAAGCTCTTCCAGAACACAGCCACAGAGCCCCCAAAAACCCACTAATACGGTGACTATGGTTTCCAATTGGCCATGGAGTCAGGCAAAACTGTATTTTATCAGCCTATTTGTTCAAACTGTATGCAGAGGACATTATATATAAAGCAGGATTAGAGTTAGAGCAGTGGTCCCCAAACTGTGCCCTTTAAGGGTTTTTGGACTTCAGCTCCCAGAATCCCAGACTACTGGCCAATGTGGCTGAGGCTTCTGGGAACTGAAGTCCACAATCTCTTAAAGAGCACAGTTTGGGGACCACTGACTTAGAGGATGGAGGTGTGAAAATGCTGTGCAAATCTACAGCGCTATATAAATAAAACATAACAACAACAACAACAACAAAACTGGAGGCAGGTGCATCAACATTATAAGATATGCGTTCTACTAACAGAAAATAGCAAAGAGGAACAATTATTAATGAAAGTCAAGAAAGAAAGTGCAATGATGGGTTTGCAGTTGAACATTAAGAACACAAAAATAATGATCACAGATGAGTGACATAATTTTAAAGCAGACAATGAAGACTTTAAAGTAGTTCAAGAGCTTCCATACCTTGCACCATGAATCAGAATGGGGACTGCAGACAAGAAATCAGAAGAAGGCTAGGATTTGGTAGGGCAGCTATGAAAGAACTGGACAAGATCCATACATCACATTGAACATTAAAGTTAGGATAGTCCCTACCGTAACATTTCCAATTTCTATCTAAGTTTGTGAAGCTGGACTGTGAAGAAAGCAGACAGGAAGACAAGGAACTAATTTGAAAAGTGTTGCTGGAGAAGAGTTCTGAGGTTACCATGGACTGGAAAAAAAGACAAATAAATGGGTCTCGGAGGAAACCAGGCCTAAACTCTGCCTAGAAGCCAAGATGACTAAACAGAGGCTGTTCTGTTTTGGACATGCCACAAAAAGACATGGCTCACTAGAAAAGGAAACGTAGTAGGAAAAGAGAAAGTTCTCATTACAGACTCCGTCAAGGAAGCCACAATGGCTGCCCTGAGTCTACAAGACCTGAGCAGGGATCTTGATGATGGGGGCACTAGGGAGGCCTCTCATTCAAGGGGCTGCTGTAAATCAAGGTTGACATGATGTCAATTTACAACAAGAACAGCCCAGATGTTTTGATGTGTTCTGAGCTCTGTGGTTGGTAACCATCTTGCTTTCTCTGCTCCTTGCAGGTGATGAGGATGAGTCCAACAGCCATGGGTCCCACAAGAAGAAGCACAAGAAGCACAAGAAGAAGCACAAGAAGAGACATCACCGTGAGGATGCCGGCCTGGCAGCGATGGAGATGGGCACTGCTCCCCCCAAGCCTCAGCTGAAGCTCAAAATTAAGCTGGGGGGACAGATCCTGGGCACCAAGAGGTACACAGTGGTGGGCACTGGGCAGAAAGGACAATTGAGGGGCAAACAGGACAGATGATGCTGGTGGGAGAAGGGGAGGTGGTCACTCCCTGTTTGGCTCATCTTAAATGGAATTGAATCTGAGCGGTTGAAATGAAGCAAATAATCTCAGCAAAACCATTCCCAGCTGGGCTAAGCCTCTTGTGCTGCATCCAAAAAATGCTCAAACCTTACTCTAAGTACCTGGAAGAGAGGCACTTTGTAGCTCAGGAACACCTTTGTAGGTGTGCGGCTTTGCCTAGGCATTTCCAGCCTCAACTCAGAGCTGAGCTTGGCTAACCTGCAGTCCCTCCCTGTGGCCAGTTTTGACCACTATTTGCCTCTTCTTTTGCCCCCCAGCGTGCCAACCTTTACGGTCATCCCTGAAAGGCCCCGCTCCCCATCCCCGCTGATGGTTGTGGATGATGAGGATGAGCCCATGGAAGGAGTGCCCATTGAACAGTATCGAGCTTGGCTGGGTGAGCGGATGATACTTTTTGGGTGGGGTCTCTTTGGTGAAATTGTCTGGGGGCAGGGGGATGAGAAGGAGCCATCACTGGCAAACTCTTCTGGATCCCATTGGTGGGCAGAACTGTGCATCCAGTCCAGTTACTGGGCTGCTCACTTGGGGATGTGGGGAGAGTCGGGGTGTCATTTGACCCCCAACAGGAGGATTGGCAACACATAAACATATAAAAGGCATCCCACACTGGGATGCAAAGTAGTGACTTCAAATGGAAAGAAAAGTGATTCTGACTAACCATTATGAAGTTCCTGATGTAAGAACTGTTAAGATAGTGGAATAGCCCTTCTCGGAGGACAGTGGAGGACTGTTTTTACACAGATGTTGGGCAGCCACCTCTTGGGGTGCTTGAGCTGTGCATTACTGGGTGGCAAGGAGTTGGGCTAGATTGCTGTTTGGGGTCCCTTCCAGCTTTATGATTCTGTGAACTTGAACAGCTCCCTTAAAGTGCTGACTCTTTTGGGGGCGGTGTTCAGCACTTTAGGCAGCTCCGAATCCCAGTGTGGATTCCTGACTAGGGCAACGTGGAAGCCACCAGCCGCAAGAGAAGCTCTAACTTTCATAGTAACAGTAGTGGCAAACTCCTCCCTCCCCAGATGAGGATAGCAACCTGGAGCCCTCCCCGCTGCCAGAGCTGGACACAGAGATGGGCTTTCCGGCCCGTGAAGAAGAGGAGGAGCAGCGCTGGCTGGATGCCCTGGAGCGTGGCGAGCTGGACGACAACGGGGAGCTCAAGAAGGAGGTGGACGAGTCCCTCCTGACAGCCAGACAGGTGAGGCGGCCAGGGGCCCAAGCTGGACGGAGAGCTGGGGAGCAGGAGTTGCACACCTGCGACAAAAGGCAGGGTGGCTGGGAGGCCTGATGCTGAAGCTGTTGAAGGGGTGGGCTGGGCAGGTAGGGTCAAAGGGGTGGCCCTCCCAGAGCCATTTGGGGAAGGGTGTCCTTTCTCCTCTGTGAATGGCAGCATCAGGCTCCTGGATCAGGCCATTGCTCTAGGAAGGAGAGGCAGCCACCTCCTTTAGACCTGCAAAAGGGCAGTTATAGCCTCCCATCACCTAAATGTCACTGCCTTTCCCAAGACCGCATTGTCATTCATTATGGGTGCCCCTTCCAGTTTGTCTGCTGGGCTTCTCTGATACCCACCAGTTATTGGTTGATTGTATTTATACCCTGCTCTTCAGAAATGCTCTCAGAGCAGCTTACAAATTGATATTTAGACATTTCCTTTCCCTCCAGCTTACAGTCTAATTTACACTCTAAAGACCTCACACACAACGAAAGAGGATGGCAGTGGAGGAGAGGATTAAGTCTAGCAGAAACTGCCTCGTATTCTCTCCCTCTGAAGTCAGGGCAATGGCAGTTGGAATGGAGGGGAGGTCCTTTCTTCTGCCTCTTATTCTCTCCCTCCAAAGCTATGGCAATGGCAGTTGCTGCTTTGCCATGAAACTCTCGGGTCTCTCGGCCTCCGTGCAAACACTGTAGGTCCCTTTCTCTTTCTGTGAGTCACTCACACACTCTCACCCCTCTTTCTACCTGCAGAAGGCCCTCCTGCACAAGCAACAGAGCCAGCCACTGCTGGAGCTGCCCATGGGCTACAAAACAAAAGAGCTGACAGAGGAGATGCTGGTCAAGCGGGAGGAGCGGGCGCGCAAGCGGCGGCTCCAGGCCGCCAAGAAGGCTGAGGAGAACAAGAACCAGACGATAGAGCGCCTGACCAAGACCAGCAAGGCCAAAGTGAAGACTCTGCGAGAGCGCAAAGCCAAAGGGGTGGCAGTGCCCACCGTCTCCTATCGCAATGCTGCCGACGGGATCACGGTCTCCTTCCCCCCAGGAGCCCCTTTGCCCCTGCTGCCTTCCCTCCCGCCCTCCATGCCTCCCCCTACTCTCTGCGGGGTCACAGGCTGCCCCAACCTCAAGCGGTACTCCTGCTCCCGCACCGGGGTGCCCCTCTGCAGCCTCGCCTGCTACAAGAAGAACCTGTTGCTCCAGCAAGTGGCAGCCTAGCATCCTCCACCTTCTCAGGCATGGGATGGACAGGGACCTGCTGCTGCTGCTGCTGCAAAGACTCTAGGTGCCCACATTTAGGTGCACCCCTTTAATCCTGGAGAGAGGTGGAAAAGAATGAGTGTGGTGGCCTTCTCCCATGTGCAGATGTGGTATTGGCCATTCTGCCAAGCTGTGTGATGGCAACAAGGACATATGTCCATCTCTAGAGACGTGAGGCAAGGCACATTCTGAGCCATGGTCCCACAGCATGGCTCAGCCCCAGATGTAGCAATGAGAGAGACAAAGGCACCTCTTGCACTGGGCCCAGTGGAAGCTGCACACTTTGTGCATAGAAGCACATGCACTTACCTTGCTGAGGCTACTCTTGAGCTGGCACATGTTAATGGGGAGGCAGTAGCCCTCAGGGCCCTTCTTGTGTGACACAGATGCAGCCATTGGCTTGGAAGTGAAGGACTGATCTTCCCATTCCTCCTTTGAACCCTTCTGCTTTACATCTGCTAGCAGGACCCTGTTGGCTCCACTTGGCTGGACTCTGCAGAAGGACATGGTTTCCCTTGGCTATAAAGTGACAGTGAAGGCATTCTGCAGAGCCTCAGGTGGTCTGAATCTTGCCTCCTTCCATTACTCTGAGGGAGAATAGCTCAAGGACAGGTATTCTCCCAGGAGAGCAACTTCCAGAAGCCCTTCCAGCAGGATCTGCCACAGGGTTGCTGTCTCCTCACAGCAGCTCACCTTTAGGCCTCATAACTATTCGATCTCTGTAAAATGAGGCACCAGGACCAGGGCTGAAAACCTGTGAGTGGGCAGCTGTGTGATGCGAAGGGGGAAGAGGAGAGATTCGTGAGATGGAGCTGGTTTGGTTTCATCTGGGCTGTACCAAACTGAGAAGCTTCCTGAGCTTCAACTGAGCTCCAAAGCTGGGCCTTGGTCAGGAAACGGGAGGCTGTCTGACCTCTTGCCTCAGACTTGCAGGGTTCTGGTCACCGCTTTGCGTTCGATTTGCTCTTCTAACAAACAAGGGGAATGGGGGTCTCTTGTTTTGGTCTTATCTGGCACCTGAGGTGCCAACCCTGGGATTTTGAAGTGGCTTCTCCTGTTCTGTTCTGGGATGCCAAGACCTGGAGGTAAAGGGGAATGATTTGGGAAACACAGGCTGCTTTAGACAGAATAGCAGCTCTTGTCAAGTTATAGATAGTGGGCAAAGAAGTAACTGCAAGGATAGCTCTACTGATCAGGCCTGGCTCTCCTTACTTCTGTGCCAGGCATTAAAACCCTTCCAGGCACTCTTGGTTGTTCCTAATTTAACCTGGTTTAAAAAAAATGCCTCTTGTTCTAAGTCATGCCCCTTTTATAATAAAATGGTAGCTAACCAAGCTGCATTTCTTATTGATGAGGGACTCTTCCAGCAAGATGACTCAAACTCAAAAGAGGTTAATGCTCAGAGATTGCACCTCAACATTAGGAAGACCTTCCTGAGGGCAAGAGCTATTCAACAGAGGAAGAGGCTGCTGCCGCAGTGGAAGGTGGTGCAGCCTCCTCCTCTGGAGGTTCCCAGACTCTCTAGAGTCTTCCTGCACAGCAGAAGTGGGTTGGACTGGATGGCCCTTGGGTTCCCTTCCAACTCTAGGAGGACTCTATGGCTCCTTAAACAGCATTAATACTGATAAGTAACGCTTGCATGTTTCCAAGCTGTTCATTGTGGGAGGAGTAATGCTAGAAGCCCCACTAACAATACATGGGTGAGAAAGGTGGGTTCAATCTGAAAAGAGAGGCTGCTCCCTGGAAGAGGTTTAAGAAGCCCTCTGCCCCGGAAGGGTCAGCCTGGCACCGACTCGGCTGGCCTCAGATGCAGCCGCAAGGAAGCTCCATCTCACTGACTGAAATGTTCCACCCGATTCAGCCTCATGTTGCAGCTGCGCTCCATGCGGAAGTCATGTTGCATAAATACATTCCCAATGTTTATACCCCACTCTTCTGCCAGAGAGGCTTTGTTCACTGCCCTTGAGCCGATCTTGGGTCTGGAAACCATGAAGCCCAATGAGGAAGGACTCGGGGAATTGCTGGGGATGTTTAGCCTGGAGAAGAGAAGGTCAAGAGGGGATATGATGATAGCCCTGTTTAAACATCTGAAGGCATGTCATAGTGAGGAGGGAGAAAGCTTGTTTCCTGCTGCTCCAGAGACTAGGACCCAATGGAGCCATGGATGCAAGCTCCAGGGAAAGGGATTCCAGCTCAACATTCGGAGGGACTTCCTGAGTCAGGGCTGTTTGACAATGGAGCCCCTTCCCTTGGAGGCTGTCTTTAAAGAGAGGCTGGATGGCCATCTGTCAATGGGGTGCTTTGATGGAGAGTTCCTGCATGGCAGCAGAAGGAGGGCCTTGGACTGGACCTGGGCCCATCTTGGGCCTCTTCACCTCCAGGATGCTATGATTCATGGCAGCCCTCTGGAAGAGCCATCTGCCCCCGCTGCTCTGCTTAATCCCTGCAGCCCCATAAAGCCCACAGTGCCCTCCTTCATAGGGCCCACCCTCCATCTGCCATGCGGCCTTCCTCCTTTCCCCACCATCGCTAATACTAGTAGTAGTAGTAGTAGTAGTAGTAGTATTTATTTGTAGCCCGCCTTTCCCTGCTTTGGATCAAGGCGGGTAACTGCGTATAAAAAGAGAAAACAAGAGAAGCGATCCACGCGGAGAGGGGAATCAGGGCCTCGATCTGGGAAGGCCCGCCGGAAGAGAGCTGTTTTACTGCCTTCTTAAAGGCCTCGAAAGGCACTAGTTGGCGGATCTCTTCCGGCAGATCGTTCCAGATCTTTGGAGCGGCGGCGGCGGCGGCGGCAGCAGCAGAAAGCGTCCTCCGGGAGGCAGTGACCAGTCTGTCGCCCGGCAGAGCTTTCCAGGGGGCTCGGAAGCTAACTCCGCCCCACGGAGCCCTTCCGCTCCCACGAGCGCGGAGTCCTGTCAAAGTACAGGACTACTTCCGGCGCCATGAGGCGGAAGTGGCAGCGCCTGCTTTAACCTCCACTTCCGGTCTGGGAGACGTGGCCGCCTTTCGTTTCGAGGAGGGACTGGGCGCCTGGCATTTCGGCGCAGAGAGGTTTCCGGGTTGTTGTCAGCTGACCTTTCCCCTAACTAGCCTCTTCCGTCCGCTCCCGGCAGTCTTCCTATTGGCCAGCGTGGGCGCCCCCCCCACTTCCGCCTTCCTCGCTCGGGCTCTCGTTTTATTGGTCGGCTGGCTGCTAGGGGCGGGACATCAACTGAGGTCTCTGTGTTCCCCTCCCTCCCCGTTGGCTGACAAATCATCCCTCCGTCGTTCTGAATGAGCTTGGCTCCCTGTGGCCGAGCCCTGTGTCAGTCACGCCTGTTGCCGGAAGGAGTCTGCAGTCATTGGCGGAGACCTGCGTCCATCTCGTCCGGGGGCGGGCCCGCGCCCCTTTGTCTGCCGTTGTTATGCGAAAGCTCTCCCTCGGATTGGTTCCGGCGGAGCGAGGGCTCCGGCGCCGATTGGCTGTTAGGGGCGGGGCGTGCGTAGGAAGGTCCTGATTGGCTGTCCGGGGGCTCGGGGGCGGGAGCTGCGCCCAGAGTAATGGCGGCGGCGTCTCCGTCGGAGGCGGCGGCGGGGCCGGTCCTGGCGAGGGCTGAGGCGGCTGCCGCGGGGATGAGCGGACGCCAAGGCCCCGGAGGCGGAGCAGGAGAGCCGGCGAAGGCGCAGGGGGAGCCGGCGGAGGCGGAGGCGGCGGGGTCCGGGCGGAGGCGAGGCGGTCCGGCGGAAGCCGAGGGGGCCCCCGGCAGAGGCGGCGGAGGCCGAGGCGGCGGTCGTCGTCTGTAGGCGGCGCCATGGAGCGGGAGACGCCGAGGCGGGCGCCGGGCGGAAGGGAGGCCCAGGCCGGGTGGGCCGCCGCTGCCTTGCTGGGCCGGGAGAGGCAGGTGCGCCGCCCGCCGGGAGGAGGGTCCAGGAGGATGCCTCCCTGCAGCGGCCCGGAAGGCATCGGGGGGCGCCCAGAGGGCGAGGGCTGCCCGGCCTCCTTCCCCGCAGAGAGCCAGAGGCGGAAGGGCCCCTGAGGTCCCCTTCTCCGGCCATGCATCCCATTGACAGAGAGCCCTCCAGCCCCTGCTCACGGACCTCCAGGGGCCTCCCTTGAGGGAGCGATGTCTTCCGCTGTCCAACAGCCCTTTGGTCGCCAGGAGGCTCCTCCTCATCTTGAGGCGGCGGGGTCTCCTCCTGGAGCTTGGCTCCTTTGGGTCCCAGTCTCTGGAGCAGCAGAAAGCCAGGCCGCTCCCTATCCTCCTATCCCCTCTTGCCTTTCCCTTCTCCAGCGCCCTCAGCCTCCCCTGAGAGGGCTTTCTGCTTCCAAGGAAGACTGCCAGGCGGCAGCAGAGGTGTCTAGGCTGGATCACAGATGGACCCAAAAGGGCCCTGATGCAGCCCAGCCCCTTGATTCTGCCGTGCAGGAACTCTCCCCCCAAAAAGAGATGGCCATCCGGCCTCTACTTCAAGGCCTCCAAGGAGGGAGACTCCGTTGAGGAGCGTGTGCCACGGTCAAAGGGCTCTTACTCTCAGGACGTTCCTCCTAAGGTTGAGATGGAACCTCCTTTCCTCTCACTTGCAGCCATTGCTCCATTGGGTCCTGTTCTCCGCAGCAGCAGAAAGCAAGCTTGCTCTGTGCACAACATGATATCCCTTTAAATACATAAACAGGGCTATTACAGCGTCTTCTTCCTGCTTTTCAGGCGCGGGAGTACTGCCCCGGGGTGAACAACCAGCCCTACGTGTGCGAGACGGGCCACTGCTGCGGGGAGACGGGCTGCTGCATCTACTACTATGAGCTCTGGTGTGAGTAGCCTCAGCTGAATGTGGGCACAGTCTGCCAACAGCCTTCCCTCTCTTTCAGGCCCAAGCTGGCTGGCAAGGGAGCTGAATCAAGAGGCCACTGAGAACCTGATGAGACAAAAGTTAAAGGACCGTTTGAAAATTAGCTATCCCATAAATATGCTTATGGCAACAAATAACAACAACAACAATAATAATAATAGATGTTCATTTCCTTCCTGCCCCTTTCTTCTCAAGGCAAGGTGCAGCATATTAAAATGCAAACAGTTAGCAAGAGAAGACATAAAGCCAACAGTGAAAAGACAATACGGCGAAACCATTGAGGTGTCCGCAATACACTGTTTACACGCATAATGTGCAAGTCTAGAAATGTAGATTAAAAACTGTCCCAGAAAACAGTGCTGCATTTTAACTCATTCATATATATATATATATACACACACGTATGATGAAAGGCAAGAGTTACTCTGCCCTGGAAGCACTGACCCCTTCCGCTTTCTGACCCATCCATCCTGAAGCGGGAGACAAAGAGTTATCTCTGCCAGAATTTTGTAAGTTCTTTGGCATTGTTTTGCTTTGCTTCATCCTTTAGATCCTTTGTCATGTGCTTCTAAGTTTTACCTTCGAATAATTCATGGGTCATATCGAAATCCATAATTTTGGCCCCCAAACTGCCTTCGAATTTTATACGACTTACAGTCAAATATATATGGTGAGTACGTTCTGTAAAACATACAGGTCAAAAAGGCACATTTTAAGATTGACCAGGTAGGCCTTCTGGAAAAGGTGTGTCTTTAAAGCTGTCAGAGGCATTTCCAGCTGCTGTCATTCATGCCTCTTCCAGGAGGAATGACAGTCTGGGGACAGCAGAGGAAAAGCTCCTCTGGGAACCATTGTCAGTAAACAAACACTTAAATTACAGTTGGCATTTGGTACCCACTGCAGTTTGGTTCCAGGACCCCCAGTGGATGCTGTTATCCATGGATATTCAAGTCCCATTATATACATTGGGGTAGGAAAATATGTCTCTTATGTACAATCATAAAACAAAGGTTTGCTTTGGTGGAATTTATGCATTTTTTGAATGTTGTGAAGCCATAGATGGTTAAATCAGCAGATAAGGAATCCCTGGATATATGGAGGGCTGACTGTAAATGAAAGCAGGACCCTCCCTCCCTCTTCTCCTCCTCTATCTCCTTCTCATCCTCCCCTCCTTTCTTTCCTTCTCAGGGTTCTGGCTTCTCTGGACGGTGCTGTTCCTCTTTGGCTGCTGCTGTGCCTATCGGCACCGCCGTGCCAAACTGCGCTTGCAGCAGCAGCAGCGCCAGCGGGAGATCAACCTCATCGCCTACCACGGTGCCTGCAACTACCCCCCGTCCATGATGGACCTCAGTGAGTGGCTTACACTGCACACATATTGGGGAAGGGCTGCTGCGCAGGTGGTGACAATCGCTGCTGAGGAAGCGGCTGGGGTCCCCTCAGCCCAAGAAGGGCTTGGGGCAGATGCCTGTTTAACTGTGGCATTCACATTTGCTTGCAAAGGCAGCCTTGAGCGCTGGAGGTTCAGCCATGTGTGAATGTTGGGGACCACCAGGGACTGCTTTGTGTGTCTGAAGCTCCTCCCTGTCTTCCTCGGGGCATGGACAGTACTTGGGTGTTGCCCTGTTCCTGCCCAGCTCTGCCCCTTGAGGAGTGTGCAGTTTTCCTTCGCTCTCAGAGAGTGCCACATGCCTCTGTGATGGCAGTTGCCTTTTTAAGCTGGGTAGCAGGGCTTCCTGACAGTGGATGGTGTGAGGGAAGCACGCTTGATTTCTGGTGGTGTCTGGGCGAAAGGAAAACATGCCCAAGTGGAGAGCATTCAAAGAGACTTTGCTGCCCCTGCTGTGAACCAGAAGGCCACCTGCCAGTTCATCTGGCCTCTTAACTCTCCCTGACTCTCATGGGCAACCAGCGAAATCAGATGAGCCTTCTCTTTCCTTCTTTCCCTCCGCAGGGATGCTGGCTTCCTTCAAGCTCCCTGCCTACGAGGAGGTGGCCCACCGCCCGACCACCCCGCCGCCCCCCTACAGTGCCATCCTTGGGGGCTCTGCCAGCCGCCGGGGCTCCAGCACCTTGACTCTGACAGGCAGCTCTGAGAACTACACCAGCTGTTCGTGCGAATCCAGCTGCCTGACCTCTCCCAGCAGCACCTCCCTCTCGGCCACAGAAGCCAGCACGCCCAGCGAGGTGGGAGAGGCCGAGATGGACGGGGCAGGGGGCTGCAGTAGCAGCACAGTGGGCAGCTGGGAGCTGACCAGCCAGGTGGACACCGGCCCCACGGCCCCACTCCCCAGGCACACTCTCTTCTCCTCCAACGTGGAGCTCTTTGAAGGGGATCCACGGCAGGGCTCCGACAGTGAGGAAGGGCTGGAACCCATGGAGGAGGGAGAGCATTCCAGGCACCGCCGCCTCACAGGGGACTCTGGGATTGAGATGGGACGTGGCCAGGAGGAAGAGGAGGAGGAAGAAGAGGCTGCCCGCCTGCTTGAAAAGGGGGGGACATGCTCTCCCTCCAACGCCGAGGCCCGGAGCCTGTGTGGGGGAGCGGCCGAAGGGGACCCAGAGGAACTGGCCCCCTTCTCCTCCTCACCTACGCTGCCTGTGTGAGGGGACTAGTCCCGCTTGGCTGACCGCCCCTCCAGCTTCACGGGTCTGCCCACCCATCTGGTCACCTCAGAGACTCAGCCATAGCTGCCTGAGTGCCAGGCAGCTCAGCGTAGCGAGCAAGGGCTTGTACCCGCTGCAGTTCACTGTGGAAAATTTCCGCCTTAGCACCGACACTGCCCTCCGTTGCAGGCTCTCATGCTCTCCCTCCCTCCCCGGCTTACACAGTATGTCACGCTCCGTCCCTCCAGCTTTGTGACCAAAGGTCTGCTCCCCCTTTCTCCCCCACAGATGTTTGGGTGCTGGCTTGGGAGCCCATGGTGGACTTGGGGCCCCAGAGGCCTGTGGGTCTGGGAGGGCAAGTGTGTGCGGGGGAGCTATCTATCTGCTGGACCATAACTACCGTAGCAGCTCTCTGTGTGTGCGCGTATGTGTGTGCGTCTCCTGCTGCGCTCCCTAGCCTTTGGTGCGAGGTGTAGCTCTTGTCATGGGGCTGATTCCCCCACCTGGCCCGCCTGCCCCCTGAGCATTTGCACTGGGCTTGGGCTTGGCTGGTTGCATGAGTGAGGGGTTCGTGTGGAGGCCGGTCTCCCCATCCCTGGTCCCACCGGACGGGGCTGGGGATGTGGGGAGCTGGCCTTCCCCTTTCGGGCTGCTTGATGCAGCTTGGTTGATCCATGCCCTGCCCACGCCTGGTAGCCTTTGGAGTGGGGATCTCCTTGCCTCTGCTCTTGGGGGCAGCGGTACGTGCTTACTATTAAAGAGATGTGGAAAGTCCTGGTCCAGAGGCTCTTCAATTGTGCGTCTGTGGCGCTTCTCTTTCAGCTGATGGCTGTTGTGGAAGGATGCGCAGAGGGGGTGGGTATGGTGCTCTAGTTACAGGTCTTTTCCTGTTTGTCTGAGAGGAAGTTAATGGGGGCCCAGGGAGTGTGCCATCCTCATGCTTTAAGCAGGAGTAACCTGTAGCTTTAATGCCAGCCTTGCCCAGCTCTTCTGGCCTCAGCAGTTGGTGAACCTGCCAGCTGATTCCCAGCATTCGTTATTGGTTGCTGTGTTATTGATCATAGGTGTCCTACTCTCTTGCCAGCACCCTTTTATATCAGCTGCTAATTGCAGGGCATGTGATGAGGTGACAATGGTCATGGCAACCCTGTTATTCCAATGCCTGAGCACAGCATTCTTTTAATGCTTTGGGGTCCCTTTTTCAGCTCTTGATATTGTCAGTGAAGGGGGGAGATCACACAGGCTAGCGTCCCCCCCCCCCCCATGGGTGGCATTTGTGTCAAATGTCTTGCTGTTACTGCATCCCATCCTGCTCTTACGTCTGTATTTTTGAATTTCTAGTCCATTCTCCACAATATGGGGGGTGCGGTGGAGAATTCATTTATTGACATTTGCAGGAAGGCATGGAAGGCTAGTGCAATGACCAATGTCCAGCCCTATTCTTTAGCTTCTGGATGAAGACTATCTGCCTGAACTGTGGTCTCTTAATGGTGATGGTTTGGCCACATGGCAGTCACAGAATGAGATGGGAGCTGCAATGCAACCTCTTCCGTGTGCCAGTTCCAGGAAGTGGCTCATGGCACCTCTGTCCTTATGGGCTTTGGGGTTTCCTGCTCCCCCGTTACATTTATGCTTCTGCAAACCCCTGCCTCCCTCCCCTCCAGAGGAGATGCAGTTTTTAATATCCAAATGGCACAACCAAAGAAGCAAGTGTGCCTTTGCTCCACACAAACTGCCAGGACTCCCTCCAGGAGCTTCTCCATCATCTCTTGGCAGCCATCCTGACTGTCCTCACTGCTTGGCATTCCCTTCGGACAGGGTGATGCCCACCAGTTCCATCCCACGCTCCAGTGGCCTTGTCTGCCTAGAGCCTACGGGGCTCTGTCCTGGGGCCAGTGCTATTCAACATCTTTATCAATGACTTGGAGGACAGAATTGGGAGCATATGATGACACCAAATTAGGGGGAATAGCTAATACTCCAGAGGACAGGACCAAGATTCAAAATGACCTGAATAGACTAGAAAGCTGGGCCAAAGCTAATAAAATGAAATTCAACACAGAGAAATGTAAGGTACTGCACTTAGGGCAGAAAAATGAAATGCACAGATATAGGATTATGGGGGACACCCAGCTGAATGAAACTACATGTGAAAGGGATCTGGGAGTCCAAGTAGACCATAAGTTGAACATGAGTCAACAGTGTGAAGCGGCAGCTAAAAAGGCCAATGCAATTTTAAACTGCATCCATAGAAATATAGTGTCTAGATCAAGGGAAGTCATAGTGCCACTATAGTCTGCTCTGGTCAGTCCCCACCTGGAATATTGTGCCCAGTTCTGGGTGCCACAATTCAAAAAGGATGTTGAGAAACTGGAGCGTGTCCAGAGGAGGGCAACTAAAATGGTGAAAGGTATGGAAACCATGTCCTATGAGGAACGACTGAGGGAGCTGGGGATGATTAGGGTGGAGAAGAGAAGGCTAAGAGGTGATGTGATAGCCCTGTTTCAATATTTGAAAGGATGTCATATTGAGGAGGGAGCAAGCTTGTTTTCTGCTGCTCCAGAGAACAGAACCCGGAACCATGGATGCAAGCTACAGGAAAAGAGATTCTACCTGAACATTAGGAAGAACTTCCTGACAGTAAGGGCTGTTCGACAGTGGAACACACTCCTTCCTCAGAGATTGTGGTGGAGTCTCCTTCCTTGGAGGTCTTTAAGCAGAGGCCGGATGGTCGGGGATGCTTTGATTGTGATTTCCTGCATGGCAGAATGGGGTTGGACTGGATCAGGGCCCTTGGGGTCTCTTCCAACTCTACGATTCTATGATTCTATGTGAGGGGGCTCCTTCCCTCTGCCATGCCTTCATCCAGGAAAAGACAAGAGCATTTCCAGCCTTATAGCTTTATTTCACTTTTTGTAAAATGGTAAGTGGTCCTGGCACTGAAAAGAGGGCATAGCCCAGGTGGGGGTCCCATGAGCCTGCATCTGGGTTGCTCCTGCCCAGAGACCTGAGGAAGATGAGCGTGATGCCCACCAAAAGCAGGCAGGGGCAAGCCTGGCACAGGAGGGACTTCCACCATCGTTCTCTCCTGCCTCCCCCTTGGCCCTCAGTACTCCTCGGCCATCATGAGTACCACCAGGGCTGACCAGCCAGTGAAGGGGTAGCAGCCCTGGCCCCGGCCACTGCTGTCATTGTACTGTTCCCAGATGTAGCCGCTCTCCTGGTACTGCCGGAAGACATTGCCAATGAGGTTGGTGCGCAACTGGCGGTAGAGGGCAGCTGCCTGGTCACGGTAGGGCCCCTCGAGCTGGCCATAGTGGTGCAATGCCCGCACCGCTAGGTAGTTGATGTTCAGCCAGATGGGGCCCCTCCAATATGGGGGATCATGCTCCGTGTTGTGCTTGAGGTAGAAGGGGCTGCTGCGTGAGAGGGAACGCAGGCCAAAGGGGGTCCACAGCTTCTTCTCGCTGCGCATGTCCGCCAGCAGGCTGGCCAGCCGGGGCGAGTTGGGGCTGAGTAGCTCCAGAAGCAGTGGGAAGAGGCTGACGTAGCCAAGGGCGCCCCCCACAAACTGCATCATGGGAGGCTTACGGACAACACGCAGCAGCCGCGGGGAGGGGAAGGGTTGGCCTGGCGGAGGGGGGCGGAGCTTCTCACGCTCCAGGGCCACAGCAGAGGTATGGTTGCCATAGTCGGCGAAAGTGCCGAGGGTCTCGGCCCAGTGGTGCTGGTCCAGCAGCTGGTTGTCGGTGAGAGCCTCGGCCATGTGCCGGTACTCCCCAGCTGGCTCCCCCAGTTGGTCGGCCACGTCCGCCATGACGTCTGAGATGACAGCCATCCAGCAGCGTAGGTCCAGGTGGCGCTCATCTGGGGAAGGGTGGGAGGCTCGGGGGTAGTCATCCAGGCCGGAGGTGAGGGTCTTGGGGTTGAGGAACAACTGGGTGTCTTGGTCCCGGCCACGCCAGCGAAAGGTGTAGGGCAGAGGCCCAGTCTGCGTCTCGTTGTACCAATCGTACCAGCTCTGGAGGCGTGGGAAGAGGCGCCGCAGATAGTCTCCGTCTGCCTCGCCTTGGGCCAGCAGCTGCCGTAGGGCCAGGAAGAGGGTAGGTGGGTTGCCTGCACTGCTGTGCTGCACGACGAATTCGGGGGGGACCTTGGTGCGGGCCTCGTCACCTAGGATCTGCTCCCGTGGGATCCACCCCTCAGCATTCATGAGGTCAAGCCAGTGGGCCAGGACCTCCCGGCTCAGAGCTGGGTCCCAGCGGGCGATCAGGAGCTGGTGGAAACCCTCATCCCAGAGGAAGCCACGGGGGAAGAAGGACCGGGAAGGCACAGCCGTGAAGAGGGGCCCTTCTGGGTACAGCTGGGGCTGGTCGGCGTGTGGGGACTGCACCAGGGAGCGCCCAAAGAAGTAGCCCATTCCACCCAGCATGTTGCTGAGGGCAGCCCTGGCAAAGCGTTGCTCCTGCAGAGAGTAGCCTTTAGCAGCCAGCCCAAAGGTCTCCTCAAAGCGCCGCTCAAAGGCAGCTGTGTGCTGGCTCAGCTCACTGGTCAGTGCCTCTCCTGCAAGCTGCCCAGGCCGGTCAGTGACACTTCCAGACTCAAAGACCACCTCCAGGCGGCAAGGCAGGGAGACGGTCACCTGGTGGACGAGGAGCTGGCTGCGTGGCTCTCCTCCTCGTCCCGGGGCGGCTCGATAGGTGTCCACACCAAAGTAGTGGCGCTTGGGTGCTCCCGGTGCGGCGTAGACAAAGCGAGGGGCCAGGCTGGCCTTCACCACGTCACTCAGGCGGTGCAGCCCTTCCGCCTTCGCATCCAGGTAGTTATAACTGGAGGGAGAGAGGAAAACAACAGGCAATCACTGGGGGAATGCCAGCATTCTGCAGGATTTGCAATGCCACCCCACACCTGACTCCCATGGTGGGGGGAGGCACAGGTGGGTTACCTGGCATAGATAGGCTCTGTGCCCGTCTCGGTGGTGGGCGGCCGGAAGGTGATGGTGAAGTGCCCCAGCTCCTCCGTCACGCCAGTCAGAGACGCCATGCGGGTCTTCTCCTTCACCAACGGCTGCAGTGCCCCTTGCCCATCGGTTGCCACATAGAACAGCAGGGAGACGAGGGACACCTGGGGCCCAGTCCTCTGCGCAAAAGAGGGAGACAGCCTGGGTTTGTTCAAACACATGCCAGGACACAAAGACAACAGTGGCTCCCGCCTAGCAAATCCTGGGATCTGTAGTTTCATACCTAGCATTAGTGCTGTAACAACTCATGAAACAGCAAAACCCAGGACCATGTAGTATGCTGCCAGGGCAACAAGTGGTGCCAAAGGGATATCGCTGCTTGCTGTGGAAAAGACCATGCTCCTCTGTCTTTTGCGCCTGCCCTCCCCTCCCCACCTGCTTTGATGGTTTTTGAGATGCCCCATGAATGAGACCCCAGGACAGGAGACTGGGAAGCAGACCCTGCTGGCGAGGGGTGGGCACCCTATCTGGCACCCCTTTCCAGTGCTGCTGCTGCTGCTGCTGCATCCGCATAAGCCCCCGAGGGACACAAGGCCACCTGGCCCCCCTCCAGCTCTGCAGCTTGTAGGGTGGACTTCTTCCCTTTCCTTACCTCCGGCCGAGCCGTGACCCTCCAGCTCCAGTCTCCGCCATGATGGCCCCCGGGACGCTTCACGAACTCCGTCTGGAGGTTGAGGCCCACGTCGCGGATCTCCTGGACCCCAAAGCGGACGCCGTCGTGGAGCAGCCAGCCGTAGCGGGGGAGTCCGTCACTTTGCTCGCAGGTGTGGCGCAGCCGGACATCCCCCTCCAGCTGGTGCAGCCACATCAGACCTGCAGCCGGAAGAGGGCACCTGGTCATTGTGCCACCCAGGACACGCCCGGGGGGGGGGGGCTTCTAGACCTGGACCGAGGGAGAGGAAGACACTGGGTCTCTTAGTTAGTAAGGGGCACTTGGAGGGGGATCCTCAGTGAGGATGGGAAGGGGACCCCTCTTGCCCTCCTCTCTTGGGGTGCCCAGGGGAGTGTTAGCAGTGGGCCAGAGGGCTGGTTCGACCGGATGACCTAGACGAGGGTCCTTCCCATATGGGTGCCGCTTGGCAAGAGAGGAGGAGGGAGGGAGGGTTGTTTGGGGCCAGGGCCCAGAGGCAGGGCCCCGTCCGTCTCACCTGCCACCGGGGAGCGGGGGCTGCGGGTCTTCATCCCGAAGTAGACCTGGGGCCGGTAGGAGCCCCAGAAGAGTCCCGGGGAGGCGGTGGGGCTGCTGCCGTTGGGGTCCAGGGCCCGGGGGGCCGAGTGCAGGGTGACCACTTGGGCAGCCAGCCACCTTCGGGCGAAGAGGCCGTAGCAGGCGAAGGCGGCGCACGCCAGGGACCCCAGGGCCAGAGCCAGCACCCCACACAGCCGCCCTGCGCCCCACGGTGCCCCTGACCCAGCCTTGGGGGCCCCTGGGCGGTCCGTCCTCCTTGCGGATGATGGGGACGATGGCAGCCGCGGGGGCCCCTTCTGGCCCTGGGGCCGCAGCCCCCCGTCCGGCGCCCTCCGCCTGCGCTCCCGGGCCATGCTGCCTTCTGATAATGCCCAAAGCCTGAGGAGAGGAGGAAGGGGTCAGGGGCCTTGTGGGTCACAGGGCCAGGGCAGGGAGGGCCTCCCGGGGGGCAGCCCCTTCGCTGGGGGACCCTTCTGTGGACATCCAGACCATGGCTGGCTGCATGGCCCTCAGGGGCCCCTTCCTCCCTCGCACCTGAGGACGCCCCCACCTTCCGTAGCCATGGCAACCCTAGCCCCACCCCACTCAACCGGAAGTCGGGTCAGACGGGGCCCCAGTGGGAGGAGGTCGCCATGGCAACTGGGCCCCCTCCTCTCACCTTCCGCGAGGCGCCCTCCTTCCCTCCGAGCTCCACGCGACTCAAGCCCCGCCCCAAGCCCCGCCCCTCGGACTGCGCTTCCCGGCATGCCTCAGTGGGAGGGAGGAGGGCGCGCGTCACTTCCTCCCCGAGGCCTGCTGGGAAGTGTAGTCCCTCCCTGCACTTGAGGAGGAGGAGGAGGAGGAGGAGGAGGAGGAGGAGGGTCAAAACACTATTCTGCCACGTTGGAAGGCACCGTCCAAGCGCTCTTCCTTGGGACAGAGGGGCACCCAGCCTCCGCTTAAAGGCCTCCAGAGGAGGAGACTCCGCTACTTCCTTTCTTTCCGGCAGTTGAGCTGGAATCTCTTTTCCTGGATCTTCCTTCCATTCCTCCATTGTCTCCTATTCTCTGGAGCAGCAGAAAACAAGCTTGCTCCCTGCTCACTATGACCTGCTCCCCTCAAGTCTTTGAACAGGGCTATTATATCGCCTCTTAACCGTCTCTTCTCAGGCTAAACATCCCCAGCAATTCCCTAAGTTTCTTTAGACCCTTCACTGGACATAGTTCCAGCTTCTCAGCCTCCCTTTTGAATTGTGGTGTCCAGAGCTGGAGATAGGTTTACAGGTGAGGCCTGACCAAGGCAGAATAGAGTGGCACCTATTACTTCCCCTGATCTGGACACTGTATTTCTATTGATGCAGCCTGGAATCGCATTGGCCTTTTCAGCTGCTGCATCGCACTGTTGGCTCATGTTCATCTTCTGGTCTCCTGGGGAGAGCAGCTGTTTCCTCAGAGAAGACAAGTCTGGTGGAGTCTCCCTCCTTGGAAGTCTTTAAACAGAGGCTGGATGGCCGTCTCTCAATGGGAGGGATTTGATTGTGAGTTCCTGCATGGCAGAAGGGGCTTGGACTGGGTGGCCCTGGTGGTCTCTTCCAACGCTACGATTCCATGATTCTAAAGCAAAGTCCGCCCATGAGTGATGTCCTGGAGGGGATGGTGGCCGAAGGCGAGGTCCGTGTGTCTGTCTGCTGCCATCGCAGGGGCCAAGGGCAATGCGGTTACTATGCACCTTCAAGTTGTTTCTGACTTCTAGAGACCCTAATGGGGCTTTCTGGCCAGGTTTCTTCAGAGGGGATTTGCCAAGGCCATCCTATGAGGCCGAGAGGGTGTGACTTGCCCAGAGTCATCCAATAGGTTTACCTGGCCAAGATGGCACTCAAACCCTGATCTCCAAAGCTGGAACCATTGCACCACACCAGCAATGAGGCTCCCCTCTGTTCCCCCTGAGCCCCATGGCCCTGCTTTGGATGCA
Source organism: Sceloporus occidentalis (assembly GCA_023333645.1). Classification (NCBI taxonomy): domain Eukaryota; kingdom Metazoa; phylum Chordata; class Lepidosauria; order Squamata; family Phrynosomatidae; genus Sceloporus; species Sceloporus occidentalis. The sequence goes on from JALMGF010000005.1 coordinate 188,459,743, forward strand.
AAAACAGCCCTTTATATAGCAGCCTCAGCCACAACAGAACTGCGGTTGGCAGCCTGTTTCCATGCACTCTTTCCTGCAGGAAAAGAAACAGTGGGTGCCAGAGCTGGAAGCAGCCTGTTGTTGGTTGTTGGACTATGACTCTGGAGACCAGGGTTCATTTCCTGCAATGGCAAAGCTCCCCTTGGCAACAAATCTTGCCAAGAAAACCCCATGATAGAGGCGCCATAACTCTTCCATGAGTCAGAAATGACTTTAAGGCATGCAGCACACACACCTTTTTAACCTTTGGGGCACTCTTTCTGTGTCGGCTGTATTTCAGAAGAAGGAACTGGCCAAACCACCTCCTGAGTATTCTTTGCCTGAGGAAATCCTGTGAAATGAATGCCCTAAAGAGACAGGGACTTAAAGGCACAGGCACCATGCTGCGCCCTTCTGAAAGCTTGTGAAATCTCTTGCTTATGCCTTTTGCCCAAGTGGGCAATGCAGAGCGGCACAAGGTGGGCTTCTTTCATAATTCTCCCCCCCCCCCCAGCCCCAAGATTTCAATGCCATGCTTCTGACCCTGGCAAGGACACTGAGCAGCACCCAAGAGCCCCATGGGAACCCATGTTGGCAAGGAACACCTTGGGGCACATGGGGCTGCCTGGCTCTCTCAAGAGGCCTCTTTCTAAGGTTTGCATGCCACTGGCACCCAGCTCCATCATTGCTTTCCCCCACAATCGGAGGCAGAAGCGCTTTGGCTCAAAGCCTGGGCCTGGCAGCAGTCACAGAAGTGGATGATTAACAGAATCCTAAAGTTGGAAGAGACTCCCAGGTGCCTCCACTCCAGCCGCCTTCTGCCAGGCAGGAAGGCCCAGCGCATTGCTGGCGGAGGACCATCCAGTCACTTTACAAAAATCCAAGCAAAACCACCACAAGCCAATGTCAAACGGCTCTTAAAGTGAAAAAGGTCTTCCTATAGATGGAATCTCTTTTCCTGTGGCTTGCATCCATGGCTCCATGTTCTAGTCTCTGGAGCAGAAGAAAACAAGCTTTCTCCATCTTTAATAGGACATCCCTTCAGATGTTTAAACAGGGCTATCTTCTCATCATCTTCCCTTCTCCAAGCTAAACATACTCAACTCACTAAGCCATTCCTTATAGGGCTTGGTGGTTTCCATAGAATCACAGACCCCAAGGGCCCAGCCAGCCAGCCCCTTCTTTGGCCATGAAGGGAGACACCATCCAAGACACCCCCCCCCCCCGACCGATGGCCATCTAGCCTCTACTTAGCCTCCAAAGGAAGAGACCCCCCCCACCACTCCATTGAAGCAGTGCAAAAAGGGAGCACCGTTTCAACCCAAAATGATGGCATGTGAACACAAGGGTTAAAATGCCTTGGAGAGATTCATGAACCCAATACATAATAGGAACAATGATCCCATATGCATCACATCTTCTCAGGACAAAAAATAAGTCTGAATAGGGCCTTACTGTCAGGAAGTTGTTCCTAGTTTAGGTGAAATCAGGTCAGGTCCGTTGAATGGCAGCCCAAGGGACAGGGATCCTTCTTCGCACTCACGCCTCTCCCTAAGTTGCAGGTTTGCAGCTCAAGTACACTCCTGGACTCCATTGAAGCCAGGGAGAAAGGCAATGTGGATTCAGTAAATATACAGTTGTGGCCTCTGCACCAGTTGTGTCTGTTCCTTGAGATGCCATCTGGCCCCATTGGCGTATGCCCATTTCATCACAATTGGATTGCTGCAACGTGCTCTATGTGAGACTGCCTTTGAGGAGTGTTTGGAAACTTCAGCCGACCCAAAGAGCTGCAGCCAAGTTACTGACCAGCTTCAGGGCGCAGACACAACTCCCTTGCGGCAACAGCTCCATGTTTCTGCGCCTAGTTTGAAGACCTGGTTAAGCCCCACGAAGCCCTACACACCTCAGGTTCAGGCTCTCCAAAGGACTGTGTCCCCCTGCGTTGACCCAGAGATTCTCAGGGGAGAGGGCTTCTCCATGTCGCCCCACCTTCACAGATCCAGCCGATGGGAAGCACGGAGACGGGGGCTTTTTGGTGGCTGCTCCCCTGTGCTAGAACTCCGTTTCCAGGGATCCTCCTGGCTCTTTCCTCCAGCAAATGACTTGTTTTGGCAGCCCTTGAGGGACCGAGGACTCAAGGCTCTTTTCCCAAGAACCATGTGCTGTATTGTCCGCATTTACCGTTTTTCCTATTTAATCGGTGCGTTTCTAAATCGTTTGAGATTCATATTTTAGCTGTTGTACAGATTTTACTTTAAGATGTTTCTGTTTGAACTTGCAAGCTGCCTTGTGTGCCAGGCATAGGGAAAAGACAACATCTAAACCAACAAAATAACAACTAATGACGATGAGGATGATGAACTCCTCCAGCAGCTTGAGAGAAACTGGGTCTGTGGCGCAGCGATGCTTTCATGGCCATTGCCTTCCTTCCTCTTATGGCCCCTGCCACCACAGTTGCCCCTTTTCTTTATGCCTTCGTAGGTTTCACAATGTGCAGTCCCAGTTTCCTTACTGGGGAGGCATTCAAGCTCCAACCAATCTTTTCCCCACCTCTTGGGGGAATACCCAAGAGGGCACCACTTGTATCTCATGCACACGGAAAGTGCCTGTCGCCGCTGCGTCCCGCGTCCCAGGAAGTGACAAGGAATGGCCAGGCCTGCTGGGTGCGTTTTTATTTTTATTTTCCATCAGTCACCCCTTCCCACCACCTTTGCCCGCTTGGCCCTGCTCCTTTGCCCACCTGCTCTGCCAGCCTTGCCTTTCCTCCAGCCCAGCCTAGCACCCCTCTCTCCCCGAAACCTGCAAGACTTGTCCCGCATGCCCTGAGACGCTCCCAGCAGCGCAGCCTGAAGAAGTGGCAGTCCATGCCTTGGCCCCCTCCCCACCACCGGAGCCCCAGCAGCCCCCTTCCTTTCCCAGCCTCAGCCCACTCTGTGGCTCTCAGCGGTGCTTGGCACATGCAGGGTGTCCCGGGTGATGGGGGTCTGTTCTACCACAACCAGGGTCCCCATTGCCCCCCGCAGCACCAAACTGGAGGGGGAACCGCATGAAAACCAGTACTGATTCAAGCAGGCTAAGTACACTTCAAGCCTGGGAGCAGCTGGAGGGTGTGTGTGTGTGTGTGCATGACTGGGGAGGGGGGCTTTCTTGGGGGCAGCTGTCCCAGGAAAGGCGTCTCCGGAGGCCCAAGCCACCTCTGCCCCCTGAAGAGTCTGGCCCATTGCCCTCCCTGCTTTCCTTCCTGAGATGTGTAGGGCAATGGCAGCAAGACAAAGAGGGGGGTAACGGCTGGAGGGGCCTGGCAAGAGAGCAAGCGTCCCCTTCCCCCCACATTCAGCCCATAGAGACCCCTCTCCCTCCCGCCAGGTGCATTGCTTTGGGGGTGGTGAAGCAAGGGGCCCTGGCCCATCCTGAGGCTGGCAGGAGTGGGGGGGCCAGGGAGGCAAGGCTGAAAGTGTGGTCCAGTTACTGCTTAATTTGGCCTCCATCCCCTTCACTGACAAACCGCTTGCGGCCCCTAAAAGAGAGAGAGAGAGAAAGAATGACGGTCAGCAGAGGGGGACTACAGGGGACAGCTCACCTCCTGGCCCCGATCGCCCTCACCCCACACATCTGCAGGCTGCCTTCTGCTCCAACCTGCAAAGGCCCCACCTCACCTCCACTACCCCTCTCAAGGACACTGGCCACAGAAACAGAGACCAGCAACCTCAGAAGGAAACCCCCCCCATCAGGAAAAGGCTCTCCTAAAATGGGGGGTTTACAGAGGAAAACAAATAATATCAGAGCAAAAACACTTTCTGAGACTGAGGCAGAAGACTAAGGCTGGGATCCTGCTGGTGAAGATCTTACTCAGGTGTAAGCTCCACCAAGCAATAGGCTGGATCTTTTCATTCTGCTCAGACCGGCCTCACCCCAGGTAGTGCCACTGCCCATCAATGCATATCTGCACTGCACACTGTGCAGGTGGCACACTGGTGCACCCTGCTCATGTTGTGCTATTGATCTACAATACACTTGCTTATGTCTTTCAGCATTTGGTTCCACATTCAGCTGCACAATTCACAGCCTGCAGTTTGCAGGGTGGCTGCCTAACTCTGAATGTAAAACCATGCACCATCTCCGCAGTGAAGGGTCTTGGCCTGCGTCTCCCACCACTCACTTTGAAAAGAGCTGTCCCATTAAGACGGGCAATGGGGAGGCTCATCCCTCCTGCCACACACAGTGGCCAGAAGGGCAGAGGCCGGTCTTACCGGGCAGGGCAGGTGTCCCTCAGCTGCTTGGTGATGACCCCTTCCTCGAAGCAGAGGTCCACCAGCCGCTCAAGGATGGTGTGGGCCAGCGGCACGTCCAGACTGATGTCCCCCAGCTCATCATACACCCGCTGGAAGCCCTGTTGGGGGGCCACAGGAGGAGGGGCAGGAGTCAACACAGACCCCCAAGGCAGGGGCTGCCTGAGATTGGGGCTGCCGTACCATGCGGGAGGACTGTGCGCTGATCCCGCCATCCATGTTCACCCTGAAATTTAGGGCTACCGTGCCCTTACCCGATTCATCTGGTCCAGGGTCACCAGCCCCGTCTCCCACAGCACCTTCAGCAGCTTCACCATCATGGCGACCGCCGTGTCCCCAGAAGACTCCAGCACCATCACCACAGCCTGGCACAATACCGGGGAAAAGGGCCCTGAGCGCCACGTGGAGAGGAGGGGTCCAGTTCCTGCCGGCCGTCTGGGTGTCAGCCACAAAGCCTCACTGGGCCATTGTGGCTGGCAGCCATCACGGCTCCTCGCCCCTGGGGCCAGTCACCCGATGCCCAAGACCGGGCCACATCCCTTCCTCACACTCACACTCCTGCACAGAGGAAGGGGAATGTAGGCCTGTTGGTACCCCTCCTCTACCTCATAGACGAGCTCATGGTGGAAGTGCGGCACCTCCAAGTGGCGTAAGCAGAGTTCTGCCTCAGATACATCTCCTGACAGCAGGTACTCCCGGAGCAAGAGGTTCATCTGTGAAAGGAAGGAGGAAAGAAGAGGGTGGCTGGAGGCCCCAACAGCTCCAAATACCCCAGAGCGCCTGCCTGTCTAACTATCTGTTCACTTGGGGGCAGCCAGTGCCCAAATGGACTCTCCTTGCCCTTGACCTTTAGAGGTGCCAAGGCAGATGTGGGCAAGGCCATCCCAATAGCATTCCCTCCCTCCCTGACCAGTGGCAGGAGTGCTGCCCAATGAGCTGGTTCTACAAAGATTTTCTCTCAGTGTGCCAGGGACTGGGATGTGCCATGTTTGTGCCATATTATCACTGTGTTCGTTCTGTTTCCCTGTAGACTGGCAGCTGATGGCTTGCAGATTGCTACTGATCCAAAGACCATATTCCCAGCAGACCCAATTTACAGCAGACCGACCCAAATCTTCCTGAGCCTGTCAAGCTGCACTGAAGACAGCCCAGTCCCTCCGACTCGCTAGGCTCTTGCTCTCTGTTGATTTTGGTGAAGGGCATCCCCTGAGAGCAGTTCCACATCCGCCATTCCTCCAGCCCAGGCACACGGAAGGAGAGGCCCGGCTTCAGAAAAGGCACATTGTCACGGAAGTTCTGCCCTGACCAGAAACAGTGGGCTCCAGCTAAAGAGGAACCAGCACTTTGTGGCCAGAGTGGCACATGCCTTAGTTACATCCTGTTTGGACTACTGTGACTCACTCTACTTGGGGCTGCCTCTGAAGAGTGTTTGGAAACTTCATCTGGTCTGAAGAGCTGCAGCCAGACTATTAACTGGGGCAGGTTAGAGATCCCACAAAACCCCATTTTGGCTGCCAGTTTGTTTCCAGGCACAATTCAAAGTGGCTCAAGTCCAGGCTATTGGGTATGAACCGGTCTGGGCTCTGAGATCCTCAGGAAGGGTCTCACCACCATTGCAAGCATGGCTGGCTGGAAACATGAGAGACAGGGTCTTCTTTCCTGTCAATCCCCACCCAAATCTGTCCCCAAAGGTCCCCTGTGACCCTTGCCAAAGACAGACAACCTCCCCTGGCCCTGAGCTCTGCTGATAGCTTCCAGAGGCATGCTGAGCGCATAGACTGGAACTCAAGTGCTCAGCCCCTCCCCTACATTTTTAGGTAATGTTACATGCTTTTATATGGTTTTATATTAGAGATTTAACGGGACAGCTTATCTAGAGGTTTTTATTGGCAGCCTTAGGTCCCTTGTTGGAAGGCAGGTGAGATACAAATAGTCATAGACTCACTTCTTTAATGAGATGCTTGACAGGCCTCTGGCCTCCTCCTACGCCCCACACATTGTCCAAATGGTTGACGTCTCGTTTGATGCGCAAGAGGACAGCGGCACGATCCAGAGCAGCCCTATTGGGAGGAAAACAGCAGTCAGGAGCAACAGCAGCGGTCCAGAAGGCAGGGCAGATGGGACTCAGCACCCTCCTGACCCTCCTTCTCACTCCCAGACTCCTCTTGCCCAGGGAGAGCCAGCCCGCCTGCCCCACAGCTCTGAGCAGACCCATAGGCCAGAGCAGGTGCATGGGCAAACAGCTTGAGCAAGCGCAGCTCTCACCGAGCGTGCTCACAGTCGACGCGCCCTTTGTAGCGCTCCAGGAAGTCAAGTGGCAGCGCATGGTCAGCCACAGCCCGGGCGATGAACTGGCCCAGCATCTGCACAGACAGACAGGTGGACAGACGGCGGGCATCAGGGGCCAAAGCACACAGCAGCCCTTCAAAGCCCCCCCCCCCCCGCCAACCACCTCCCGGCCTGGCTTCTTTTTCTGGAGGGTGACAGAGGGGCTTGGCCCACCTGCGGGGCCTCCGGAGTATCAAGGATGAGGTCTGGTAGGTCATGCAGCATGCTGTCAAAGGCGGTGGCGATGTCCTCGGGGCCCAGCACCTTCCCCACAAGGTCTGAGAGGAGGCGGGAGGTCAGCTCCCGGTGGCTGGCCTTCCCCTCCAGAGAGAGAGAGACTGCCAGGGAGGAGACTGCCGCCTTCTGCCCACCCAAGTTCAGTTCCCGAAGCAGCTCCTGCAAAAGGGGAGAAGGCACCTCTGGGTGGGAGGGCTCAGGCAGAGGCCCTCCTAAGACATAATTTGGACTCCTACCAGAGTTGGAAGAGACCCACCAGGTCCTCCCATCCCACCCCATTCGGACACCATCAAAGCCCTCCTTGTGACAGATGGCCACTACAGAATTATCACATGATGATTCCACTTTAACTGCTTCGCTTCTATTGTACTGAATCCTGGGATTTGTCATTTAGGCAGTCAACAGGCAAGCAACATTTAGAGTTTCCAGCCAAAGAGCTCTTCTAGTGCACCCCACCAAAAAAACTACCAACCCCAACGTTCCCTAGGATGGAAGCACTGCAGTCAAGAAGGAATCCTAGCACCTTAGTTGTGTGTTGTGAATGGCCCCAGATCCCTCTGCATTGGGCCCCTCCTGGCACCAGCCTAGTTTGTTGCTGGCTGGCCTTCTCCTATACAACTTGGGGCTGCATCTTCCCTGAGGAACTCTGGAGCGCTTCACCCCCAGGGGCAATTGTGACATATTTTTGACACTCCGGGGGTCTGTTTCAAGCCCAGGAGAGTCCTTGCTTTCCAGACAGGAAGTACACCTGGAGTCAACCTCTGCTTCATTTCCTGTCTAAAGAGATGGCCTCTCCAGGGGCCAGGACAAGGGGAGCTTGTCAAACCCCAAGTGCCAAAACAAACCTGCTCAGCCCTTTGGACCCTCCCAAGAAGGTGGCTGGTATCCAAGCTCAGGCCAGTGGAGTGAACAGGCAAGCAAAGGGGCATCCAAATCCCTGGCGCTGCTTCTCCACTGAGCTCACCCTTCCCAGCCCCTTTTTACTGCTTCCCCAGTCCTCCCCCCGGAGCCCTGCTCTGGTTTCCAGCAAAACCATTCATTCATATATTTGACTGACATCTGACCTTTCTGCTTATGCAGGACCCAAGGAGGACAGAACGACTGGACCAGCAAACCACACAGAGGCCTTGGGCTAATTACATTCACTACCGAAGAATGGAAAGTCCACTCTCCTCTCCGCTGGGCTTGTGAGCTGCCACACTCAGGCGGTCAACGTTGGCTGCAAAGCCCGCTTCCCACCAGAGAGGTTCTCCCCCCACATACAACCTTTTTGCACCCCTCTCCACATACTTACCACAACCTCCAGGGTGTCTCCATGTTCAAAGTACTCCAGCACCATCGGCTGCACCGTTTTCTCCAGCTCCCCTGCCTCCAACTCAGGGACCACCGTGGCGTAGACAGTGTCTCCCTAGGAAAGGCCAGGGGAAGGGCACAGGGTGGTCAAGCATGCCTTGCCCAGCCCAAGGGCACACAGCAGCACCACAAAGTGCCCAGGGGTCATGGGCTGCAAATGGCCTGAGGCAAACACAGCATGGGTCCTTGGGAGGCAGAGCGCCTCTTCCGATCTGAGGGGGCTTCAGAATTCAAAAGGACCTTGACTGACTTAAAACTGGGCTGAAGTTAAAAAATTGAAACAGAGACATATGCCAAATTCTACATTCAAGTCATAGAAATCAAATGCTCAGGTATAGGATGGGGGATACTTGGCTCAGCAGTACTGCATGTGAAAAGGGCCTCGGGGCTATTGATGATCATGCGGTAAGTTAAAAATAGGCCATGTGATGCTGCAGCAAAAAAGATGAATGCTGTTTTAGCCTACATTAATCGAAACATAATTCTGAAGTCAAGAGAATCAATAGCTCTGCACTGGTTAGGCCTTATCTGGACTCCTGAATTCAGTTTTAGGTGCCCCATGTTAAGACGGATATAGACAAGTTAGAGCAGATTCAGAGAAAGGCAACAAGGATGATAAGTTTTATGAGGAGAGGTTGAATGAGCTGGGTTTGTTTATCCCAGTTAAGGAAGGGCTGAAGGGTAACATGGCCCACTTTACATCTCTCAAAGGCTCTTCCAAGAGGAGGGGAGCAGTTCTGTTCTCTGCTGCCTCGGAGGTTAGGACCAGATCTAAGAGGTTGAAGTTACAGGTGGGTAGATTTTAATTCAACGTTAGAAGGAAGGTCTTAGCAGTGACACTAGTTTGCCAATGGAGCAAGTGGCCTAGACAGGCGGTGGGCCTCTTCTCTGGGCCCCTCCTAAAAGTGGATGGACAGTTGGACCTGCTGGGGATGCTCTAACTAGAGACTCTGCCATGAGTCGGAGGTGAGACCCTTCCAACTTCTAGCCATAGAAGACACTGAGTCATAGAATCACAGAGTCGGAAAAGGATTACTGGGTCCTTCAGGAGATGGACACTAGCCCCACCAAGTGCAAGGCCTGCCCAAGCCCCAGGCTGTGTTTCAAATGGTGGACATTGAGCATGTGCAGAATGCTCTCCCTCAGCAATCTAAGGCCAGCAGATGCAGACGGAGTCCCAAAATAATGCCAAGGGGGTGTCAGCACCAGCTACCTTCCCAGCCCCCTCCATTGCTTCCTTCATATTTATTGCCACACGCTTCTGCCTGTGACTCCTAAAACTCAGAGGTCTTGATGCTGAAAGCGGAAACAGTTTCTTCCAACTCTGTGATTCTGACTCAGTGTCTTGGCCATGGGCAGCTGATTCTATGGGTCAGCTGCTGTTTGGCTTGCTGCTCCCCTCCCCATTCAGCCCTACGGCCACCATATAGGGCAATTGTAGAATCCTATAGTTGGAAGAGACCCCCGGGATCATCAAATCCAAATCCAAGCCCTCCCTGTGGCAGATGGCCATCCAGCCTCTGTTTAAAAACAGCCTCCAAAGCAGAGGACTCCACCAGCCTCCCACGCAACCACGATTCTGTCAGGTGTAGGGAGACCCCAAAGCCTTTCGATGGCTGTGCCAGCTATCTCTGAGGAAAGTCTGTCCTGCCCAGAATCAGAACAGAGTGAGCACAGAATGGCTTTGCTGCCTCTACTGTCCAAGTGTTACTTGATCCCACAATAGGGTCTCCTGGCCTCTGGTCAAGGAAGCATGGCTGCCGTAATGGGACAGAGGCAGAGCAGGGAATGGAAGGACAGAGAGAACTGGTTCCCAGGGGCCCCAAGGTGTACCTGCGCCACCTCGTCATAGTTGGGATCTCGGGCATCGGGCTCCTGGTAGCTGTAGACCACGCCAGGCGCTCCCCACACGCCTTTACCCCCGGCCCCACCTGGAGCGAAGAGGAGAAAGAGGGAAGAGATGGGGAGGGGGCACAGAACAAACAATGAGAGGCAATGAGAGGAAACGGCCATCTCTAATAGATGAAAGGTGGCTGCCAAGTGGGAAAAAGAGTGGCCTCAGTCCCATTTGTACTACAATACTATGATCCCACTCCAACATCCACAACTGCCTTCTAGGAACGCCTGGGGTTTGTAGCTTGGGAGGCACCAGGACTTCTCACAACAATGCATGGTGGCTAAAGTGGAGTAAGAGTGCTGTGACTCTGTAGTGCAGATGGACCCCTTGTTTTCTGCTGCTGAAATCAGGTGACAGGGAAAGAAGTTCAGGGCTTCATCTTAGGAAGAACTTCTCAATGGCAAGAGCCTTTGCACAGCGGAATGGACTCCCTGAAGGAGTGGGGCAGATGTTTTGAAAGAGGGGCTGGAGGCCCAGCAATCAGGAATGGTTTAGCTGAGGACTGCCTGCCCCGGCAGTGGGTCGGACTAAGTGACTCCTGGGGGTCCCTTCTGTTTCTGCTATTCAATATTGGGCAGACCATGTTGGCAGTGGAAGAGACTCCCTTGGAAGGTGTTGCACTCTCTATCTTTGGTGGCCTTCAGAGACTGGGCCACAGACGCTGGCAGAAGGGCGGCAGAGCAGATGTCCCCCGAGTCCTTTCTAATCCTAAAATTTCAACACTGAGAACAGCTTCTTCAGAGTAGAAACTGCTTGGCAGTGGGATGGATGAGCCCTCCTTCTCTGTGGGTCTTTAAATAGCGATTGCTGGATGGCAGTGATACTTCAGCGGCATCCTCCTCCCTGGTGTGAGGCTGGACTGTATGGCCCTCGGGGTCAGTCCCACCTCCTGGGACCCTCTCCAGGCCAAAAGGGGTGGGAATGTGGGGCTTTGGTGTCCTGACGGCCGGCTGGATGACCAGCGGTACCTTTCTTGGGCAGCCCGCGGCCCTTGCCCATGCGGGACTTGCGGTCGTGGCCCTTGCCCTTGGGGCTGCTGGGGTCGGGGCCTGGCTCCCCAGCCTCCGAGAGGGACTCCCGGTTGGCATCGCGCGAGGAGGTCCTGCGCAGGCGCCGCTTGGCCTTGGCCTTCAGCCGGGCCTCTTCGTGGAGGGCCTTCTCCTGTGGGGTCCACGACCGGGACCCTTCGCCCGCCTCCTCCACCAGCTCATCCTCCTCCGCCAGAAGCACCCCTTCGTCCACGCCAAGGAGCCCCTGGTCTGCCACCTGCGCAAAAGAGGGGAGGAAGAGAGCTCAGCGCAGGCAGGGGCCTGAGAGAGAACCAGAGAGTGGCCCCTGGCCCTATGTTTGTGGCAGGGGCACAGTTGCCCACCCCGCCTCCCTGCCTGGCCAGGCTCCAGGCCTCCCTCTCCGGGCTGAAGAGGGCGGGTGAGGACTGATAGGAGCTGCAGTTCAGCCCCAGGCATTCTCCCAGAGTGGGATCACCTAGCCCCCTGCCTCCTTCCTGGGATCAGGCCAGACCAGAGGAGTGATGGGAGCTGCAGTTTAGCTTTACCCAGAGAGGAAGACGTAAGCACAGGCAGAGACCAGAGAGAGAGGGGGGGACCTGGCGCTGCAGGAGGCCCTCTGCATGCGCCCAGGAGCACTGCTGACTATTTATGTGCTTCAAGGCCTGCCTTCCTCCCACAATGGAGTCAGCTAGGCCCCTGCTTCCTTCCTCGGAGCAGGCCTCCTTCTCCTGGCTGCAAAGGGCGGGTGAGGAGTGATGGGAGCTGCAGTTCAGCTCCAGCCAGAGAGGAAGAGAGGGCCGAGGGAGAGCGGCCAGGGCTGCAGGCGGCCCTCTGCACGCGCCCAGAGGCACTGCTGCCCGCCCGCCCGCCCCTCCCTCCCTGGTATTGGGGTCCCAGGTGAGGATGATGGGAGCTGCAGTCCGTCAGTCCGAGGGAGTGCGGGGGTGTGGGCCGCCCCCTTCCGGCCGCGGCGGAGGGAGGGAGGGAGGGAGGGCGGGCGGGCGAGGGGAGTCCTGCTGCTGCTGCTGCTGCTGCTGCTGCGGGGCCGCTCCCTCCCTCCTCGGCCTGCCCTCCGGCGCTGCTCCGGGGCTCCTCCTCCTTCCACTTGCCGCGGGGAACGGGGCGCGGTGGCCCCGCAGCGTCTCTCCCGCCGCCGACATCGCAGCCCCACGATCGGGTCCTCCACCGCACCGGACACGGACCGACGGAAGGAAGGACGGAGGGGAGAAGCCGGGAAGCGGAGCGGACGGGACTAAGGGAGGGAGGGATGGCAGGCGCCTCGGGTCCGGTCGCGTGGCGAGGGCCCTCTCCGCTCGGCCGCGCCTCCTGCTGCTGATCCTGCTGCTGCTGCTGCTGCTGCTGCTGCTGCTGCCGGAAGTGACCTCACGGCGGAGGGGGCGTGGCCAGGGCGTCCGGAGTGCCTTTCCGGTCTGCTTCGCTGAGTCTCTCGCAGCGCCACCTTCCGCCCAAGAAAGGGAATGCCAGCGCTGCTGCCAATGCCGCCGGACTCTTCCTCCGGTTTCCAAGGGCAGCGAACCCTCCCAAAGTGCAAGGCCCCCGCCAAGAAGCCCTCCTCCCCGCCGCCTGGAGCTTCCGTCCATTGCTGCGATGTGTCCTAGTCCCCGGAGCAGCAGCCGCAGCAGACAAGCCGGCTCCCTCCTCAGCGGGGCCTCCCTCCAGAGACAGGAACAGGGCTGCCATGGGATCCTGGGCCCCTGAACCGTCTCCTCTCAGGCTCAACACCCCCAGCAGCATCTCCCTCCCGAAGCCTCGCCTCGAAAGGAAGGGCTTCCAGGCCCTTTCTCTGGACACTTTGGACCCTTGGCGCCAGACCTGGGCTCAGGACCCCCCCCGACCCTCTTCCCCATCCCTCCCTGCAGCTGCATGGCCTCCTCTCCATCAGTGGGTTGTAAGAAGCAGGACCGCTATTCCAAACGCCCTCCTTCTGCTGCAAGAAGCCAATGCCCCCCCCCAAATGTGTGAGTGGCACAAGAAGCCCCCTGCCTTCCCCAGAAGGCCAGGGGCGCAAAGGCTGTGAGCTACACAAGCGCGGGCATCCCCTGCGCAAGGCCCCTGTGGAGAGCCACGCAAGGCCTTCTCGCCCTTTGGGCCTCCTCCGGTTGCAAGCGGCAATAAGGCTCCTGAGGCAGACAGGCGCTTCCAGGATGGGAGTCCCAAAACGCCTTGGCAGCTCTCCATTGTGTGAGCCTAAAGGCCTGAACAGAAAAGGCGTCCTGAAAGGATGGTAAAACCTTTTGTGGTCCAGGGCTGGCTTTGCCGGGGAAGGCACACAGACGCAAGCGCACCAAGGACCAAAGGGGCCTGAAGCGCCAGCCCCCATCTCTCTCCCTCTCTTTGGGTCTGGGACCCCGTTGTGGCTCCCTCATGTGCTGGATGTGGGTCTCCCACCAGCCCAGATACACCTGTTTAAGAGGCCACATGCTGTCTCCTGGGGAGGCGGGTGCATTGGCAGCTCACAGAAACCCCAAAGCAGGCCCTCATGCTCTTCCCCTTCCTTGGCGCTGTGGCCAGACCCACCCAGCTTCTCCTGCCCAAACCCCCAGCCACCCTACAAGGGCACCCAGCAGCTCAGTGCCACTTCTGCATTTGCATTATGGAAAACGGATAGCAGACCAGTTGGTGGCAGCTTCTGCTGTGGAGGGTTGTGGTGATGGCAGAGAAAGGCAAAGAGAGCCAGGCATGTTTCTCCCCTCTGGCCCTCTCTCTGCATGCCCTGCTTGTGCTACAGGGGAGGATAGTTTGATGGTCAGCTGGTGTTCAGCTGCCCACCTCTGACCTCAGACTGTGGTCCTCACCACACACGGGGCCCAGTGGGTTTGACCACAGCTTGCCATGTCCAAAGTACGGAACAACCTTTTATTTTCTCAGATGCTGCTACACAACAAGCTCACCCGCGTAGAACAGCCTTGCTCTAGCTGCCCTGGGCTGGTCCCCAGGGGAACTCCTTCCTCCTGCAAAGACCTCTCACTGCTGCTGCTGCCACCGCTCTGTGGAAAGCACCGGAGGCCATCTTGAGAAGGCGACTAAGGGAGGCCAGGCTTGGAACAGGGATGCCTCTTTTAGCACCTTCAGCAGAGAACAAAGAGCCTCCATCACAGAAGCAGCGGCAAAAGAGGCCCATGCACCTCGGAGCATGGCCAGGGCATCTCAAGAGAGTCTCGCAAGGCAAGTGTGGGGCAGAGGCACTTGGAAGGGAGGCTGGCAGCGCCACTCCATGTGGGGAAGAGGCCTGGTGGTCAAGCCCAGGGCCAGAGTCAGGGCTCGGAGGTCCTGCTCATGCAGGGCAAGGCAGGCACCCTCCAGCGGCGGCCCCCATGCAGGCGCAGCGCCAGCCACTCCTGCTCCGTGGGGCTGAGGTACGTCTCGGGGCTGCAGCCGCCCCCTTGCATGCGGCTCAGCAAGTCCCCCACGGCTGCCGTCCCCGCCCCTGGGTTCTCCAGAGAGACTGCTGGATGGGCCGGTAGTCCATCCAAACTCTCCAGGCTGTTCAGGCTGCCTGGGCCTCCATCCTGGGTGCGAATCCCATCTGAAGAGCCTGTGGAGGAGAGAGGAAAAGCAGTGGCTCAGCTCAAGGGAAGGTGGGGCAGCAGGGCCTGGCAGGTAAGGAGAACCCAGGAGTCAGGGTCCGCTCCACACACTGCCTGTGTCCCCATCATCAAAGGAAAGGAGAGCAGCTCAGCCATCAAGCAGGCATGCCTAGAGTCACTCTTTCATTCACCTCTTTCTTGCAGTGTAGGACTGCTTCATAGAAGAACCATGGGTGGCATCGCCTCCCAATCTGCCCACCCCCCGCAGCCTGATCCTGCCTATGGGTGAGGAAACCTGCCCCATCCCAGGATCGCCCATTTGGATCAAACCAAAGAAGCCAGCCCCAACATGACGGACAGAAGGACGGACAGACAGACAGCCTCTGCCTCACCCTCCATTTTAGACACAGCTGTTACACAGTACTTTTAGAGCATTCAAGGTACTTCACACACCACCACTAGGTCTTGGTAAAGACCCCAGTACCCTACCCTGAAACTGGGGCTGATGCAGTGAGAGGAGAGTAAGCCAGGGGCCTTCAATGCCTGACATCTGTACGCAGCCCTCACAACTGAGCACCCAGCCCCGGTGCTGAAGGCAGTCTGGCCCTGAGCCATGGAGGCTCCCTTCTGCAAAAGGCCATTCTGGTCCCTCTTGAGTTCTGCCTGCGCTGTGCTAATCAGGCCATCTCCTTGCGGGGGGGGGGGAGAGAAGAGTCACTCACAGCACTTCTGAAAGGCCCCCCAGGTGTGGGAGGGCAGGGGGGCTTTGCTGGGCTGCTGGAGGAGGCAGGCAATGGCGTTGTCCATCTGTTGGAAGACCCGCAGGGAGAGGACAGCCTGCTTGATCTCAGGGGCCAGTCCGGAGTCCTCCGACTGCAGCAGTTCCCGCACCAGGTCAAAGTCCTGCTTGAGCTGAAGGGCCCCCTGGAGGCTGGGGTTGGGTTGGGGGTCAGAAAGAAAGGCTGCCCATCAGATGGAGTGGAGCCCCCACACCCCTCTCTCTCACCCTGCCCACCCTTGGGGGCCACTGACTCACCTGAACTTGATCTTCTGGGCAAGGATATAGTCCATCCAGGCCTCCAAGAAGGCCATAGTGACCTGGCCGAGCGCTGGCTCCTGGGCCTCTTGGGGCAGCAGCTGGATCCCCGTCAGGACCTGGCCCAGCACCGTCTGGACAGCGGCTGAGGCGTACTCGCTGGGGATGGCAGGCAGCTCTGCCAAGAGAACAGGAGGGCTAAACCATGGCGGGCTCATAATGTCTTCCTTCCTGCCCTTCCTCTCCGCAGGGCTGGCAAACGGCAGGAGAGCAAGAGACCCCCTCATCCTGCTCCTCTTCTCCAATGATGGGACCCAGGACCTGCCTGCCCACTGCCTCTGCGGGGGAGATTGTAGCTATCAACAGAGGCCTCAGATGACACCTGTGGCCAGAAGCAGCCAGCTGTGGCTCCAGGGAAAATCAACCTCCCACAGACTACATGGCTGCCAGCCCAAGGCAGTTGCTGGGTTGTCCAAAGAGGACTAACATGAAAACAGACCATCCTGGTGAGCTGTCGTCCCATGCCAGCCAGAGCAGGCAGTAGTTTAAGAGCTCAGAATCACAGTTGGAAGGGACCTTTGGATCCAACCCCTCCTGTCCCACAATCTCTGTGCCACATAATGGCCGCTGATTGCATGCAGCCTGGAACTGCATACCCTCCTGCTTGGGCACTACAAGAACCAGCACAGAGGGAGGCACTACTTCCAAAAGTGTGGAGAAGGTTCCTCTGCTGTGCCTTGCAGCCATGGCTACCCACATCTCATGACCACAGGACAGGGTCATCCTCTTGCCCACTCCCACCCATCACGGTGAGATACCTGATCGGAGGGCGAGGCGCCAGTATTTGCCCAGCGGCATGGTCTGGCCAAAGATCTCGGCTGACATGCGCTTGCAGTCCAGAGAAAACAGCTTCAGCACATTGTGGGTGAAATGCTGAGGAGGAGAAGGGGAGCCGTGAGTGTACTTGAAGCAGAGTACTGGAGTCTCTCCCCCAATGCGAGAGGCAAGAACCACCACCAAACACATTGCATAAGCCCCACAGACAGGGAGAAGATGCTACAGGCCACACACCAGTCAAGGGCAAACACAGCTAGACACAACCATCTCCCCTGAACAGGCCTGAGGTGCCAACCCCGAGGGTCCCTCAGACCTGATTAGAACCAAAAGCAGACTCGCGAGGAAGGATTCCCATTAAAGCAGGGTTGAGGGGCCTGTAGCTGGACCCCAACTCCCATCAGCACGGCTGGATGGTGGGAGCTGCAGCTCAACACATCTGCAGTGCTGTGGATCCCACACAAAGGGTTCACTTACTTTGATGCTGGTGGCCATGGCATGGACTTGCTCACTCAGCTCCTGCTCCTGATGAGAGAGGAGAGGCCGCTGTGTCTTCTCGTCCTCAGCAAACGCCCGGTGCACCAAATCTGACATGTCCTTTGTCTCTACCATCAGGAGCTGTGGGTAGAAGGGGCCAGTCCTCAAACCTGGTGGCACCTCAGCCTTGCACACTCTTCCTCAGCCTGCCAGGAATCCCCCCCACCCTTTTCCTTCCCCTGGACATTGGGCACACAGGCTGAAAGTGTGGAGTGAGATGCTCAGACACTGGCTTCTGAAACAGCCGTCCGCTGGGAGGGAGCCCTGAGGATTCATCCTACTCACGCACAGGTTTTGATGGAATTTAGGATCTTTCCCTCCCAGGCCAGACTGACAGGGACAGAGGAGGAGGAAGGCCACTCCCACGGACTGGACTCAGTGGTCAGCACTCCACAGTCCCACTTTCCTACTTGCCTGCAAGTCCCCCTGGGTCACAAGGAGGAACTGGCTGAGAGACCAGGAAGCCAAGTATTGGTAGGCCTTGCTCATGACCCAGAAGCAGGAGGCGTGAGCGATGGCCACAGAGAGCGAGAGCAGCTTCAGGCGGAGGCTGGCGAGAAGGAGATCCTTGGCTGCAAGGGAGAGGAACGAGTCGGCGGGAGCCCAGGGGCTGGGGATGATGGCACCCAGACCTGCTGCAGCTAGAGACAGCTGCTTCCTCTGTCCCCCATCACTCACCGGCACTTCCATCAGGTGGGACGTCTAGGCACCTCAGGCTGAAGGCCAGCGATGGGTAGAGGCTTTGCAAGAGCTGGGCAGTCTGGCTGCAGGTGGCATCTGTGCCTGGGCCGGCAGGCTTGGCCATGCATTTGTCTGTGAGGCTGGAGCCCAGAGCATGGCAGAAACCTGGTGGAGCAAGGCTGGATGAGAATGGTTGGCAGTGCCCTCCACACCCCACCCAGAACAACACAGCACAAGCCACATATTTGGGAGAAGAAGACCCCCTGCCTCCCCTACAGCCAACTCACAGCCTCCCGAATTGGCTCCCCACCGCTGTTCAGCCCCCCCCCCCACTCAGTCTGTCACCTCGGTCCCAATGCTGGCTGACATCTTGCAGAAGCAGGTGCAGCGCCATTGCCCTTAGCTCCTCTGCACTCTCCTGGGGAAGGTGGGCTGCAAGGCAACATGGATGAACATTCAGGGAAGGCCCAGCCAGACAAGCAGGAGGAAAAGGCACACAAACAAATGGACAGGCCACCGATGAGCCACTCAGGGGTCGAACTGGAGTCTCCCAGGGGGCCCCCAGTGATCCAGGTCCCTGCAGGGGCCACATCTCTTTCCCTGGAATCGCTCCTGGAAGTCGGGGGGGGGGCTGTGTGGTTAAGACTAATTCATTACTGTCCAAATGTGGCTGGAAAACATTTGGGAGTTTACTCAGCTCTTCTCTGAGCAGAAAGGTTACAAGCAAACACTTTGTTCACAAACGGTGCTGCCTACCACACAGAAATGCTCCTAACAAATGTGGCCAGTCTCTAATTCTGTACCAAAGTGCACAAGAGCAACCTCTGCAATATGACCCTGATTTTGTGAGATTTTGACTGGGCTGGCAATTGATGGAAATGCCTGGAGCTGGGGGGAGAAGAGAGGTGGTCTTCAGGGGCCAACCATCAGCAGGGCCATGAGGAGAAACTGGGGCCCAGATCCCTCACCCCATCCACCCCACGCACACACTCACCCTGTGCTAGTGCCTGGCTGAGCTGCTGGCCAAGGGCAGCCCCTGCTCCCTCCTGCCATCGAGGCCGATGGAGCTCCAGTTGGCGGTCCAGGGAAGCCGTGACAGCTCTCCAGAAGAGCACCTGGAATTGCTTGTTGAGCCCAGTGGCCACCTCAGCAAAGGAGGCGTCCAGCCAGTGCACAGACTTCCAGCCTGGCATGGAAGCCACCTCGGGGGACTCTGGGAACAGAGAAGGCTTCTCCCGCTTGGGCCGATTGAGGACATGGTGGTGCAGGCTCTGAGTGGAGGCCACCAGTTCCTGCAAGAGCGGCAGCATTG
Organism: Sceloporus occidentalis; assembly: GCA_023333645.1. Classification (NCBI taxonomy): domain Eukaryota; kingdom Metazoa; phylum Chordata; class Lepidosauria; order Squamata; family Phrynosomatidae; genus Sceloporus; species Sceloporus occidentalis. The sequence goes on from JALMGF010000005.1 coordinate 188,478,823, forward strand.
CCGACGCCTCCTCCTGGCACAGAGACTGCAGTTCTGTGCTGAGTCCAGAGGGACCCTCACCAACCTCTGGCTCCAGCCAGGACTGACCATGGCTCTTCCAGGGCGCTGGTTCTGGGCTGCTGGGCCCTGTTGGTGGCGATGGTGGCTGCTGCTGGAGAAGGAGCCGGTACAGCCTCTGGCCCGCCAGCAGGCCCCGCTCTGCCGCCAGGATGCCCAGCACCCTCTCCATGGGAAAAGTGCCCTGGGAGCTCCCAGGAACCCTCCGCACTCTGGCTGCAGCTTCTCCCGGCCGGGCCCCTAGCTCCAGGAAGGACTGTCGTAGGGCCCGGTCACCCACCACCTGGTTGTAGATCTCCAGGCCCTGGAAGAGGTCAGCGAGTGGGGCAGGGGGCCCAGAGAAGGGAGTAGTGCTGGCAAGGCAGGCCACCGCACGCAGGTAAGCCTCCAGGCAGCCTTCCAAGACTCGGACCGCATGCAGGGCCAGCAGAGAGAGAGAGCGCTTCATGTGCTGCACCACCTCTGGCCGCTGGAGCAGCAGGGGCCGCAGCCAAGGGTCTCGGCGGATGTGCTGCCGGAGCCCTTCCCAGTGACCGGCATGGGTGCGCATCTCCTCACACAAGCCCCGCAGCAGACGGGCCCAGGAGGCGTTCTGCTGGCCGGCTGGGAGCAGAAGGCAACGGCGCACCATCTTCAGTTGTCCCACGAAGTCAGAGGCAGCCTTGAGGCGGCAGCTATAGTTCCGGATGAGGCGCAGATGGTGGCGATGACGGAGCAGGGCGTGGAGAGTGGCGCAGTGGCGGGCAACACTAGCCCGGGCAGGGTGGTAAGAGAAGGCACCCCAGGCGGCGTCTGGAATGGCTGGGAGGACATGGCCGTGGAAGGTCTCTGTCTGGGGATTCTCCTGGACACGCAAGCAGCGGCTAAGGCCCAAGAAGCTGCCCTCCACCTGGGCCAGGCGAGCCAGCCCCACAGGTGAATCCTCCTCCTCGCTGTTGTAAGTGCTTTCACCAGCCTGGGAGGGGAGCAGGCGCCAGAGGCCAGGATTCACGTAATGGCGCAAGAGGGCCTCCGCCTTCTGGAAGGACCTGGCCAACGTTGTTAGCGAGCCAGAGCCTGCAGTAGACAAGAAGGATGGACAGATGGATGGATGCTTTCCTGCAAGATTACCCCCCCACGCACCCTGTGCTCCCCACACCTGCAAAGGCCTCCTGAGGGTCAGTCACCTCTGCTGCTCCTGAGGGAACCGAGTTTGCCTGCTAATTCCAGGGCTTAAGCTGCCCTGCTGCTTGGATGAGCTGAGCGGCAGGAGGGGAGCAGAGGTCATGCAGAAGAGATTGGGATGGATGACCACAGCAGTGGCAACACACCATGCCAGGAGGAGGGGACCTGCCACCAAGCAGGAGCTGGTGCCCACCCCTCTTTTCTGAAGCATTGCTGAGGCATGAGACAGTTGGGGCAGAACTTCCTCCCAAGAGAAGTCAGTCCAGCCCCGGCTTTGCAGTTTTAGGGTGGCCTTCAGCCCCTAAAAACTGCTTTAACAGCCTGTGGTCTTAAAACAACCCCTGAAGAATTACTACCTTTTAATATTCAATTAATCTTCTTGGAAACGTTTTTATTTGGATACTTAAGATATTGTTGCCTCAGGGGTCCTGGCAACAGAGTAATGCTTTAAATAAATGAAAGTGTGTGTGTGGGGAGGTTCCTTGTGTGTCTTTGGGCAGGAGAAGGGCGCCCTCCCAGACCTCTCTGGTCCAGATGTCCACCTCACAGGGCCCCCATAGTTGCTGCCCGCCACCAAGATGCATTTCAGTATCGGGGGCTTTTTGCCTCCGGTGGGGTTAGAGAATACATTTTGGGGGTGACCGACTGAGGAGGGTGGGGGGGCTGATTTTCTCTCCTGGGATTCTCTGGGAGCTGCAAGGAAAGCCAAAAAGACCCCCACCTCCATGGCAACAAACTGACTAAACTGGAAGCGTCCAGTTTCTAGAAAAACGCATTTTGTGAAGTTAGGCTGGTGGATTGCAACCCACTTAAAAGGTAAAATGCCCCTGCTGCTCATTTCTTGGAAATTAAATGTCTCTTTTGAGAGCAGAAGAAGGGTCACTTGGTGGGTCCAGAGTAGCCTTGGGTCCACATGAGGTCCAGGGCTGTACCCTGCCATCTCTACTCATAGTGACCAGTTGCCATGGACAGCTGCAATTATCCCCCTTGAGGGGCTCTTTCTGGGGGCGGCAGGGCATTAGGAGCCAGTTCTTAGGGAGCGCTGGTGGTGCAGTGGTCAAATGCCAGTCCTGCAGCCAAAAGGTTGTGAGTCCAGTCCCAGGGCTCCAAGGTCCGCTCAGCCAGCCATCCTTTGCTAGGTCAGCTTGATGGAGGCAATTGGCTTACAGACCGTAAACCTCTTAGAGAGAGCGCTCAGTCCGCTATCAAGTGGCACAGAAATGTAATTGCTCTTGCTGTTCTCCTTCCTTCCACCTGGACCTACCTGCGTCAGCTGCCTCCCCGCGTTCCCCGCCGTCCGCCGCCCCGGCCCCCTTCCTGGGACCCCCCAGGGCCCCCAGAGGCGGCAGGATGGACCCCGAGGCCTGGGAGACGCGCGACATGAGGAGGAGGAAGATGGTGTTCAGGCCCACGGCCTCCGCCTGGATCACCTGCAGCAGAGAGAGAGGGAGGGAGGAGGGGAAAGGGTGAATGTGGTCCCTGTGTCTCTGACTAAGTCCAAAGGGGTTTGCCTTTGCCTTCCTTTGGGCTGAGAGAGTGTGACTCAGGGCTTCCGTGGCCGAATGGGGAACCGAACCCTAGTCTCCAGAGTCCTAATCCAACATTCTGACCGCTCTGCCATGGTGGCTCTTGCAGGCTTTGGCCACGCAGAACTAATGGAAGTGCGACAGGCGAGGAAACACCTCTGGGCTGCGGTCATTTGGGAGAGCGCTTCAAGGGAGGACCAAGCTCCCCGCAGCCTCAGGGAGAGGAGAACGGCTGGGCCTGGCCCCTTCTTCCCGCCGCCATTCGCTCCCCTCCTTTTGCGTCGTGTCTGTTCAGACTGCAAGCCTGAGGGCAAGGAGCCTTCCGTCTTTGTAAAGGACTGTCTGTCCAGCGCTGTGTAAATCTATGGTGCTAGATAAACAACGCTGAGTAACAAGGACAACAACACGAAGGCAGTGGCAGCCCAGAGGCCCCTGGCCTGAGAGTGGCCCGAGGGTGGCCCTAGGTTGGCCGTAGGGTGGCCCTAGGTTGGCCGTAGGGTGGCCCGAGGGTGGCCCGAGGGTGGCCTGAGGGTGGCCCTAGGTTGGCCGTAGGGTGGCCCGAGGGTGGCCTGAGAGTGGCCCGAGGGTGGCCCGAGGGTGGCCCTAGGTTGGCCGTAGGGTGGCCCGAGGGTGGCCTGAGAGTGGCCCGAGGGTGGCCCTAGGTTGGCCGTAGGGTGGCCTGAGAGTGGCCTGAGGGTGGTCCTAGGTTGGCCGTAGGGTGGCCTGAGAGTGGCCTGAGGGTGGTCCTAGGTTGGCCGTAGGGTGGCCCGAGGGTGGCCTGAGAGTGGCCCGAGGGTGGCCTGGGGCTGGGAAGGGCCAGTCCCGGCCTGGGCAAGCCCTGCTAAGGCCCCATGGGCTGAACTGGGGCAAGCACTCTCTCTCAGCCTGGGGCTGTTCTGACTCAATCTGGCCCTTTCCCCTTGGAGGCCGGCCTCCTCTTCCCGCAGCAAGGGAAGGAGGCACAATGGAGGCTGCCTGCAAAGGGAGGCTGGAGGCCAGCAATCGCCAAGCGGCCGAAGGAGGAAGGGCAGCCACAAAATGGAGGCCCCCGCCTTTGAACACCTTTTGCCCGGCGGAGCAGAGCCTCGACACGTGTCTGCGGCGAAGGGGCCGCTTTCTGGCCCCGTCCGCTCCCAGGGCCCCCCGGGCCCCTCTTGCCCCTTGGGCCCGGAAGGCAGGGGGACCCGTCCCGGGCGAGGGTCTGGCCGAAGAGGGCTGCCCGGGACACGCGACGCGCGACGCGTTCACACGTGCGGGAGGGGCCTGCTGGCGTCATCCGGGGACTCCTGGGCGGGGCTGAGGGAACCGGCGCCATGGCAACCGGCGAGGCCTCCTCTGCCCTGGCTCGCTCTCCGTCTCTGCCGGCCAGCCAATCGCAGCGAGGGGTGGGCGTCACGTGACGCAGGAGGCGTTTCCCCGCGCGGCCGGCAGGGGGCAGCCGAAGGAGGCGCCTTCCTTTGGGCCTTTGGCTTCTTGGCCTTTTCCAGGTGAACTGGAAGGCTGCTTTTATTGTTTTAACGGTTATTTGCATTGATCTAAATTCATCTGAAGCCAAAAGTTAAAATGTATATTTAAATAAATGTATATAAAAATAAAACTGTTTTAAAAATTTTTTAAAAGTTAGCATTAAAAGTTACATGTTGAGCTATTCTTTTAAAAGCTGGGCTCTCCCTTCCTTCCTTCCTTCCTTCCTTCCTTCCTTCCTTCCTAGCACTTGAGCTCCAGCATTGCAAAGGGACAGGTGCCACGGCCCCTTTCTGCCCAAAGGCAGATCTTTGGGGAGCCTGGGGCCGCCCTCCGCCCCCCAAATGGCTGCCCCTGGCCCCCAGCCTCCCCTGGGAGCAGAGAGCGGAGCAGGGCCCTGAGGGTGCGCCAAGGGCATGCCAGCCCTCAGGCAGACCCTTCCTGGGCCGAAGCAGCATTGGAGGGAAGGAGCCCAGCAGCCTCCCAGCCGCTCTTCCCTTGTGGGCTCCTGAAAGGGCTGCCAGGGCCCTCGGGGGCCCTCTGCGTGCGCCTTGCCCCTGGGACCCGCTGGGCCACCATCTCCAAAGCGGCACCAGGTCGTGCGAAGGGAGGAGGCTGGAGCTTGAGGGAAGGGAAGGGATAGTTTAATCCCGGCTAAGCCACCAGTTTAGCGTGTGAGGCTGGGTCAGGCACCCAAGCGCCCAGCCGGAAGGATCCGCACTCGCCATCCTTTGAGAGCCACATGGAGCAGAGGAGCCCAGGATGGAACCAGGCAGGCCAGCCAGCCCCACTGTTATGCCACACACAGACACACACACACGCCACTTGGGACCCCCTGGAATGGGGCTGGGGCTGCTCAGGAAGGGAACACCCCCCCAGTACAGGCAGCCCTCAGGACTTTGGATGCAAATCCGGAAAAGAAGACAGGAGGGCAGGTTAACGGCAGGCACACAGACACACAGCCCCCATAAGCAGAGGCCGAGTGGTTTCCGTGGGCTTCCTTGCAGTGGGGCCCCATGAGAGGAAAAGGCTCCCTTTGGCAGCACAGTGCTTTCTTCTCCATTTATGAAAACAGAGGGGCATCCCTGGGAATCAGTAGCTGCCCTTGCAGGCCCAAATGTGCGCCTCCTTTGCTAGCATTTGGGATGAGCACTTTTGGGGGACTGAGACTGGCCTGCATGCTCCTCATGGCCAAGGCCCAAGGCAAACCGTGCGCTAGGGAATAAATGTTGGCATCTCAGCAGCCAGACAGCGGCTAAATCCCAGCCTCTCCAAGACTTCATTTAGCCTCTGCTGGAGCGACCCAGACGAATGCAGCAAACCTGCTGGGAATCATGGGCCCCATTTGCAGGAAGGCGTCTCCAGAAGCCATGGTCAGGGGCCCTGGGCAACCTCACCTGGAAAGAGTGCCCAGGCGGCTGCACCTGGGATTTAGGACTCCAGCCCCAGTCCTGTACCCACCTTCAGTTGTAGAGTTAAAAGTACACCTTAGAAATAAAGATGGTTCATCTTTTTAGCATGCAAAGGGGTCTTGTAGCCCCTTTGAGACTGAAAGACATTGGGAGCAAAAGCTATGAAAACTACAATGGCCCACCAAGGCTTAGGCTACCAACTTCTCTCTTTCTCTCCAATGGTCTCCAAGGGGCTAAAAGACCCCTTTGGATGCTGATCCAGACTAACACAGCTCTGCCTTTGTAATCTTTTTAGTGAGAGATATAATTGGGGCAGTTTGTTCCCATGGAGAACAGTTGTGTTAAAGCAGTTTTTAACCATTTTGCACAGAGGGAGGTGGACTCCAAAAAGCGTTCCTTGCCTATTGGCTTCCCCAAATGCACCTTGAGGATACAGTCTATGAGCCACAAAGAGCACCAGCGATGAGGAAAAGAAAACTGTAAATCAAGCTACAGTGCCATACGATTCCAGACCATCCGCACTGGAGAAATAACCCAGTTTGGCACCACTTTTCAGTGTCCTGGCTCAAGGCTATGGAATTCTGGGAGCTGGAGTATGTTGTGGGGCCTTCCTTCCTTAAGCTCTGCTCCTCTCGGGGCCCACAACAAACTCCAATCCCAGAATTCCATAGCCATGAGCCAGATTGCTGAAAAATGGTACCAAACTGGGTTATTTTCTGCAGCGTGGATGCAGCCAAAGATGCCAAGAGGTGAAGTGACATTAGGCATATTTTGGGGGCCAGGGCTGTTCTGCAGGGAACCTCCACACTTCCTGCCCCAAAAGCAGAGGTACCCCACAGAGCGCCATGCATGCGCCCCTATGCTTTGGTGCAGTGCGTCTCTGTGTGCCTGCTTCTCCATCTATCTTTTTACACACAAACCCGTTAATGAAGAGCATAATCCTTATTAACTCATTAACCCCAAATCCCCAGGAAAGCAGGCCGGAGGAGGAGGGGCAGGCGGGGAACGCGAGGTTCCTTCCAAGTGATGGTTTTCTGCTGACTCTCAGCTGGAACCCTCCTAATTCTGCAGCCAGCCTGGTCCAAGTCACGGCCAGCTGGGCCTCGCTGGCCCCTTTTTTTACAAGGGGTAAATAAAAGGCACAAGATGCCCACCCACCCCCCCCCCCAGGTGAGCCCCTGCCCCTTCCTGCTCCTAGAAGCCTTTGCTTCCATGGGTCAGCAGCAGCACCAGGCCTGCCCCATTGCTGGCACCAAGACCCCCTCTGTGCTGCTACACCCTCCTGAGGGGAGGGCTGGGCTGGGCCCTGGGGGCACGTGCCCCAGCGGCCCACTCCCATGCTTTTTGCTCCTTCTGCCTCTCTGTACACCATTTAGCATTCCTTTAACTGGACTTGTTTATCTCGATCGGCCTTTTTAGTCATCAACACACTTGTAGAAAGCGTGGGATGAGTCCTTCCTGAATCTTCGTTCGCAAAGAAAAGCCAGAGAGAGAGAGAGAGAGAGAATCCTCCTAACTTTGGCTGGTGCCACTTTTTCCTCTTTTCATTCTGTCATTTACTTTGGGGGTCTGGGAGGGTAGAAGTGGGGTGAATTGATGGAGGGGTCTTCACGCACAACCACCCTCAGTCCCACTCCCACCGAGGAGTCAAACACACTCGCAGGCACACAGGCCAGTCCCTGTGCCCACCCCACCCCTCCTCTCCTGCTGAGCCTCTTTGGCTTCTGGACCCCCGCCCCACACATCTGCCCTCAGGAGGGGGGGCTTGGGAGGCATCATCGCACCACCACAAGGCCCTTCTCTCCCCTCCTTCACTGCCTATAGCTGGAGCAGGGCCTGTCCTGCAGTGGCTCCCACCCAAGAAGGGCTGGGCTGTCTCTGGATGCCAATCTGTTGCTGCCAGAGCCTTCCTCTCACCAATCTGATGGGCAGAACACAGGATAACCAGCTTCCCCCTCAGGAAACTAATGAAAAGGAGACATATTTGCAGAGCATCCCTGCATCCCACGCATCCTTCCCAGAATGTGGAAAATCCCAGGGTGGCACATTCTGCGTTGGCACAATGGGAAGAGGAGGGACTGGCATCTCTGTCACCTGGCACAAGGCCACCTTGCCCTTGGAGCTCATGGAAAACTCTGCCCCTTGAACCCTCAGTGGGTCTGGCTGCCAAAGTCCTGCCTGGGGCTCTGCCTGCCCCAGCTGTGGTCATTTGTCATTTTCCTGGGGGACAGTGGTGGGGGGATTAGTCTGGGCCATGGGGGGTGCCGCCAGTCTCCCCTTCTGGAGAAATCGATTGTCCACAGCTGATGTGCGTGACAGCAGTGCCACTTGTGGCCTTGAGTCTGTCTGTACATGAGCCCAGAAAGGGCAACACAGAGTGCCAAGACTACTCTGCAAAACCTATTTTCCCTGAGGGCCAGGGCCAGCCCTCTTCCTCCTCTGTGCATGGCTGCCTAGCAAGCGGAGGCAAAGATGGGACCCCATTGCATTCCTTCTGGAGAGGATGGCAAACTCAGCGCAGGAGAGGCTTCCCTGGGCTTGGACTTGGGATCTCCCCATGCCCCCCAGCCTGAAATGATCCAAAGCGCAGAGCAATGCTTCTCAGGGACCCAGGGAGAAATGGTGTGAGCCCAGCTGGGTCAGAGCTCATATTTGGGGTCAGGTAGGGGTTTGCTGCTCTTCCCTGGGCTGGGGTAGGCCTTGGTGGAGGGTGGAGGGGCACGGTGGGGAAACAACGGCAGGGTGCCAAGTGCCCTGGTTCAGCCCCTGGAATGATGCTGGTGAGGGTAGTGATGCCTGGGTCTCTGTCCCTGCCTCCAGCAGCAGCCCTTGAGGTGGACCTGGCCTGGCTCAGGTAGGCAGCCTCCCTTCCGGCCTTACCTCCATCGGAGGCTTCTTGCCACTCCTGGTCAGGGAGCTTTCTTTCTCCTCCTCCTCCATCGTGGCCAGTGCAGGTTGTCAGCTGCAAGAAGGAAATGAGCTTATTGGCTTCCCTGACAGTGGCCTTAATCCCGCTGGGCAGTGGCAGTCATTGGCTTAAGGGGGGGGACACTCCTAGGGGGAGGGAGGCCTCTCCTGGGGCAGCCCCTCCCCCCAACCCTCAGGCCACTCTCTCTCCTGGTCAGGTATGGGAGGGTTTGGGCTGCTTTCCTGGGCAGCCTCCAGGGCTCTGATTCCTTCCAAACCCAGTCTGAGGTCACAGCCTCCCCTGGCATTCCTGCCATGACTCTCGCAAGCAGGTAAGGCCAAAGGGCGACCGCTGACCTTCATGGAATCAGACACTTAGAGATGTCCAAGTACCCTCAAGAGCCAGCTTACCCAGCATCCCCCACCTCACACAAACACACACACACACAGACACACCAGGACAGAAATGCACCCCTGAAGCATCCCTGGCACCAGTGGTCATCCATCCTCTGTTCAAATGCCTCCAGTGGAGGACAGTCCGCAACCCTCTGCGGCCAAGCTGTCTACTGCTGAATTGGTCTTGCCATCAGTAGATCTTTCCTCGCATTTATTCAGGATTTCTTTGCTTGTCAGTTTGTATCTTACTGTAATTTTTATATTGTATTTCCCCACTGCTGTTGCCGCCTGGGTTCCCCATGATTGGGCGGGATACAAATCTATTATTATTATTGTTATTATTAGTTGAACCCATTGGCCCAGCCCTGCCTTTTGGAGCAGCAGAAAACAGGCTCACTCCATCCTCCAGGTGAAAGTCCTTCAGGTATGGGAAGACGGCTGGATCACCTCTGGATCATTCCTTCTCCAAGCTGAAGGTTCCCAGTTCTGCTGCCCATTCCCCGCAGGGGCTGGTACTTCCAGACCCTTCAACCTCCCGACTTGCTCCTCCAGATGTGTTCCAGCTGCTTCTACATGGATCTGGTCTGGACGTGTCTTTCCTGCTGCAGCATCTCAGAAGGGCAGAGGTTGCCATCAGCAACTTGATCAGCAATACTTTAGCTGGAACCTGTGGGTAGTTCAGGTCCTCAGAAAGGGTGACCATTAACATTTGTTTTTGCTGCTAGGTACGGAGTGGATTCAAACTACAGGAAAAGAGATTCCGCCTAAACCTTGGGAAGGACTGAACTTGGAGTGGCAGAAAAACCCATTGCCTTGCAAGCTTTTAGTGGAGCCAAAGGCAAGAGTTCTGAAAACAAGTGAGCCGCATGGTAAATGGGAGTTAGAGTCACACCTTCAACAAGGAGGAAGAGATTGGCCTGGAAAGGGGTTTTCAGAAAGGCTGCCCAGGCAGCGCCATCCCAGGTCAGACTGCTCCCCCTGCTGGCGAGGAGGACCCCCTTCAGGCCAGGCCAGGAGGGCAGAGAGACTGCGGGCAGGAGAAGGGTGGCCAGAGAAGGGTGGCCGGGTGTCCTAACTGCAAAGGAGGACGGGGAAATGAAATGCATAGATACAGGATTATGGGGGACAGCTGGCTTAAGGAGACTTTTATGGGTGAAAGGGATCTAAGGGTCCAAGTAGACCACAAGTTGAACTGAGTCAACAGTGTGATGCGGCAGCTAACAAGGCCAATGTGATTTTAGGCTGCATCAATATAGTGTCTAGATCAAGGGAAGTAATAGAGCCAGACTCTTCTGCTCTGGTCAAGCCCCACCTGGAATAATCCTGTGTCCAGTCTGGCTATAAGATGAGTAGGAATACATTGAGAAACTGGAGCCATGCGTCCAAAGGAGGGTGACTAAAATGGTGAAGGACCTGGAAAGCCCTATGAGGAAAGATGTAGGGAGATGCTGGGTAAATTTAGCCTGGAGAAGAGATGGTTGAGAGGCAATATGATAGTCTTCTTTATGTATCTAAAGGGGTCTGACATTAAGGATGGAGCAAGCTTGTTTTTTGCTGCTCCAGAGAATAGGGCGCAATGGATGCAAGCTGCAGGAAAAGAGATTCCGGCTCAACATTAGGAGGAACTTCCTGAGAGTAAGGGCTCTTTGATGGCAGAACACAGAGTTCCCTCAATGGAGATTGTGGCGGAGTCTGTCTTTAAGCAGAGGCTGGATGCTTTGAGGGAGAGTTCCTGCATGGCGGCAGAAGGAGGGCCTTGGGCTGGGTCAGGGCCCTTCCTGGGCCTCTTCCAACTCGTGGCTCCTTCTTCTGCCCATGAATATCACTAACAGGACAGGGCCCACAATTATGGAAGCAAGCTCCAGGAGAAGAGATTCCAGCTCAGCCTTCCTGGCAGCCAGGGCTCTTTGGAGGGGGAGACAAACCCTCCTCAGTGGAGGGCAATGGAGCCTCTTCCTTGGAGGCCTTTGAGCAGAGGCTGGATGGTCTGGAGAGGGAAGGGAAGACCCCGGAGGTCTGAGGGGAAGGAAGGCCAGGAGGGTGCCCCCACCTTGACAGGACTCGAAGGGGGTCCTACTGAGGAGGGAGGGAGGGAGGGAGCGCCCTTGTTTCCTGCTGCTCCAGAGAAGGGGAACCAAGGGAGCAGTGGAGGCAAGCTCCAGGGAAAGACCCTTCCCTCCCTCTCTCCCTCCCTCCGCCTTCGAGGAGCTTCCTTCCGCGGCAATGACCGGGGAAGCGGCGGGGCCTTGGGCCCTTCTGACTTGGTGCTCCGTCGCATCTCTTGGCCTTTGGACCTTCTTTTCCGGGTCTTCCCTGGCTGCCCTTCCAGCCTTAGCCTCCTCCTGGTTTCTTGGCTTCCTATCCCGCTTCGAGGCCGGGCGGGCGGGCGGGCGGGGAGTCTTTTCCCGGCCCTGGTTCTCTGGGTCGGGCTCAGCCTTCCTGTCCCCTTGGTGCCCCGCCGCATGCATGGGGCCTGCCTCTGCGCTTCCTGCCTGGGGCTTCCTGGGCACTTCTTCCGGCTCTGCCAGGCTTTCTGCGGCTTCCTTCTTCTTCTTGTCGCCCGCCTCTGCTCTCCTCGGGGCGGCTGACAACACGCAGCCCTTCAAACACAACCGCTGCGCTGCGTCTGGGCGCCATAGCCATCTTTCCAGGCCCAGGACACGGACCCAAAGCGAAGGCTGCTGCGAGGGCTGCCATGGGACTGCGCCGCCTTCCTTCCTTCGCCCAAAGGAAGAAGGGCCTCCGGATCCGGGCGGAGAGGGGAGAAGGCCGGCCTTGCCCACAGCCAAGATGGCGCTGGCGGCGACGCCCTCCTCGGGGAGCGAGGCCGGAAGGAGGCCCGACGCGTTTCCGGTCCCGGGAGGGAGGGGTGCGGCCTGCGCCGGAAGTGGTGCCGCTCTTCCTCTTCCGGTCTCCCTCGCTCGCTCGCCCGCCCGCCTTCCGGCTGCTCCGCCATGATCCTGGCCAGGGGCCCCGCGTCCTCCGCGGAGAACGGAGAGGAGGCCGCGGCGGAGGAGCTGGCGCTGGGCGGCGCCGGGGAAGGGGCCTACCTGCGGCACCTGGCCTTCCGCCGCGCGGGGGAGCTCTGCCCCGGTGAGGAAGGAGGGAAGGCCTTTGCTCGCCCTGGGGAGCCCTGGCCGCGGAGGAGGCTGAGAGAGCGAGACCTCTTTGGCCGCCCCTCTCTCCCGGCTGAGGCTGCCCAGCTGGCAGCCACCCTCCTCCGGCGCTCCTGGGAGGCCACTGCGCCCGGGGACAGGCGGAGCAGGGCAACCGATCCTCTGAGCAGCTTCATGGCTGTGCTTCCGTGGCGGTGGCCCGACGCCTGGCTTGGCTCCCCTTTCCCCGTCCAGGGCCTGGGATGGTTGGAACCTTCTTCCGGAGATCTCAGGGCTCTTGGAGAGAGACACAGCCTCCCAAAGAGCCTGGCCCTGAGCCGCCTGGGCCTTGGTCACCCAAGACCAGCGCCTGGAATTGGCCCCAGAAACAATTCTGCGGCCGCCAGTGAAGCTGCTTCCAAGAGGGAAGCCCTGGCCAGCCTTCTTTCTTTTGCCCACGCTGAAGGCCCCAGGCGGCTTCCAGGAGAAGCCCCAGGGAGAATGCCTTGGAGTAGCCCAAGGGGGTGCGACCCAGGCCTGTGTCGCTGCAGCCAGATCTGATGCCTTGAGGAACGGGTGCAGCTGCCCACCGCTTGTAGCCCTGCAAATGCCCTCCCTCCTGTCCGCTGCTGAGAGCTGGGCTTCCAGGCGCAGAGTCCAGGAGAAAGACACTGAAGGGGGAACCTGAGATGCCTCCCAGCGGAGGCGAGGCCCCTGTTCCCTTTCCTTCCTTGCTTGCTTCTTCCCCTTTGGGCAGCTTCCCAGACTGAGGAGGGGGTTGCCATCCGCTCTGCCTGCCTTGCCCACCCAAGCGCTCACGCCTGCCACCTGCTCCTTTTGCAGTCGTCAGTGGAGAGCTTTGCTGGTACTGTGAAGACGACGACTACAGCTCTGAAGACTGGGGAGACTACACAGAGGAAGAGGAGGAGGAGGAGGAGGAGGAGGGAGAAGAGGGGGCCTGGAATGCCCCTCAGGGAACCTTCTGCGGATTCAAGAAGTTCTTCCTTTGCAAGCCACCTTCTGACCCGCCAGCACACGCCGGGCCCACCTGCATCGTCCTGCCCCAGCGGCAGCAGCAGCTCACAGCTGAGGTGAGGCAAGTGGCAGTGCATTGCCCAGCCCAGTATGGGCCTCCTTTTGGCTCACACTCTTGTTTCTTCACCTGGGGGGGGGAGCGCAGCGGGTGCCTTTCATTGTTTGCCATCAATGTTGTCTTCATCTCCTGTTCCCTTCCCAGAACTGATGTTCTGCAAACTCTGAAACTGGTTTTGGTCACGTTTTGTTGTCCCCTTTTCCTTTCCGTAGCCCATGCTGGGGTAGGCGGGGTGTGAGCATAGTCTAAGTGTGTGGGCAAGCATGTACGCACGCATGGCGTAACTACTTGGTGTGAGTGTGGCTTCCCTGCTCATAGCCCTGTTTCCTCAGGAGGCAGAAAGAAATGCTGAAGAGTTAGTTGCAGAGGAGGAGCGGATCAAAAAGAAGGCAGAGAAGAAGAGGCAGAAGAAAAAGGTAAGGCTTGATCCCCAGCACCTTTCTATGCGTGAGTCAGACTCCCAGGCAGGGAGCTGCTGTCTGATGAACTGGTGCTCTTCCCCCATCGGCTGGACACCTGCTTTTCCATAGAATGACAGAGTTGGAAGAGACCGGTCCAACTCCCTGACATGCAGGAATACACCGTCAGTCCACCTTCCTAACAGATGGTCAGCCAGCTTCTATTTTAAAACATCCAAAGAAAGAGGCACCGCTGTTCCGTTGTGCGTTCCGTTATCAAACAGCTTTTACTCTCAGGAGTTTCCTCCTAATGTTGAGGTGGAATTTCTTTTCCTGCAACGTAAATCCATTACTCTGTGTTCTATTCTCTAGAGCTGCAGAAAACAAACTTGTTGCCTTCTCAGTGTGACATCCCTTCAAATAATTAAACATGGTTATCGTGTCACTTCTTAATTTTCTCCCCAGGCTAAACATAGTCAGCTCTCTCAGCAGCTCCTCATAGAGCTTGGTGTTTTCCAGACCTTCCACCATTTTGGCTGCCTTCCTCTGAACACTTTCCAGATTGTCCTCATCATTTTGAATTGTGGTGCTTAAACTGAATTGTTTCTCTCTTCTGCAGAGGCAAAAGGACAGGAAGAAACAGGAGAAGCGTAATCAGGAGTTGAAGTCCAAGAATGAGGTGGTGAGTGACCCTTGTGAGCTTGCCCAGGGGGAGGTGGCCTCTGCCCAAATAACCGGTGGATCCTCCTGTCTTGCTTAGCGGCCTGGTCCCTTAGTGATCTCCCTAAGAGCAGCCTAACCTCCCACTACCAATGGTGTGCATTGACCTGGGAATGGTTCTGCCAAAGCTAGGCCTGGTGGGTCAGAGGCATGGCATGGAGAAGGCTGCATTGATTTCCTGGCTCTGCTATGGGGAGGGTCTGGTACAGAGATCCCACTGGGTTAGCCGGGGAGGCAGGTGGCTCTCTGCTCCCCTCACTGGTTGTGTCTCTTTCTCTGAAGGCCGAGTCTTCACATGGCAGGGATGGGGACGATCAAGGCTCCTTGGCTGTTGTTCGAAGCGCATCCGGTGTTGGCTCCCCTGATTCAGCAAAGGAACCCACTGAAGCCTCCCCAGGCAAGAGCCCCAGCGGGGGAACAAAGGAAGAGAAGGAAGCGACAGAGGCAACAGCCGTAGTGGAAGTGAGTTTGAGCTGGTGTGGACTGTTGCCCTGTGGCCTTTGTATGGTGGTGGGGCTGACAGGCAGCGGAGGGATCTTAGCTAAATGGTGGGGAAGGGCAGCGAGAGGATCTTTGTGGGTAATTGAGCTGCTCAGGTTTTGGGCAGGTGATGGTGCATATCTCTTCAAGAAAAATACAGCTTACTTTTTGTTGAGGAGGTGGAAGAAGACCTAATCACTGGTCTGTATTACCTGGTTTGTTAGTCAGAGAGCGGCATGGCTCAGTCCATCTTGGCCTGCTGTGAGGAGCAGAATACACCGCCCCTCCTCCCACCTCCAATTGAGATGCACAGTCACGGAAAGTGTCAGATCCCCCCCCCCCATGTGCTCTTGATCTGGTTCCTCCCCTCAGTTGTTAAATGTTAGTGGGGAGGATCCCCACAGGGCTGGGGAGACAAGATTGCAAAACGTGCCTCTCCAGGCCTTAGCCTGGTGTGGAGAAAATGGCCATCAATGGGAAGCTGGGGATAGGTGTTTGGCCACTTGTTGCTGGTGGTGGTAGTTGTGTGGGAGGAGCTCATTCCCCACCTTTCTGCCTTTGTCTGTACCCTCACACAACCTGTTTCCAACTTGGATGACATTTGGCCCTAGAAATGGAGAAGGCTTATTGTTCTTTCGCTTCTCTTGTTCGCAGGAGGAGCTTGATCTGAGCAGCACCTTTGTTTCAAAAGCTCGCCTCAAGGTCAGCACCAAGCCATTGCTGCCCAAGAGGGAGAAAGCAGTCAAGCCTGACAGGAAGGAGGCAGAGGCGAAAGTGAAGCTGGAGGTGAGGCCAGGCTGTGCCCTGAGGCCCAGGGGAAGCACTCAAGCTCACCCCATGTCTCCCATTTATGCATGAGAGTGAGACAGCTGAAGGGGGCAGGTGGGACCTGGTAGGCTTTTTATGAGGCTAGAGGAGGTCCTTCTCACCTGAGCCCTCACTGGTTGCTCATTCCCCTTCCAGGCTCCAAGGATAGGACTTCAGCTGACGGCTGTGGAGCAGAGCATGGTGCTGGCAGGTGAGCATGTAGCATATCCAGGGCCTTGTTCTCCCTCGCACCTGCCTCTCCTCAGGAGCTCAGGGTATTGGCAGGCCTGACCCTCTCCCACTTTCCTAGAGGGTTTCCAGGTGTACTTAGCAGGAGTGTTTTGTCCTTGGAGCGCAGAGCATTGGACTAAGTGCTGAAATGGTTTTCTTTCATGTTTTCTTTTCCGTGATTCCCCCCTCCCCGCCAACTTTCAAGATTGTGGGAATGAAACAGCAAAGCAGGGATGCTACCAGGAGGCTGTGCTGCTCTTCACAGAGGCTGTCAAGTTGAATCCCCGGGAATACAGGTGAGATGGAGGCTGAGTATGGAAGTGTCCAGACCCAGGCCTTTTGCTCACTCACTCGCCGGTCCTCTGCAGCACCTCAGAAGGGTTGCACTGAGTACTAGGTGGTCAGCAATATTAGAACTACCTGACATTGCCAAGTGTGGTGGCTTCCACATGTCTTCTCAAGGCTAGTTTGCCTCCTCTTCTTCTCTATCATCCTCTGGTTTCCTCCCCAAAACACACATACACACTGATTTCTGACCTCTGCAAGAACTGGAGCTCTGCTAGAATGCATTGCTCTCAGACGCTTGGGAGTCAGATTCTTGCTTCTTGTAGGGGGTTAATGCCCTGTCTGTTGCACTCCCGGACAATCTCTGCTTTGTGGAGGAGATCTAGGTATAGGCATTGCTGTGCTAGGGTATCACCTATGGAACCAGGATCCTGGGCATCTCTCTTGGAGTGGGGAGAAACCAATGGATAGGCCAGTGGCAGAATCTGGCCCAAGGGAGATCTCTTGGAGGCTGCTCTGACATGGCCAAGTTCCTTCTTAAAAATTCCCTCTCAAACTTTTTTTTTCCAAGTTCATCTCCAAAATGCAGTGGCATTTTGCCTCTTTGCCCAGGCAGCTGCTCTTTGGGGGCGGTCGCTTTATTTTGGCTGCCATCTAGAGGTTGCAAGCCAGAGAGGGAGTGAAGAGAAGACTTCTCCCCTCTCATTCATAAAGCAGCTGTAGTTCCACACTAGTGCTCTCTGGGGAGGGGCCTTGCTCGAGTGCCCCCCTGGGGAGCTTCATGTCTCTAGCAAGCCTTTCCACTCCCTCCCATTTGTGTGGGCCGTGGGCTTCTCTTTGCCGATGGCTTTTGCAGGGAGATATTAGGGCTTCCTTGCTAGATAGTTGCCCGCCAACCAGCTGGGATTCGGTGGGGCAGGAGAGAAGCATTTGTTGGAATTCTTGGCTAAAACTGTGTCCTTCTCTCCAGCTGACTTGGTAGTCCTTTCCCTAAATGTTTGTTACCAGGGATTAAACTTCCTTTCTGTTTAGGAAAAGGCTGCCCGGAGAGGAAGGGAGTGTTGGTGGTTCAGGACAGAGCCTCTGTCCAGGTGCAGGTCTGGGTAGCTCCTCTGCTGGAGTCCCCTGTGACCCTGGGGAAAGGGGTGCCTGTGCTCCCCACTGACTCCGGCTGCTTGTCCTTGAGCCTTGCCTTTGCAAGTCTAGGGCTGTGAAGCAAAGGGATGCTGGTCCTTCATGGTCTCCCTTTCTCCTTTCCTCTCCTGCACAGGTTCTTTGGGAACCGTTCCTTCTGCTTTGAGAGGCTGCAGTGCTACGCGGAGGCCCTGCAGGATGCCCAGCTGGCCCTCAGCCTGAAGCCTGGTTGGCCTAAAGGCCTTTTCCGCCAGGGCAAGGCCCTTATGGGCCTGAAGGTACCAACCATTGGGGCAAAGGGGCTAGAGGGGAGCTGTGAAAGGTGAGGGTGCAGCAGAATGACTCGTCCCTTTGCAACCCTCAGAGGTATGCAGAGGCAGCAAGAACCTTTGAGGAGCTCATGCGGCTGGAGGATTTCCGGAGCGATGCAGCCATCCAGCTGAAGCGGTGCCACTGTCTGATGGTAAGTTGTGGGGGTGAGGTGATTTTGGGGGGAAGAGGAGAGGAACCCTCTGCGGGAAGAGAGGGGTAGATATGTTAAACATCCCCCCAGCACAGCTGCCCTACTAGGAACTGTTCCCAGTGGTCCACTCTGGTGTAGGGAGGGGGTGCTGTGCCAGGGCAGTGCTAAGGAGCCTTAGCCCCAGCAGCCTGACCAGCAAGGCAACCAGGAGGGGCTGGGTAACGGGTAACCCACCCACCCTGCTTTTTGCAAAAAGAAGCATTGGAAGATTTATCATGTTCCAGGTGGGGTGGCATCATTTTTAATCGGGAGTGAACCGCACCTTGATTTCACTGAAAACATGACGAAATCTCCCTTCTGTGGGCATTGCAGGGGGCGTTGAATTTGCCCACAGGTCTTTGATGCTGCTCCTCCTGCACTTTCTGTCAACAGGAGAATAGTTTTGATGGCTGCCTGCCAAGGTGGAACATCCTGCCCAGAGAACCAATGCCTCCTTTGCCTGGTAAGCCCCACCACCACTTATCTCCAGGAAGGGATGGAGGCCCTGCTCCAGCGAACACTCCTTGGGTGCAAGGTGGTGGGGTTGACTTGGGGGGCCTGCAGTCTGCAAATGGAAAGGGAGATGGGGAGGAGGGGGCTTGTGCCGAATGTGGTGGGGCCCAGAACCTGTTGCCCCTAAATGGACTAGTCTCTTCTCCACTTCCTCCCCCTCCCTTTTTGGACAAGGAGAGCAGCAAGGTAGGAAACCTGTCACAAGCAGCAGTGCCCAGGCAGGAGGGCGCCTGGCGTCGGTTGTGGTCACCAACTCCTCACGAAGCAAAGAGCTGCTACCTTCTGCTGCACAGGGCCCCACCAGGTAAGTGTGTGTGTGGGGGGGAACACCAGGAGCACTGGGGAGCAGCTTAGGTTGGAGGGAAGTGGGGTCCATGCTGCTTTATTGGCGTTGTGCTGCCAGAGTCGTTGTGGTTGTTGAGTGCCTCAGCACCTTCCCCACCTCCATCACGCCAGCTGCAGCACAGAGGCCAGAAGGCCAGTTCAGGAAAGGCCAGGGAAGCTGCAGCGAAGGGCATTAGCACATGGGACAGAATGGTTGTCCCACTCCGTGGCCCAGCCCTACCATCGGAAGAATGACTGGCCTGCTCTGTTTCAGGGAATGGTTTACTGTGTGGGTGGGGAACCTCACCCCAGAGATCACCGAGGAGATTCTGCTGCACTACTTCCATCCGTAAGTGTGCCCTGTCTCTTTCCCCCTTCTGTGCCTTCTTTCCACCTCCTCTTCCTCCTTGTTTTCCTCCCAAGGCCTCAACTGTGCAGCCACCCTCCAGATGACCACAAAGTGGACAGGCTGCCTAGAAAGGAGACTGTTTCCCAGGTTGTTTCCCCCCTCCCCTGCACATACACTTTCTCAGCAGTTGAGGGCAGGCAGGGCGGTTCTGCTGGTGCCACGATGCCCACTCTCCTTTGGGTGCAGGTTTGGACCCATCGACTCCATCCGCCGGCTCCCTAAGAGGTTCTGTGCCTTCATCAACTACACTCGCCAGGAAGCAGCTGAGGCAGCCTATGCAGCACTGCAGGTCAGTAAGTGTCAGGGTTTGGTGCTGCCTGGAGTGATGGGAGACCCTGGGACTAAAGGGGTGACTTTGGTTGAGGGGCTTGGCTAAGGAAATAATTGGAAAATACAACTTCCGGTTCCATAATGCCCATGTACGGTTAACTCTGTGGCCGAGCCACATTTTGAATCCCTTAAGCTAAAGGTCATGTCCTGTGGCCCAAGAAACAGTACCGTAGAGGTAGAAATGGTGCCAAAAAGAGTAAGCAGAGTGATTCATGGAAAGGGGGAAGTTGTGGGAAATTTTCTGCCTACAAATAAAGAGCAGCAAAGGCGGGGATGGACCTCATGCAGCTTCTTGTTATGTGCTTTTACTTGGGCTTTCTCCCAGGTTTGTTATTCACAGGGTGATTGCCATCATTGCTTCCCTCTGAGGCTGAGAGAGTGTGACTTGCCCAAGGTCACCCAGGAGGTATCCATGGCGCAGCAGGGATTGGAAACCAGATCTACCAGACTCCTAGTCACCATTCACACTGCAATGCCACTCTGGCTCCCACTAAACTGGCAGGATATAGATTTACAGAAGTATATATGAAGGTGGCAAGGGACTGGAGGAGTTCTCCCTCCCCTCTTCCTTTCTTCCCTCTTTTCTTTTCTCTTCCAAAGAGCTTGATCTCAGTTTCAGTATTACCTCATTTTTATACTCCCTCGTATACATGGATGTAGAGATGTATTCCTTGTGTATAGATAGGGTGCTAGAGCCAACGTGGTGCAGTGGTTTGGGCACTGGACTACACTTCTGGGGGTGGGCTTTTGAAAACTTGATCAGCTATGGAAACCCACTGAGTGACCCTGCGCATGTGACACTCTCTCAGCTTTAAAGGGAGGCAATGGCAAACCTGCTCTGAACAAATCTTGCCAAGAAAACTCCATGACAGGTTTGCCTGCAGGTCTCCATAAGCTGGAAATGACTTGACAGTACACAACAACAACAAATGCAGGGGTACATAATGATGTTGTGATGGAAACGGCATCCTCTGGCTTTGATTTCAAATGGAATTGGGCAGATTCTTGGCAAGGAGGTTAGTGTAGAAGTGTGGTTGTATGGAGCCCCCTTCTCATGGAACAGTCTGTCAGTGAAGCCTATATTGTTTTCCTCATGGTCGCTAAAACCCCTCTTCCCTCAAAAGAATTGGGGATTGGGGCATCTGCTTTGAAGGCACATCCACTCCGCTGCCTCTGGAGGTCCTCCCAGGGGTGCTGCCCTTTGGGCCGGTGCCTGTTGAGGAGTGGCCATGTCCAGCTTTGACCGCAAGGGGTTCATTTTGCCTTTCTCTCCCTCCAGGGTTTTGACATGGGAGGAATCAAGCTCGTCCTACAGCTCAAGCACCCCGTCCACGCCACTCCGCCCCCCACCAAGGCACCTGGTGGTGCCCAACTGAAGGGGTAGATGGGGGTCTCTGTGTCACAGGGGCTGCCAAAGTTAAGGTGAAGGAAGGATGGGTGGGTGGGTGGTGGCCATACTCATGAAGGGAGGGAAAGGTTTCCGGGCAAGTGGATGTTGAGTGCCCCTGTTTCCCCACCTGATGCGGAGGGGCTGCCTTTGTCTTGGAGCCCCAGCACCAGTGGCAGGATATCTTGAGAGAGCCACCACTGCCACTGCCTCGTCTGCCTGAGAAGAGGCCTACACTGCAGGGAGGCTGGGGCAGGAGAGACAGTGGGGGACACCTTCCTGGCCAGCACAGAAGGGAACAGAGCAGCCCTGGCTGTGTCCCAATCAACAACCTTTCTCTCCTCTTGTTCTCCAGACAGCCATGGCTTTGACAAGCTGTTCCTGGCTCCGCAGCCTTGGACTCCCTTTCAGGAAAATCGCCTGCCATGCTTGTGACACAGGATCCAAGCCCAAAGACTTCGCCCAAAGATGCAGGACTTTTTTGGGGGTGTTACTCCTATGTGGGGCAACATTTTGCAGGAAGCGGGGCATCTGCACTCTCAGGAATGATGTGCCGGCGCGTAGGTGGGGGGCTGGTGCGGCCGATCTCTCTGTGCGTTGGAAAGGGGGGAGTTGGGGCCTTGGTCCCCATGTGCTGCTCTCCCTCCTGACTGGCTTTAGCTCACATTGAAGTGTTTCACTAAGGGACAGATTGTGGGAATGGGGCAGAGGAATGGCATCTGGGCTTGGTGACTTCCAAAGTAGTGTCTGGGGAACTCCCCATCCCTTTGGGAGATGAGTGTGGGGTGCTCCTCCCGCAGCATGGCTCCCTGGGCCTTCCACAGCCCACCTTCCTCCTACTGCCTCTGTGGGGCTTCCTCCCTGATGCTGCCTCGAGGGGGCCTTCTCTTTGGAGCTGGGGCTCACCCCGCCAGGACTTTGTTTGTTTGTTTGTGTACACATGTGTGGCATGGCCCTTCGAGGGGAGCAGGCCTGGCCTTGTCCCCGAGGAAGGGGTGGGTCAGAGGGGGTGCCACACTGCATGCCCCCAGCTCCTACTCATTCAGTGCAGGGATCAGGGCCCTCTGCCACCACGTTTTTTTACATAGTTCACAATAAACTTATGGAAAAACCACTCTTGCCTGCTTCGTTTCTGCCTTCAGCTCTGGCCTATTAGGGGGAGGATTTGGAGATTTGGGGCCCTGGAGGATGCCAGCCCTGTCAGAGACACTCCTTGGGACAGGTTCCATCATGGAGGGTTGTAGGCTGAATGGCAGCAGCCTTCCTGCAGGCCTCCCGTACCCTGAGTTGGAGTGCGCCTCCCATTGCCCCCAGTCAGCACAGGGGCTGCTGTGGGTTGGGGAAGGCTGCCCCTTGTGGTCACCACACTGCTGCCGTGTGCCTTTGCAATTGGCCGGAAGTTGTTTCCACCTCTTCCCTGCATCCAGTTTTTACAGCCCCCTTTCGAGCTTCTTGCTGCAGCTACTTCTTTCTGTGACAGTGTCCCTCCTGGACTCTTAGAGCATCTTGTTTAGCTATCCTGGAATCTGAGGAGGAATATGGTGCAGTTTCCTATGTAAGATTGCTCTGACCACTGCTCCCAAAGCATTGTAAGTACTGTGCTACAAATCTTAGGATTCCTTAGGATGGAAGCTTGAGTTAAAAGTGGGATTCTCCTGCTCTAACAGTATGGTGAGGCCAGTCTCATATCTCTCCCAGGATGGAGTCTCCTCTTTGTAGGCGTCTGGGCCTTGCCCTGGCTGACCCTTGCCTTGGCACCTGCTGCTTCACAGTTGGCCTTCCAGCTGCGGGGCTCACCTCAGTCCCTCCTTGAGCCTGTGTCCTGATAAATGCTGTCTCCTTCTGCCAGTTCGGCCCAGTCTTTCTCATCCTCTAGTGCCAGCTCACCCTGACGTTGTTGAGGGCTGGGGCACCCTGCCAAATAGGTACCACCTTATATGCTCTGTAACAGAAAAAATTGCTGGGAGCAAATAGCCTCTGTGGTACATGGAGTGGTGGGATGGATGGACAGCCACATGCAGGAAACATGGCTTGGAGCCCCCTTGGCTTGTGTGGCCCTACCTGTGCCATCTATAAACCCATGCAGGACCAGAGAATGGCTCATTTCCACCCCACAGCTGTAATGTGAGTTCTCCTTGGCTGGGGGCTGGTTGGGCGGAACATGGCAGCTGCTGTCATTCCATGCGCCTTGTCTTTCCCACCCGCCCTGATTTCATGGGGCTCTGTTTCAGGTATCCATGGGTTTCCGTTCCCAGGGCAGGAATTCCCAGCAGCTGGGGGAGCAGCGCAAGCCATCCATGCCTCTTTCAAGATGCCTGGCTCCTCAGTTGCCTTCTCAGGGGTGAGATTCCTGCCATTCCTTCGGGGAGTCCACATCCTGGGCACCACCTTAGAGCTCCAGGGGCCTCTCTGGTGTATGGCCTTTTCTCTCCTGCAAGGGCACAGGACCCCTTTATGCCCCCTGGCTGGAAGTGAGCCCCAAAGTGACATCAGATCTGATCTTAACCAACAAGGATGACTTGGTTAATGGGGTGCAAGTGGTGGGATCCTTAGGTGGAAGCGACCACGTTCTCCTGGAGTTTGTTATACAATGGAAGGGAGAAGCCAGGCAAAGTCAGACACGCATCCTAGACTTTAGGAGAGCGGATTTCAGTAAACTTAGAGAAGGATTGAGGGTGATCCCTGGTCAGGAATAGTAAAAGGGAAGGGAGTTCAGGCTGGATGGGACTTTCTCAAAAGGGAGATACTGAAGGCACAATCTCAAACAGTTCCAGTGAGAAAGAAAAATGGGAGATGTCTCAAGAAACCAGGATGGAAGACTAAGGAACTTTCAATGGAGATAAGTTTGAAACGGAAAATGTATAAGAAATGGAAAAAGGGGGAAATCACCAAAGAGGAGTTCAAAGAAATAGCAGGCATTTGTAGGGTAAAGTCAGAAAAGCTAAAGCGCAGAATGAACTCAGGCTTGCTAGAGAGGTTAAGAACAACAAAAAGGGCTTTTTTGGATATGTCTGCAGCAAAAGGAAGAAGGAGGAAACGGTAGGTTCACTGCGTGGAGAAGATGGCAAAATGCTGAATCAACAGAAGTATAGATCAAGGGGATGAACAGCCCCTCTTTCTCCTGCTTTGGTCAGGCCTCACAAGTGAAATGCACTTGAAAACATGAAATGCACAGATACCGAATGAGGGACACCTGGCTTACCAAGACTACATCTCCATATATAAGTGGTTTTGGGATATGAGAAAGGTGAGTCTAGTGAAGCATTTGGAAAAAGTAGAGCAGCAATAACAGAGGGACGGACTCCCTCAGTCCATTGAGGGTCTTTGAGCAGAGGCCGGTCTAGGCACCTCTCAGGGGTGCTCCAGTTGGGGAGAGTTGGCCCAGGCGCCCTTGGGAATGCCTTGTTTCCACAGAACGCCAGGACATCTGCCGCAAGAAGCACAGTCAGTTGGGATTCTTCTCATGGCTGACATTCTTGCATTGTGTGAAAAGGTGTGTCTGTGCACATGGGTTCACATGTGTCCCTCTTGACCAGGAGACCTGTCCCTCACTTTGGCACCAGCTGCCAAGGCAGGATGTCCAGCTGGCACAGGGCTGCCTCTGGCTTCAGTCAGTGCCTTCTTCCTACAAGCAGAAGAGGACCTTGGACATCCCTGGTTAATCCTGGCCAGGCCAAGAGGTCAGGATCCTCCTCCTTCCAGGACTTCTCCATCTTGGTCTCTTCTCCCATCAGGCCCTGAGGAGGGCCTTCCTCCTGGATGGCTAAAAGGCCAAGAATGGAGGAGCCCTGCCCTTTCCCCAGCATCCTCTACAAGAGTGGATCCCTCAGTCAGAGGAAACGCACCACGGTTCCTTGGCTTCCCAGTCCAAAGCCACCAGCTTTTGCATTTTTGGACCCAGTGGTTCTCAACCTTCCTAATGCTGCGACCCTTTAATACAGTTCCTCATGTTCTGGTGACCCCCACAATAGAGAGCAGTGTCTCAGTTCCTAAAGCCAACAGAAACGTGTGTTTTCCGATGGCCTTAGGTGACCCCTGTGAAAGGGATCACAACCCCAATGGTTTCCCCTTTGCCCCAGGAAGGATGTGTCCTGAGCCCCATGGCCAAGAGAGGCACAGGGCCAGTCCTGCCTCCTGCCCCAGGGTTCGAAGGTGGGTCAGGGTTGGCCTTGGGACACGTGCAGCTTGACTGGCACAATCTGGGGCATTGGGGGGGAGTGAGGGGACAGGGCTGATGATTATTCCCTGCCCATCTCTCCATTCCCCCCCCCCATCTGTAGCCCCCCTGTGTCTGGGACACAGCCATTAAAGACCCCCACTCCCCTTTGTAAACCCTTCCTGGATGCTGTATGGCCAGAGTATTTCCAGTCTCTATATCTGGCTGTGAAAGCTGGATAGTCAGGGAAGGGGATCAGAAGAAAGTCAACTCATTGGAATTGTGGGGCTTTGCAGAGCCTAGGATTTGAATCTTGGGACAGACAAGGCTGGGGGTTACAAAACAGACCCAGAGGGACAACGTGGTTGGGCTGCAATTCCCAGCCCTGTGTCTTTGCTGATGGAGAGGAGGCTGGCTGCCCTGAGGGTTGCCTGCTTCCCAGCCTGGCAAAGGAGAAGCACGTTCTGCAAGACCCCTCCCCAAATGCCTGGGAGACTCTGAGAGGGGCCACGAAGGGATGGGCCCCCTCCGCTTGTTTGGCCCAAGGGCCAGGCAGACAAAAGTCCAAGCCATGAGGTCTGTGGCCTGGGCTGACCAACTGGACACACACAGCGGCACAGAGGAGGTTTTTGGCCCTCCGGTGTCAGGGCCACGGCCAGGAGGGAGGCTCCAGTGCGGAGGAGTCGCCTGTGGTCCCAAATGCCGCCCAGCGACCCTTGACCCTCAAGCTGAGCATGAGCCAAGAGTGTGATGCTGCAGCTAAAAAGGCCAAGGCGATTGTAGGCTGCATCCATAGAAATCTAGTGTCCAGATCGAGGGAAGAGACAGTGTCACTCTCCTTTGTCCCAAGGAGGGCTGACCCGTCCCGGGGCTGCTCTGGACCGGCTCTCCGGCGAAGGCAGGGCGGACAAAGCACACGGAAAAGACACTTCGTGGCGTGTCACTGGATCTGTGGAGCTGGAGGAATGATATGCAAATGGCGTCGCGGGGAAGAAGATGAGGAGCAATTAATCACCAGTTAAAGGAAATTAAAGCAACCGCGGAGAGTGTCAGGAAGAGGCCCGAGTTCGTCAACCGGAAAATTGGAGGGGAAGGGGAGGGGGAGCTCAGGGCCCCCCCTCTCCCTCTCCCTCCCCCGCCGCCGCCTGAAGCCCCCGCCTCACTCACTGCCCCGATTGAAGCCCCCCCCCCTGGAAGCCCAGGGAGGAGGACTGGCTGGAGGAGGGGGCTTCATGGCGGCCCCCCCAGATCCCCTCCCGCTGGGACCCCGGGAAGAGGCGCCCCCCGAGGGTCCAGAGGCCGGGCTCCTTCTTTGGGGTCATGTTTTTAATGGATGCCTGTGTTTTTAATGTTAATTTTATACTCTTTTAACTGGGATATTTTAATTGTTTTATCATTATTCTTAGTTTGGTCAAGTTTTTATCTTGTGAGCCGCCTTGGCTCCCTTTCTGGGAGAAAGGCGGCATAAGCCATGAACGGAACACACAAATTGTCCTGTCGTCGTCGTCGTCGTTAAGGCTGTGTGCCTCCGAGTCGTTTCCGACTTCTTCCTCGGCTGGAGGCCTTTAAGCAGAGTCTGGATGGCCATCTGTCAGGGAAGCTTTGACGGAGAGTTCGGGGCTTTTGGGGCTCCCTTCCAAGTAGCTCTGCCCTGAAAGCCTTGGAAGGAGCTTGGGCGATCAGTCCCACTCTCTCGGCCTCCTCCCCAGGGAAGAAGGCCTTGCCAAGGAAACCCCGCGGAAGGGCCTCCCTCCCTCCCTCCGTCAGTGGAAAGGGCCCGGGCCCGCTCCTGAAGGGCGATGCCAGGGCAGAGGGGGCTCTCGGAGGCCAATGAAAGGGCCCCTTTCTTTCTGGGGTGGGGGTGGGGGTGGTGAGGAAATGTCTGTCCGGTGAGGTCAGAGTCTGCTCCGGATCAACTGCGGGGAAGCGGAGAAAGATAAGATTGCGGCGGAGAGAGAAGGCGACGTCCCTCCGAAGGAAGCTCAAGATGGCTGCTGCGAAGATAAGGCTCCTTTCAAGGGAGCAGAGGAAGCCCCCCCTTCCAGGAAGCCCTTTGGCGAAGCCCCCAGACTCAGAAAGCCCAGGGAAGGGGAGAAGAGGGGGGTCCTTTGACGCTGCATGAGAAGCAGAGCCAAGGGCAGGAGGAGCACCAGGGGCGCCTCTTGCAAAAGGAGGGCTCCCCCGAGACCCTTCGGGGCGACTGCCTCCTCCTCCTCCTCCTCCTCCCTCATCCATCAGAGATAACTGAGTTTGCCATCCGTCGAAAGGAGCAAAAAGGCGCCGACCTCCTCTCTCCAAACGGAGGAAAGGCACTTCGGAGCAGAGGAGCGCGACGCCCTTCGGGGACCCCAGACCCCGACCCCCCCCCCAAAAAAAAACCCTTGATTGATATTCATTCGGCTTCTGGGCGACAAGGAAGGGAAATGGGGGGGGGGATGGAGAGCTTCGTGGAAACTCAATCCATGGGGAAAGGAGGGCTTCATGCTGAGGGGGGTCCTTAGGAAAGGGATTGAAAATGCCACTTTCTAAATCCAGGGGAGGGGGGAGAGAGGTGTTAAGGGGGTCTGGGGGGGCAGAAGGGGGCGACCCAAATGGCCCAGGAGGGACGTGGGGGGTACCTCAGGAGACCTTCCTCAAAAAAGGCCAGGGACCAACCTGGGGCTGCATCCACCGAAGAGGAAATAAAGCCCCCTCCCCAATTCACAGCTCAGACCCTTTGGACCGAGGAGACCCCCGGCACCCGATCCTTAATTCTTGTCCGGAGAAGTCGGCTCAAGCCCAGGGAAGCCCCTCATGCTGCCGGCTTCTGTCTTTCATTGAGTCTCAAAGGGGCTACAAGACCCCTCGACTTAGTACTATTATTATTGCATCTAAATGCATCTGAGGAAGTAGAGTGAAGCCTAGGAAAGATCATGCTGCCAAATAATAATAATAATAATAATAATAATAATAATAATTTATATACCGCCCCTCTACAAGATGCAATCGGGGCGGCTTACAAAGGTTAAGAAGCATCTATTCCAACAATAATCATAATGATAATGATACGTAGAGGGGTCTTGCCTCCTCCTTGAGAGGTCGATATGTGCCATCGGTACGTGAGAATGTCAAATTCAAAACGGGAAATGAAATGCTAAGTCTGGTTTCGACGAAGGTCGTTTGAGCCCAAAGACCCAGGAAACTGGGAACAGCTAAAGACTAGTTCAGGTCGAAGAAGAAGCCTTACTCTCGCCGTCCTTCCAGAGAAAGCCGAGGGAGGAAGAGGAGGAGGAAGGTGGAAGATCTCTTTGGAAGAAGGCGGCCTGGAGCCCATGAGGCTTTCTTTCCCATTGACAGCGCATCCCTTGCCCCGGGGCTCCATAGCAGCCAATGGGGAGGAGATCGAAGGAGGGAGGCAGCAGTTTCCGTGCAGGAAGTCCCTCTCTCTCTCTCTCTCTCTCTCTCTCTCTCTCTGAGGAAGGGAAGGGAGGAGGATGCACTCGGTTGGACTGTTTTCAATCTTTTGAGCCCCAGTTTTGGGGAAGGGGCCGGATAATAATAATAGTAATAGTAGTAGTAGTAGTAGTATTTCCTCCACGCCTTCCTTCCTGCGGGGCTTCTGGGCCGGGGGCCGTTGGACCTCGGGGGATGCCCCCCAAATAATGCCGGGTGCCAGGAGCCAGTGTGCCCCCTGCCCTGCCCCTCCCCCTGCCTTCTCCTCCCCCCTTTTATACTCTGCCACAGTAAAAATACACAGACTCGTCTTATCTTTCAGAACCAGAACCGAGCTTTGAGGACCTTCCAGTCCGATGTTTTTCGAGGGCAGCTGTTCCTTTGGGCATTCCCCCTCTTTGCTTCCAGGGCTCCTTTCCTTCTCGGGGGTCTCCCAAGTGCCAAAAGGGGGGCAGCTGGGAAAGGACCCCTTCAGGGCTTTAGGCTCCTTCCTGGGGAGGGGTCCCTCGGGGCCTGGATGGCGTTCGGGGGTATGACCCCAGACCCAGCACTTGCTTGGATCGGGCCCGCTTCTTCTGCAGGAGAATTTGGGGAGGGGTCTCGGCGTCTTGGGCTTGGGGGGCGGCGGGGGGGTCGAGGATTGTCCTGCCCCACCTCCAGCCCCCCATTCCTCCTTCCCAAGGAGCCAAGGCCCCCTTCCTTCCTTCCTTCCTTCCTTCCTTCCTTCCTTCCTTCCTTCTTCTTCTTCTTGGGAGGGAGGGGTCTCTTGTCCCTGTCTGTCATCTCGGCAGCGGCGTCTCCCCGGAGGGAATTGGGGGGGGGGCTCAGAGGCACTTCGGGGGCAAACCATCTCATTTTCTGCTGATGCCTCCGGAGAACAAAGGGCCGCCCGCCGCCTTTTTTAATAAAGGAAGACATTCGCTGATGTCTCTCCCGATCAGCCTCAGCCCCCCCCGCCTCCCCCGCCCCCCCGGCCCCCAGCCCTTCTTCCTCCCGCTCCCTCGGTCTGCCCCTCCCCCAATAAAGACCCCTCGCCCCCTCCCAGCTCAGTCTGGGGGTCCTGCCAGTCTTTGAGGAAAGGAGGGGGCAGGGGCGACCTCGAAGGAAGGGACGGTGGTGGGCTCCTCCAGGGAGCTCTGGGGGGACTCCAGTTCCCATCATCCCCACCCGCCTCGGCTGTCGTCAAGGGATGATGGGAACTGTGGGCGGAGGGGGGTCCTGGAGGAGCCCCTCGTGGGCAGAGAGGGGTGGGCTTCTCCGACGGCGGAGCAAAGGCCCTCCTCTCAAAGCGGAGGGGTGGTGGGAGGCAAGGGGGGGTCCTTCGAGGATGCAACTCTGGGACAGAAGAGAAGGCCAGGGGCAGGAGGGCAAGGGGCGCTTCTTGCGAAGGGGCTGAGCGCCGTTTGGGGGTCGCCAGGGGGTCTTGTCCCTGCGACCCTCCCTCTTTTGAAGGAGGGTTCTGGCAGGGAGGGCGAGAGCGGGACCCTTCCCCAATTCCGGGTGTCTCGGGGGAGACACGCTCTCTCGGCCCCTCTTCCCCCCCACTTCGACTGGGGTCTCTGGAGGAGGGTCTTCGGGGGCCATTCGATGGAGGCCATGACCTCGGAGACGGAGGGGGGCTTTAAGCTTAATTGCTTGGCGATCCCTCCTTTGAAAAGCGACCCTGGAGGCCCCGATCCGGCTCTTCTCTCCAGAAGGAGGGGGCTGGAGAGGACTTCAAAGGGAAGAGGCGGAGGAGTGACGTCACTCGGGGTGTGTATGACGTCACCGGGGAGGGCCAGCGGAGGGGACTCCCGGATTCTCAACCCTTCCATCTTCTCCTTCGGGGGCCGGATCCACCTTCCCAGCAAGTGACCACCGCCCGACCCCGAGGAAGGAAGGTTGAGGACTGGGGATGGGTCCCACTTCCTAAGCCCCTCATGCAGGCCCCGATCCCTCCAGGCTGCGGCTGCTCCGGGGCTTCTGACCGCCAGCCCACGCTAGAGGGCCCAAGGCACGGGCTTTTAGG
Source organism: Sceloporus occidentalis (assembly GCA_023333645.1). NCBI lineage: Eukaryota > Metazoa > Chordata > Lepidosauria > Squamata > Phrynosomatidae > Sceloporus > Sceloporus occidentalis. The sequence continues at coordinate 188,509,053 of JALMGF010000005.1, forward strand.
TGGAGGGCAGCAGCAGCAGTGGACGAAGGGGCCAGAATGCTCCTCTGTCCCTCTGCCCTCTCGGGGGGGGGGGGGGAAGGAGAATGGGGGGGTGCCTGGGGGAGGGGAGGGGTCTGCCCCGGGGCCATGGCCGCCACGTGACCCGGAGGGAGGGGCTACTCGGGACTTTGGCGTCAGAAGAGGGAAGGAAGGTCCTCCAAGGGGCCCGGACGGGGCTCATGAATGACACCTGGCGGCCAATGGACAAAGCAGATGGCAGCGCCCCTAAAAGGGTCCTCCGGCCGCAGAGCCGCGTGGAAATGGCCGGAGGTCGGGGGGGGGGGGGAAGGGGGGAGAGGGGGGAGAGACCCCAACCCGGCATTTAGGGACACATAGGAAGAGCTGGACGGAAGCAGGAAGGGGATTCCAGACCTCTTCGAATGGGCTTCCTCGCGAGTAAAGGGGCTGCCTGACCCCAGGTCAACTTCAAGAGGCGTCCTTTTAAGAAAGTGCACGACCTTTCTGCTCCCCCCCCCCACGTCTCAGGTAAAGCGTCCCCAGGTGGATCAACTGAACCGGCCAATGCCCTTCGCGACCCCCGACTTGGCCACAGCCCCCCCCCAATTGGCACAGGGCTTCCCCCGGTGTCCCCTCGGTTCGCCCCTCTTTTGCCGGACCAGACCCTCCCCGGACCCCCCCCCGGACCCAAAGTCTGGTCAACCACGAGGCTGGCAGCGGGGTCGGCTTCAGGTGTGTCCCTTTATTCCAAATATATACACACACACGCCACCGAGGGGGGAGGGGCGGGAGAGGACCTCCCAGACCAGGAGCCCCTCCCCTTCTCAAGGGGGGCGTCAGAGAGGAAGAGGGCAGTCTCTATTGGGGGGGGTGCCTCGGCCTCTTTGGGAATGTGCCGAAATGGGGTGAGGGGCGCCCCTCCACGTGTTCCTGGGGGGCGGTATCCCGGTCCTGCTCCCCGGGAGAAAAGGCAAAACCACGAACACGCCGAGACAGACAGTCACGACAGCCACGGGGACAGGACCACGACCACCACGACGGAGTAGTAGTAGTAATAATAATAATAATAATAATAGCAATAATAATAAAATTAAGTTTTAAAAATTGCACCAAGCCTCCCCCTCGGGGGCCGAAGGAGGGAGGGAGGGGGGAGGGGGAGGGGGGTAAGGTATTGGGGGGCAGAAGGTTTGGGGCAGAGTCTGGAGACTGGGGGGGATTGCCCCTGGCTGTCTTTGGGGGGGCTGCCGCCGGGGGAGAAAGAAGGGGAACACTGTCCGGAGGGGGGTCTCCTGGCCTCGGGGGGGGGGGAGGCGGGGGTCCGGCCAAGGCTCCCTTCCCGGGGTCCCTCGGTTCTCTAGGGCCGGGGCTGGCGCCGCTCAGTCCCCAACGTCGATCTCCTCTTCCTCCTCCTCCTCCTCCTCCTCCTCCTCCGCTTCCTCTCCGTCGGAGAAGGGTTCCCTGGGTCGCGGGTCGGGGGTCCCCGGGCCGGGCGTTGGGTCGGGGGTCTGACTGTCGGGCATGGAGGCCAGCTTCTCCAGGGCGGCCGGGGGCAGCTTCTTGAGGGACTCCACGTCGGCCTTCATCTCCTCCAGGTCGCGCTTGAGCTTGGCGCGGCGGTTCTGGAACCAGGTGATGACCTGGGCGTTGCTGAGGCCCAGCTGCCCGGCGATGTGGTCGCGGTCGGCCGGAGAGAGGTACTTCTGGTAGAGGAAGCGCTTCTCCAGCTCGAAGATCTGGTGGTTGGTGAAGGCCGTCCGCGACTTGCGCCGCTTCTTCGACGGAGGACGAGGCCCGAAGGCGCCCAGGGGATCCCGCCCTGCGATGGGGAGAGAGACGGAGAGGGGCCGGAGCGTCAGGGAGGGGGACAAAGGCACCCCCCCACACCATACACCCCCCCCCCAGGGTCAGGGAACCAAAGGGATGGACTCCAAGGGCCATCCAGCCAACCCTCTTCGGCCAGGCAAGGATACACAAAGGCCTCCAAAGAAGGAGACTCCACCAAAATCTCCATCCAGAGAGTGTTCCACTGTCGAACATCTATTACTCTCAGGAAGGGGCTCCTAATGTTGAGCTGGAATCTTTTCCTGGAGCTTGCCTCCATGGCTCCATTGGGTCCTGTTCTCTGGAGCAGCAGAAAACAAGCTTGCTCTCGCCTCAAGAAGACATCCTTTCAAGTATTTAAACAGGGCTATTATATCACCCCTTAACCTTCTCTTCTCCAGGCTAAACATCCCCAGCATCTCCCTCAGTCCTTCCTCAGAGGGCTTCATGGTTTCCAGACCTTTCACCATTCTAGTCTCCCTCCTTTGGACCCATGGCTCCAGTTTCTCAAGGTCCTTCTGAACTGTTTTGCCCAGAACTGGACCCAGGATTATTCCAGGTGAGGACTGACCCGAGCAGAATAGAGGGGCAGGATGACTTCCCTTGACTAGAGACTATACCTTTATTGATTTTAAAATCGCATTGGCCTTGTTTGCTGTGGGCCTTCTCGCTGCGGAAGGGGAGCCACGCTGGGGCTGGACGGAGCGAGCTTTTTCCCTGCTGCTCCAGAGGCTCAGCCGCAGAGGAATGGATGCAAAGGGCAGCGAAAGTTTTCCTGATGCAAAACCACGGAGGCTTCCCGAGAGACCCAGAGATCTCTTCCCAACAAAGGGCCCTGTGGCCTCACGGAGGATCTGAGGCAAAATGGATCGTGAATTAATAATAATAATAATAATAATAGATATCCCGCCTCTCCCTATCGAGGATCGAGGCGGGTGACTACAGTGGTTTTTCCTTTTGCTAATGGGATACTCCCAAGAACCACCCAGGATCCCCAGCGGAGAAGGCGCCCACCCAGCTGCGCCAAGACCCTCCCAGCTGCGGACAATAGCCACACAAATGCAGGGCTAGGCCTAACACCGTCACTTTCTTTCTTTCTTTCTTTCTTTCTTTCTTTCTTTCTTTCTCCTGCATCATTTTGAACACCTTTGCCTGATGAAGAAGAAGCCAGTGGAGCTTCCAACGCTTGCAACCCGTATAATGTGCATTTTGCTTGGCCCCATAAAGGTATCACTGTCCTGTGGATTTTGGATGATGCCGTCCCTCCCTGCTTCCCTTTTCTTTTCGGCAGGCAAAAAAGGGTGTTCTCCAGGAAGGCTTCTAATACACATTCATGGGGGGGCTTTCATATGGGGCTAGATGGGGCAGTTTTTAAGGTTTGCACATTTTGTACTGTTTTTAATTTATTTTTATTTAATTTTTCCGTTGTAAAGTATTTTAAATGCGTTTTTTTCCCTGAATTTGTGAGCTGTTCTGGGTCACTTTTTGGGAGAAAGGAGGCATAAGAAGGAAACCGATAAATAAACAAATAAATAAAGCAGGAAAAGAGTGTAATCCTGAAGCCAGGAACCCTCTAATTAAGAGATTTTTATGTACAGCGCTGTGTAAATTTACAGCGCTTTATAAATAAAGCTTAATAATAATAATAATAATGCCACCTAAATATTAGGAAGAGCCTCTTGAGGATGGGATCCATTCGACAGTGGAATAAAACGGTGCCTCAACGGAGTCCGGCGGAGTCTCCTTCCCTGGAGGCTTTTTTAAAGCAGAGGCTGATGGCCATCTCTCATTGGGGATGCTTTGACGGAGAGTTCCTGCATGGCAGAAGAGGGGTTGGACTGGATGGCCTTTGGGGATCTCTTCCAGCCCCACCTGCCTGGCCTCCATCCCACTTTTGGAAGGACAAGGGAGGGGGCGGCGGGAGGCCTGCGGAGCCATCCCTGGCCAGGCCTTTGCCCCCGCAGCCCACGGTTTCGACCCACCGGCCTCAGTCTTTGGGGCTGGAGGGGGTCGGGGTCGTCCTTCGTTGAGTCCCAAACTGGGGCAAGAGGGACACGGACGGGATAGGAAGAGGCCTTTCAGGGGTCCTGAGGAGGAAGTGTGTCTCCCCTTGACCTCCGGACCAGCTCCTCAGAACCCGGTTCTAATCGGGCGGAGGGAACCGGGAGGGCGGGGAACTGCAAGGTGTCAAAGCTGAACCAGAGACCCCTGGGACTGTAAGACCCCCACCCCACCCCGGGCCACGAATTAAACGGGGGCAGTCTTCGGCCACTGCCCGCAGGGAACCACGCCGGAGGGGGCGAGGGGGTTTCTCCGGGGAATCTGTGGGGAGAGGCTCCTGCCGAAAGGCACAACATTGGGGGGGGGGGGTCCAGAGAGATAAACGTCCCCTTTTGCTTCTGGCCTCAGGTCGGCAGTGGATGTTCTTGCTGTCTGCTTCCAAGTCGTTTTCTTGGGGGAAAGTAATTCTGCGCTTTTATCGCTACCCGCCTCGATCGACCTGGAGAGGCGGGATGGAAGTCAAACGGCTATTCTTTGTCTCGGAGGGTTTGCCTTTGCCTTCCTCGGAGGCCGAGAGAGTGTTAGTAGCCAAGGTCGCCCGGTGGGTTTCCAGGGCCGAGAAAAGGGGATTGGGACCCGGATCACACTACAACTACTACGCCGCCCCGACTCATAGGGACGTAGTCGGAGTAAGAGTAGGAGTAGGAGTAAAACCATGGCCGCCATCATCGCCATCAGGACACATCTTCCGAGCGACCTCCTGGATGCCTTTATTCTTTCAGAGAATCCGGATCAATGGGGAAAGCCAGGCGGAAATATTAACGCAGTGGTCGGCTTCTGTGCCTGGAGCCGTAGGCCTTGAGGGCCATTTTTCGATCCAGACTGACTGAGGATCTGGGATCCAGAAGCACAAGAGGGATCCCGTTTTGCAAAGGCGTCTTCTTTGCGAAGTCCGTAAGGACTCCTCCGGCGCCTTTGAGGAAAAGAAAATGCAGCTCCAGCCTCGGCTTTGTCCCCCTGACGATGATGATGGTGGTGATGATGATGGTGGTGATGATGATGGTGATGATGATGATGGTGGTGGTGATGATGATGATGGTGGTGGTGATGAGCGTCCCTCTCCTTCGCACAAATAAGCCACTGGAAACTGAATTCATGCTGGAAAGGGAACGCCGTTCCTTCCCGTTCCGTTCCTGCTCCTTTTTCTTTCTTGGTTTTCGTTCTGTTCTTCTTCTTCCTTCTTTGGCGTTCCTCACTTCGACAAAGGCCATCCAAAGGGGATCCACCAAGGGGGCCTAAACCCCTAAACGGCCTTTTGCCAGAGGGACAGGGGTCAATCTTTGGGTCCTTCGGCGGTGAATTCGGCTCTCTCCCCGTCTTGGCCCTTTGAGCGGGAGAGCAACCATAACTGCCCCGGGTTTGCCTTTCATCGCTCCGCAAGAGCCGTTCTCCAGTCCGGCTTCGTCGGGATGAGATCACCCCTTCCCCGAGGAGACCCACTGGAACGAGAGGAATCCGAGGGCCATTCCCGATCCAAGTCCCGTGGATCTCAGCCGGTCTCCTTGCGGGAGAATTGCCCATGCCTTTCCCCAGGATCCTCCTCGAAGCCGGGGTCCGAAATCCGCTCCGCTTCCCTTCCTTTGCTCCCGGGCTTGATCCGTCTTCCACAGGGCTCTGGGTTTCCCAGCCGACCCTTCCCGAAAGGGCTTTAGCCGGAGTGACCAGATGCCCCAGCTGCAAAGGAGGACAAGGCACTGCAACATGTCGGAAAGTCAAGGGGAAAAGGAAAGCTAGAAAGAGTAATGTAGATGTAAGTTCATGCTTCCTAGCCCTGCTCAAAATGGAGGGCATTTTGGAATTCTTCCTGGAGAGAAGGTTGAAGTGTAGGGTCATTCCGGGGGCCCTTGCCTCTCCCTGGGCAGGGTCCAGGGCCTTTCCCCCTTCTTCCCTATATTGATTTTATATAAAGAACAGTATGGAAATATTTCATCTTCCTGCTTTGGTTGCTAATTATTTATTGTTATTTTATTCTATTATTTGTTTTATTTTTTATTATGTTAATTAACTGCGTTCTTATCTTTTTACTCTTTCCTTTCAAAAAAGCCCCGTCTTGAGTCGCCCCTTTTCTTAAAGGCTCTTCCGAGGGGCCTTCCTCGTTTGGCATCGCACTAAATGCAAAGGTTTTTCAATGGACGTCGGGAAACGGCCGAAGCAAAAGCAGAGCCGCTCACAGCTGTCCCAGCCGACTGGGTTTGGAAATCAGTCCTCCGCCGCCGCCGCCGCCTCCGTTCCGAAATGCTTCCCGTTCCCGAGCAGCGCGGGTCGCCTTTGGGGGGTCGCCTTTGCCTCTTCCACGGAGCTTCCAAACGCGGCCTTCTTGGGGGGCACGAAGCTGCCCTGAGGCCCTTTGGCCAAACTGGAGGAGTTCGCTGGAGGAAGAGAGCGGGGCCTCGACCTTTGAGCCCCATGGAAAAGCCCTCTCCCCCGGTGGGCGAGGGTCCCCTCCTGGGCGGCGGAGAAAGGCCGAAAGAGAGCGAATGGAAAGGCTGGGACATCCAAAACAAAAGGAGGAACAGTGGATCTATGAAGGGCGGTGTAATTTAGATACAAAATCATATAATTTGATCCTAATGCGATTGTACCAAGACGAACCCCAAAAGCGGGTCACCGCGCTCCGGGGAAAGAGAGGCTCAATCACGCGGGCGAGGGTCGGGCTTAGATTTAGGGGAATCCGTTCGTCGGCCCGGAGGCGGCCTGTGAGGCTGGGGAAGGGGAGAGGAAGGCATAGCCCCGGCAGAAGAGGGTCTCTGGGCCTCCGGTGGGCTTCGGGGAAGCGGCCGGAGGGAGGGCAGCCAGGACGGCCTCGGGAGGAAAGCACCCCGAGGGCCGTCTCTCTCTGGCTTCCATGGAGATGGATCGGGGCCGGCAGACCAGGATGGCTGGTCGGGTCTCTCTCTCTCTCTCTCCCGACCCAACGCCGGTGGACGGTACGGACCAAAGGAGAGCCATGGCCATGGCAGAGACATTTACTGCGTGTCGGCCAAACGTCTCCAGGACTCTGCCTCTTTAGGTTGGAGCTCACCTTCCGAAGCCGGGGCGAAGTTAATTCGGAGCTAACGCGGAGTCCGACGGCAGAACCGCGTTTGCCAGGGACCCTGCGCCTCCTCCAGCAACGGACCCCGCCTGGGGCACCCGATCTTTCCCCGCCGATTTGCCATTTGTTCCAGCGACCCACTTCCGTCCCTCCCTCTGTCCGATCCTGAAGCGGCGACCCCGGGAAGGAGGCTGCGGCCAGTCAGAGCAGTCCAGGCCGCCGGTTGGGGCTGTTCCGCCGGCGGCTCCGGGGACAAAAAGGAAAGGCTGGCCCGCCGGCCGCCCTTCTTTGGGGGCTGGGGGAGAAGGAAAGGGAAGAAAAGCCCGGGGCTGGCGGGGCTGAGCTGGGCCGCGATGGAGAGGAAGGCCGCGACTTCCTGGCGGAGACTGCCCTGAACCCCCGTCGCCCTCCCCGACTGGGGCCGGCCTCCCTGGGGCTCCCTGGACGGCGCTTCTCCCTCCCTGTTGGCCTTACCTTCGGCCGCTTGGAGGACGTTGACCTCGAGGCCCCGGAAGGTCTTGCTGGCCAGCTCCTCGAGGGCGCAGAGCGGCGAGGCCGGGGCGGGGAGGCCGTTACGATCCGGTCCGGTCCCTCCGGAGGCGCCCTTGTTGTCCAGGAGCCGGTGGGCGGAGGTGGCGGTGGCGGCGGACGCGGAGTCTCTTCGGCCGCAGGGCTTGCCCAAGATGTCCGCGATGCTGAAGGGGGTCAGCGGCTTGGCGGAGTTGGCCGCCGGCGGCGGGAGCTGGTCCAAGGGGCTCGGGCGGCCCTCCTGGGCGCTGGGCGGCGGCGGCGGGGCGGTGGCCTTGCCCTCCTTTGCCCTGGAGGTCATGGCCGGAGCCAGGGAGGAGGGGAGGGGAGGGCAGGCCGAGGGGAGGGTCGCCCCGAATTGCTCGGCCCTCGGTGTCCGGACCCCTTCTCAGCTCCCGCCGCGGCCGCCTCCTCCTCCTCCTCCTCTTCCGCGGGGGGTCATGGGCCTGCCTCCCTCGCCGCCGCCTCTGCTGCTGCCGCCGGTGCTGCCGGTGCTGCGAGAGTCCCTGCCGGACACGGAGCCCGAGCGCTTCGCCTCCCGCCCCTCCCCTCCCCTCCCCCTCTAGAAGCCCCCCCAGCCCAGCCCCGACGCCCTCCGGATCCGGGGGGGCCTAGGGGCGCGCGGGGGAGGCGGAGGCGGAGGAGGCGAGGGGAAGCCCATCTCCCTCGCGGGGCGAATCCCTCCGGTTCTCGGGTCCTCTCGAGACCCCTGTCCCTGCCAAGACCCCCGTCCGACCGCTGGGCTCTCCGGCCTTAAAAGCTCGCCATCAGCCGCATTGACGGGGCGCCGGCGGAGGAGGAGCCAGCGCCGAAGTCTCCACAAAGTTTCAGCCGAGCGGCCGGAGCGGGGAGGGCGCCAGGGGGAAGACCCCCCCCCTTTTGCGGCAGCAGCAGCAGCAGCGGCAGGAGCCCCCTTGCCTTGCCTTGCCTTTCCTCTCCGGCTTTGCCGCCCCCTCCCCTGCTGCTCCAGAGCCCGATCCCCGCCCTCCTCTCTCTGCGGCCTTCTCCCCGGCTCCAGCCCCAGCCTCCCTTGGTCCCTGCCTCCCTCCGGAGCTCGCAGCGGGAGAGATCCGGTGCTAATCCGCCACTTCCGGGCGGGCCCTTCTCTTCTTCGCTTGCCCCTTGGGAGCCCGACCGCGGAGAGAGCACCGCTTGGCCCTTCCGCCCTTCGGAGGGAAGCCCAGGTAGGTGGGCGCTGATGGGGGGCAGAAACTGGGGAGGGGTCCCGGAGGGAGGCTCCTCTCTTGCTTTCCTGACCGTCCAGGGGGAGGGGGCCTTTGCACTCAGCCCTCTCCTCGCCCCTTTTATTCCCGCCCCCCGTTGCTTTCCGTTCTGGGGGGGGGGGGTTACCGAGGGCCTCATTCTGCGGGGGTGGGGTCCCCTGTCACCTTTCCTTCCTTTTGGGGTTCCCAATCCCTTACCCCTCCCCCGAGAATCTGGGCAAGGGGGGTCTGGACAGAGAATCGGCGATAGGAGCCCCGACGGGACCCCCGCTCGCCCCCCACCCCCCGACTCAAGCTGCCTTCTTTCCTCCATTCCGTCCGTCCATCCGCGCAGTTCCGCTCCCCCAGTTCAGAGCAGCCCCCGCGGCCCCGCTTATTGATTTCCCTCGGCCTCTTTCCTCATGGAAAGAAAGACACGGAGGGATAGACAGAGAGGAGTGGCCCCTTTGCCGACATTATTCTTATTATTTGGGGTGAAGCCATGTGAGTGAATCGCAAACGAGGCAAAAGTGGGCCCTCGGCTTCTTAAAACTCGCGGGGGTCTCCTTCGGCCTCTTCCCGGAGTCCAGGAAAAGGCGGCGGCGGCGGAGGGGCTCCTTGACCAGTCGGCCGAAATCTTCTCTGTGAGGAGCTTGGCGGAGTGAGCAGCCCCCCCCTCTCTCTGTGGGTTTGTGTGTGTGTGTGTTTTTGGGGGGCTTATTTCGATGACCTCCTTAGAACCCCCCCCCCACGCAAAACGACAAATGCTTGACGCCCTTCGCTTTGCTGCGCAGGAAACGGATTGACTTCACTCCGAGACTAATCTGAGGGTTTAAAAAATATTAAAAGCGAACACCTGGAAGCAGTAAATTTTAATCTTAAAATTCAGACGGAGAGAAATAAAAGATTCAGAAGAGTAGCAGGAAGGACTCTGGGGGGGGGGGGCAGGCTTTGAACCCAAACGGAGGACCCCCGCGGGAGGCGGATAAATGCGACGTCCACAGAGAAGCAGCAGCAGCGGTTGCAGTGATAGCAGTAACATTAATAGTAGTGGTAATAACGTTAATAATAGTAATACTATTAATACTAATAGCAGCAGCAGTAATAGTAAAAACAACCACTATGTTTGAATCTTTCTCCTTCTTCTGCTCCTAGACCTTGAGACCTTGAGCTCGGGGTCCGACTGTCCGGCGCCGCCCGAGGCCTTGCTCCTGTCCAGCGGTCCCTGCGCCAGGTTCGTGTCCCCTCCCCATTCGGACTCCTTATCCCCCCCCCCCCCGCTTTTCCTTTGCTCCCTTCTTCCCTGGGATCCGGCCCGTCTTCTTCCCCCGGAGCGGTGGATCGGGCCCTGTCCGGCGGCTTGGGCTCCTCTGGCTTCCTCTTGGTCTCGGCTTTTGGGAGGCTCCTCTCCGGCTGCGTCCCAGCTGGGCTCCCCGGCCCCCCTCCGCTCTGGAGGAGGCTAATGCAAGGCAGACGGGCATCAGCCCCGTAAAAGGCAGCCATAAAAGCGGGGGGCCCTCCGCGCCGCAAAGAGCTTTTCAAAGCCCCCGACGGCCGCCTGCTGGGATCTGGGGGAGGGGGTCTCTCTCGGAGGGGGTCCCTCGCCCCCAGCCCTCCTCCGCCGCCGCCGCCACCATTGAGTTTTATGGCCTAAGCCCCCCCCTCAACCCCCCTCGCCCCCAAACCTCCAACGAGGCCGAAATGGGGCCGTAAACCCCGCGGCGTCTGGGAGCGATTAAGGCGCGCAGGGCTTTGGGCAGGTTTTGGGTTTCATTGCCCGGGTCGGCCGTAAAAGCCTCCGACAAATCGCTCCATGATCCCCGGGATCGTAAACCAGACTCTCGACCCCCGACTCACTCTTCCTGCCTCCTCGGGAAAGGAAAGATCCCCCTCCCCTCCGCTCCATCTTCATCCGCATCCTCCGCTGCATCCACACTAAATAACCCGGTTTGGCTCCGCTTTAACTCTTTTCTGGCTCAAGGCTATGGAATTCTGGGAGTTGGAGAATGTGGTGGGGCCTTCCTTCCGTGTGCTCCGCTCCGCTCCGGTCCCACAACAACCTCCAACTCCCAGAATTCCATAGCCTTGAGCCAGACAAATTAAAGCGGTGCCAAACCGGGTTACTTCTCCTGTATGGATGCAGCCCTCGTCTGTTTCTTTCTCTCTTTCACCCAAAACCGGGACTCAGAGCGGATTCCAAAAAGCAAAGGAAAGTAGTAGTTTAGACGCACAATTTAAATGGAATCAAAGTGTTCGTAACATTGCGGCCAATGAAGGAAATAATTAACGCCGGTTTAAAAGCGTGCCTTTTAAAGTGTTGCAGCTGGAAGAGGAAAGAAGGGGACCTGAAGGCGAAGGCTTCCAAGGCCGGCATCCAGAGTAGTTTTGTGGGTTTGGGGGGCTATGAGGGTTAGGGTTAGGGTTCCTGACGTTTCCCTGAAGAGGCCAAAGCCACAATTGCTGGCGAAACGTCAGGAATAAACTCCTAGAAGAGGAGGAACATGGACACGTGGCTTCTATGAAACTCCTTCGCTTGGAGGGATAAAGGAGGAAGAGGTGGGCACAGACCCCCCCCCCCAAAAAAAAAAACGGCCCCTGGGAAAGGCCGAAGCTGGGGGTCAGAAACCGGCCAGGACCATGAAGCTAATTTTTTTAATTTTGGATGTAATTTTGCCTTTCGTTGCGATGAAAATGGGCAGCTTCAGGGCGGAGGAGGGAGACTCCCCCCATCGTCACATTCAGACGTGCGGGGAAGACGCGAGTCGTCTCAAGAAAGGAGCCTCCGTCAGTCAGGCCTCTCTCTTAGTCCTGGAAAATAGTGATACATTCCTTTTCTTTCCACCGAAGCGATGGAAACTAAAATATAGCACTACAAAACCAATACAGAAACAAACATTCCTTGTGTGTGTGTGTGTGTGTGTAATGGTTTTGCGAGGCAAGAGGGCCTCCAGAACAGAGAGGGGCCCTGAAGCCCACCGGGGTTTCTTTCCATTTCGTGCCCATTTCCTACGGCAAAAAGCCCTCGAAGGGTGTCCCAGCCAGGACCCCCGACCCTTTGCAAACGTCCCGGGGGGGGGGGTCTTCGTTGGGAGTCCCCTCCCCCCATCCCTCAGAATGGTGAATTTGAGGGAGGGTCCTCTCCTCCCCCCCCCCGAATGGCGATCAGGTTGGCGGCAGCTGTCCCTCCGAAGCCCCCTCCCCTTCCTCAGCGGCGGAGGCGGGGGCTGCGGGCCTTTAATCCCCGCCGGCGATGATCGATGGGCCGTTTACACGAGCGATTAGGGGCGGAGGGGGGCAGGGGACCCCGAGCAGCAAAAGCAGCAGCATCTGGCCACTTTGTGTCGCGACAAATCCCGCCCACCCCCTCAGCTGCTTTTGCTTCTGTATCCCAAAGGGGGGGGCAGGGAAAGAAGACCCCCCCGGCGGATTTGGGGAGGGGTCGCTCCTCACCGTCACGGGGACAGTTGGCCGGAGAGGGTCTTGAGCCAGGGGGCGTCCTGCGTGGGGCCCGTTTCTCCTTTCTGGCCGCGGGGCGTGGGTCCGGGGAACAAGGGCTAAGGTCTCAGGGTCAACCGAGGGGTCTCTGGAGAGTGAATCGACACGGAGGTGAATCCAACAGTCAGGGTCCGAACTGGCTTCACACAAGCATTAACTTGAATGTTTCCGTTGCAGGAGGGCCAGGAAAGCACAAACACCCGTGTCAGAGAGCATTCTCACGTGCAGGAGGCCGAGGGGATTTCAGGCCAGGCCTCCTAGCCCACTCCAGCTGGGCTGCAGCCCCTCTGCAGAATTAATGCGGTTTGATACCGCCGTGGCTCAAAGCAATGGCCTACTGGGATTTATATTTTGGGACCAGACGCGAAGCCTTCTCGGGGAGATGTCTGTCACAACAAGCGACAAGCCCCAGGTGCAAGATCCCAAATTAAATACAAATGTCGCCTCTTTGCTGATGAAGGGCCAGTGGGACTGGACTGCTTGCAAGGCCTATTTCATCCTCCTTGGCTGACCAATACAGGCTTCCCTGTTGCGGGTTTTACAAAGGCCAGGATTCCAGGGGATAGAGCCGTGGCAGTTAAAGCGGGGGTCAAAGCTTCCATGTGGCATCAGCCTAGTTTCAGCTACAGAATCGGGGTCTTCTTGGAAGTGTGGGTTCGGGGGGGGGCCCTGGCCAGCCTGGGCTTCCTGCAGACCCCTCCCTGGACTGAACCGGAGTCAGACCACTTGGCCTCCGAGGCGCCTCCGGAGCCCCTCCTCCCCGCTTTGCTTTCCAGGCCGGAGGCAGACAAACGGGGCCCTGGGGCCATTTCACACCCTCCTTCCAGCTTTCCCCATTTGCTCGGCCACAGATGGCCGCTGCAGGTGGTCAGTGTCCGATCCCAGGGGCTCCCCTCTTCGCCCGTGTGTGTGTGTGAGAGAGAGAGAGAGAGAGAGAAGTCGGGAGGCCTGGCTTTCGCTTTCGGCCATGGGTCAGCCCTTGCTCTCCTTGAGCCGGAACGCTGCCCGCTTCCCTTTGCCCTTCTCTGAGTCCGGTTTTCAGGGCCTCTCTCTGCCCAGATCTTCCTCCTAAAGCGGCTCTGCCCCTTGACGGGCCGCTCTTCCAACCGAACCAACCGGGCTCCCGCTTCCAGACCCTGCCGGCCTGCAAGAGGGAGGCTGGGGCCACGATGGTAGCCGCTCCCCCCTGATCCAAGGGGAGAGCGAGGGTACCTGCGATGCTGGCCTCGAAGCCCCCGCAAAAGACCCAGGCCCTCCGGGGGAAGGAAGGAAGGAAGGAAGGAAGGAAGGAAGGAAGGAAGGAAGGAAGGAAGGGCGAGGCGCGGCCCAGCAGGCCTAGGACGGGTCCCGGCCTCCTCGATTCATTCCATTCAGAAGAGAACCAAGACCACGGCGATAAGGGGAAAGGCAAGACTTTTAGGGCATGGTTCTCCAGGAACACCCAGAGACCCCCGAGGCAAAGATGGCATTCAGGGACCCCACTTTTGGGATCAATTGCATTAAGGCCTTTCTGGTATCTGCGCTGGCTGACCTTCGGGCTCCTGGAAACTTGGGCCGTTCCTCGCCAGCTTCCCAAGGGCTACTCTCCGGCCAGGAAGGCCTTGCAAGGGAGAAGACCCTCCGGTGGGTCTGCTGATCCAGGTTAGAGAATGGAAAGTAAGTGTAGGGCCAGATCCCCCGCCGATGGAAGAGACCCTGCTCTGCAAACGGAGACCATCGATGGTGGCTCTGGGCTTCCAGAAGAAGAGAGAGGACACTCGGCAGGAAGAAAAGCGACCGCGAAGAAACAGCGAGGGACGGGGCTGGAGCTCCGTATATTCGGCAAATGGACTAGATGTGGCCGTGCTGGCCATACAGCCAAGGAACTGACCAAGGGGACTGTGGCCTCACAAACGACGGAGACCTCTTGGATGCCGCAAGGGGAACCTTTTGGTATTGCCAATGGGGTTTTTGTTCAAATGTTTGCCTCCTGGACCTTGGAGTGCTTTGTTTCCCAATGCCACATGGCCGGGAAAGGGAAGGGCCGGCTTGCATAGAGATCCCAATTCAGAACAACACGACAACAGCCACAGAAAAAGCAGGGCCCTGACTAACATCCTCATATATAAATATATGTTAGTCCTGTGTGGTTTGTAACGCCTTTGTCCGAAGAAGAAGCCAGAGGAGCCTCGAAAGCTTGCGCCGTGTCTTTTCTGCATTTGGTTGGCCGGATTAAAAGGCATTGCTGTTTTGGGGTTCCGGTGTTATTGTACTTTGGCAAGTGAAATATTTGTCTAAATGTCTAAAGTCTGTCGAATGGAAGCAGTCTTGCAAACGGCCGAGGTCCCGATCCTAAGGCGATGGCCATCCAGAGCGGAGCACCGAGGCTTCCGGCCGCAGAAGGCCCTCTTTCCCACAAAGGGAGGGATTCGGGGCGATCCAGGGGCCAACCGAAGGAGGCCTGGCGGTGTCCGGAGCCTCCGGGGGCCTCGTCTCAAAGCATGGCCCTGTTTTCCGAGGCAGCGGAGGGAATCCCGCCCTGTTCTGCTCTCTGTGGGAAATACTTCATATTTGAAGGGGTTTTGAGGAACGAACCTCATGAAATGTTGCTGCTAAGTAGATCAAGGAAGCCTTCTTCGCCCGCGCCTTCCCCCATTTGCCCCGGTTTCCCTTCTCCAGGCAGCCTCCCGATAGCCTCCCCCTTTGCTCAGCCTGGCAGCTGGACAGCAGAGTGACCAAGGTGACCACGGAGCCAGGCGAGCCCAGCCGAGTCCGGCCAGAGAGCCCCAGTCCAGCTGTGCCTCCGATCCCACCAAAGGCCCATTCCTCCCTCCTGGGGGCCAGTGCCAGCCCTGCCTAGTTGCCCCTTTCCCTCGAACTCGCCTCTAGGGAGCCAGAGCCTGGGCAGACGCCTGTTTTATGTTTGGAAGATACCTTTCAATGCCACCGGTGAAGCTTTATTTAGTTAACGAAGGTGCTACTGCTTGCCTCCTTTATTTCGCCAGAGAGAGACGCAAGGCTTCGGCTCGACAGCTGCGCTGAATGCTCCGCCCGCCTGCCTTCCTTCCTTCCTTCCTTCCTTCCTTCCTTCCTTCCTTCACCTGCGGAAGGTGCGCACCTGAAGCCCCGCCCAGACCTTGAAGGGAGTCTTGTCCATCGGTTATTCCGAAAGGGACCTGTCCCCAGGCAGACTGGACACCAGCGACGATGGCCGGCCGTTAAGGTGCCCGGTGGGGGGGCTCTCTTTTGCCCCGCCAAGGAGGGCTTGTAGGGTAAGTTTGCATGCAGGAAATCCCTATCTAAGGAGGGGGAAAGAGAATGCCAAAATCTTCCTAAAGGGCTGTTCGCTGGAAAGAGGCCTCTCTGGAGGCAACGTGTCTCCAGACCCTGGCGGTGTTGGGGGGCGGGGGGGGGGTCCTCCCTGGTCTGTGCCTTGCACACTCGCACACTCACACAGTGACACGCTGCCGCCCTGCGCACTGTCTCGCCTAATGCCCTCTGACATCACCAGGAAATGGCGGCCCGGTGGGGTGGGGTGGGGTGGGGACAGCCCCACAGAGGACCCTCCCAGCCCTTCATGCATCTTCCTCCTCTTCCTGGGGCTCCATCTTCCATTCTCTCCCCCGCTGCCCTTATCTGGGCCCTTGTCAGGGAAACGGTAAGGAATCCACACTTGGGGAGGGGGCAGACCAAAGCCAGGGCAACTTCCCCCCCCCAAAAAAGGTGGGTCCCTCCGTGGGTCCCTTCATCTGCCCCAGTCTCAGCTGTCCCCATTTGAGCCCAGCTGGCTTCTCCCCCAAAGCAGTGGGGCAGCCTCTCCCCAGAGCTCCCTAGAGCTGGGCCCCATGGCGGGCAGGCCTTGCTTTTATGGTCTCTGGTTTTCATTGCTTCAGTTGTGCAATTTGTACGTTTAATGCGGGAGGCCTTGTCAGGGCTGGGAGCAGACTGAGGGCCAAGCCATGTGGGGAGAGGGTCCAGGTGGGCCGGATCACGGGGCACAAAGCGGCCCAGCTCTGCTACTTAATCCTTGGGCCTAGTACCAACATTACGCAGCCGGGCAGCGAAAGGCCCACCAAAGGCCCACCGACCCAGAGGCCACTTCCAGCTGGATGTGGACCGAGAGGTGGACCGCAGGCAAGGGACAGCCCCGGGTCCTTGGGTCTGGGGCTGCCCAGGAGACAGGGACACCCCAGAGGCCTGCTCCCTCCTCCCTCCTCCTCCTCCTGCTTTGACTGACAGCACAGATGTGGAGCCCCCCCCAATCCAGCTGTTGTGGGCATGCCCTCCCCATTGCTTGGCAGAGGCCCAACGCTCCGCCATCTGTGTGAGTGTGTGAATGAGTGTGTGACACACCAGGGGCCTCCTTCTCGGTGAGGGAAGCAGTGCCCACCGGCCCTGTCCTTCGCCTGCCTGCCTGTGCCAGCCCAGTATGGACCTTGGGCTTTCCCAATGGAGGGGCCCTGCTGACTGCAGAATGGCTGCAGCATCCACCAGCAGCGCTCATAAGGAAGGCAAGGCATGTTTTCTTGGTGATGAGAGCATCAAAGGAACCCAAGGGGGGTTATCGGACCCTCCTCCTCCTCCTAAAATACAATCATAGAGGGGTCCCCCAGAGACCATCCAGTCCAAACCTCTGCTCAGGATCTCCATCTAGACTCATCCCCAGCAGGTCCAGCTGTCCAGCCTCTTTTGGAGGATGTCCAGAGAAGAAGACCTCTCCTCCTCTCTGCGCAACTGGCTCCATTCCCAAACTGTTCCCAATATCCAGTCCTTCAAAGGTTCCATCAAAATCTACCATTACTTCTGGTCAGAGCCTCTGGGTCAGCAGAGAAGAGGCCTGTCCCTTCTCTCTGGGGCAGCCCTGGAGCCATTCAAAGGGGACAGTCATGTCACCCCTCAATCTGCTCCTCCTCCAACTTCTTCTCTTCCTCTTATCACGACTGTTGCCCTTCACTGAACTCACTCCTATCTCTTTCGTAAAACGAGGTGTCCAGAGCTGAACATAGTGCTCCAGATGAGGCTTGACCGGCACAGAATATAGTGGGACTAGCACTTCTCTCAGTTTCTTGGAAACTATACTTTTATTAATGCAGCCTAGAATGGTATTCAACATGTTTTACAGCCTCACACTTCTGGTTCATGTTCAACTTAGGATCAAAATCGTATTGGTTCTCTGGGATGCAGCTCATCTGGCCTTGCAGACTTAAACTTACTTAGTTTCGCAAAGTGTTTCCTGACCTTGTTGCTGTTCGCTGCCTTCCAGTCAGCCTTGACTCATGGCAACCCTGCGAATGAGACCCTCCAGACCCTGCCCTCCCTTGCTCTGCTCAGGCCTTGCAGGTCCAGGCCTATGGTCCCCTGACTGAGTCCCTCCCTCCGGTCTCCTTTCTTTCTCCAACATCATTCCTGACTAACTCTCTGTGAATCTTGATTTTCAGCCCAGATTCCTTGCCAAGGAGTCGTTCAGGAAAGGGCACCAAAGATGATAAAAGGACGGAGAATCAAGTCTAAGAGGAGATGTTGAAGAGAAGACTGAGGGGATCACCCTCTTTAAATCCCTCAAGGGCTGCCCCAGATAGAAGGGGCAGGACTGTTCTTGGCTGCCCTCATGGTTTTCAGTTACAGGAGGGCAGCTTTCGATTGAACACTAGAAGAAACGTCTCCTTGCCCAAGGGAGCAGTTCTTTGGACGTCTTCCAGAAGAGGCTGGGCAGCTCCTTGCCCCTGAGGACGATCTTGATGGAGAGGCTGGACTCCATGACCTTCCAAATCCATGATGATCTGGTCATGGAAGCAGGCAGTTTTCCTTTTGGGAGAAAACTGAACCAACACATACATACAGACATACATTGACTAGTTCTGCCTTTTGGAACCATAGAGTTGGAACTCACAATCTATGTGTCCCCATCGAGAGATGGGCGTCCAGCCTCTGCTTAAAGGCCTCCAGAGAACGAGACTCCACCACTTTTGGAGGACAGGCTTATTCCTCTGCCGAACAGCCCTTACTCTCAGGAAGTCCCTCCTGATGTTGAGCTGGAATGCCTTTCCCTGGAGCTTGCATCCATGGCTCCTTTGGGTCCTGTTCTCTGGAGCATCAGAAAACAAGCTCGCTCCATCCTCAACAGGACCCTCCTTCAAATGCTTAAACAGGGCTACCTATCACCTCCTCCTCCTCCTCCTCTCTTGCTGCTCTCTCTCTCTCTGCTCCTTGTGACAGTCATTCCTGCCTGAAGAGGTCACTTCCTCTCCCTTCCTGCCCTTCTCCCCTAAAAGTTAAGAGAGTGCTTTGCAGCCCTTTTGTCCCCTTTCGGACTCTGTCTCCGAAGCAGAAAGCGACAAGGCTTCAGTCTCTTCCATGCTCTAGACTAGACTCTTGTATCTAATGGAGCTCCTTTGTCTATTGACTTTCAACGTTCCTGTTTTAGATGGATTTCTGTGTAACAATAAAGTCTGCTTTTGGACCTTATCTGCGTATTATACCTGTTTTATTCCAGAACCGGAGCAGCCCTGGGTTTTGTTGCATGCGCTGCATTGCCGGCCCTGGCTGCCTTCCGAGTCCTTTCCTTTGTTGGGACGCTCCTTCAGAGGGGTTTCCCTTGCCCTCCTCTGGGGCTGAGAGAGTGGACCTTGGCCAGGGTCGCCTGGGGGCTTTCTATGGTCCAGCCGGGACTTGGACCCCAGTTTCCAGTCCAGCGCTCAAAGGTTGGCTCTCAAACCAGTGGATTCCTACCAGACGCCCCCCACCCACCCAGAGACCCCCCCAAAAACCCCTCTTGACCTGTCTGACTCTCCCGGTAGATAGTTCTGGAGGAAGAAATGAGGCCTTTGCCGACCCTTCGGCAGAGAGAGGCAGCCAGCGTCTTCGGCCCAAAGATTTGCACAGCGCTGTACATAGAAACAACGAAACAGGTAGAAGTAACATAAGATAAGTAGCATAACACATGCAAGCAATGCATAAATAGTGCATAACGATACAGGAAAGGGTTCAATAAAGTAAGGCAGGCAGCAAATGAACAGTGTTGGATAGCAAATCAGAGTCATGCCATGTCTGGGGAGATTGTGTGTGCCTCTGCGTGTGTCCTTTCTTTCCCCCCTTTCTACCCCACTTTCGGCCCAACTGGGTCCCAGGGGCCCAGAGACAGAGGCAGGAAAGGCGGCAGAAGCCCCTAATGAAATAACCACATATGAATGAAGCACGACAGAAGTCTCTGTCCCCGGGGAGGCCGGGGGTCTTGCCTGGCTTTGTGTGGGTTGTGTGACTGTGGCTGCATCCACACTGGCACTGTTTTAACTCTTTTCTAGCTCAAGGCTATGGAATTCTGGGGCCCACAACAAACTCCAACTCCCAGAATTCCATAGCCTTGAGCCAGGGCAGTGAAAGTGGGTCACGAGGGGAGAGGTCTCTCCAGGTCAATATGGGGCGGGGGGCGGCCTCCTCCTCCTCCTCCTCCTCCTCCTCCGACCCCAACCCACCGCCCCAATCCGAGCAAACCCGGCCTGAGGCTCCCCTCCGCAGCGGACCCCAGCCCCCCGGACTCTCTCGCAAGGGAGGGACGGGGGGAAGGAGGCTGGAGGGAGGGAGACTTCCCTTGTGTCCGGGAGCCTTTCGGGGAGGGAGGGAAGGGAATAAGTCTGGGGGCTTCGCTCGGCCCTGGGAACCCCCCCAAGTGTCCCCCTCCAAGAGTCTGAAGGTGTCTCCGACGCAGGAAGCGCTGGGGCAGGCAGGCAGGCAGACAGACAGACCAGCCCCTTTCATGGAGAGGGAAGCCCAGGTGTGTGTTCATGTTTTGGGGGGGCTGTGATCCTCTGCCCCTCGTGGCTTCAGGGGCTCCCCAGGTTAAGGGGTCTGCTTCTGGAGACCGGCTGGGAAAGTGACTCGAGATCCCATCTGCCCCTTTCCCTTCACATGGTTCAAGGGGAGGGGGGCTTCCATGTTTCTTCTCAGCCCCAAGTCCCCCCCCCTTTTCGTCTCCCGAGGGAGGGGCGGGGCCTCATCTATTATGCAGCGGATCCCTTTCAATCATGCAAATTTTCTGGGCGTGATTCAATTAGGGAACTGGCTGCTCTCGCCGCCTGGAAGCGGATCCCCCAGCGATTCCCCTTTGATCCGGCGAAGGGACCCCGCCCGAGACCCCCCCCAACCCCCCGGACGGCCCTCTTCTACTCCCCCCCCCTTTGTCCTGTGGCCCCAGACTGTGTTTAAGGTGGGGAGGGGGCCAGGTGTGTGTGTGTGTGCCTACAGAACGGGGCTAAGAGACCCCCCTCCCTTTTTCTTCTGACTGAGGGGCATAGTTCTCCTTCAGTTTGGGGAGGGGGCTTGTCTCTGTGTGCCCCCCCTCCCAGGCCACGAATCCTGCCTCCTGAGCCCAAGGCAGGCGTCCTCCCCGGATCGGGCCCATTTTGAGGCCAAGAGCAGAGGAAGGGACCGATCCACCGCCAAGCAGCGGATCCGACCCGGGCCAGGACTCTTCCTTCCTTCCTTCCTTCCTTCCTTCCTTCCTTCCTTCCATCCTTTTGCCAAGACTCGGTTTTGCAAAACCTGGGACAGTTTAGTCGCCCCCCCCTCCTTCGCAGCCAGTAATGGAGGAGACCGAGGGGTGATCCTGAAAGAAACCAGGCCCGGACTCATAAAAGGCCCCATAAACTCAACACCTTGAACCGCCTCCAGGAACAGCCTCCGGAGAGAGACAGCGAAGGGGGGAGGGGAGGGTCGAGGGGAGGGGAGGGTCCTCGGGGGCAGAAGGGGTCGAGTGGCCGGAGAGAGAGAGCCCCGTCAGGCGACCCCAAGGCCGGCCCTGGCGATCTTCCCGGCCCCCAGGAAGCAATCGGCCCGGGGACCCCCTCCATGCCCCCCCAGGCTGATCTCCCCCGACGGAGCCCCTGCCGCCCCCTTCTCCTCCCCCTGAGGACAAGTCTTCGAGGGGCTTGTTCCCGGCAGCCCCCTCCCCACTTTGGCTGTGAAGCCCAAGCAACTCCCTGAGGCTTGACCTCCGGAGGAACAGGAGCAGCAGCAAGGAAGGCAAGAATCATCCCCGGGAACCATAATTCAGTCTCCTAAGCATAACAAAGGGGCCTGTGGCTTCACAAAAGAGGATTGCAAAGGTGGGCTGCGTCCACACTGGGGAAATAATCCGGTTTGGCACCACTTTAACTTGTTGTCTGGCTCAAGGCTATGGAACTCTGGGAGTTGGGGTTTGTTGTGGGGCCTTCCTTCCTTAAGCTCCCTCCGCTCTGGATCCACCACAAACTCCAGCTCCCAGAATTCCATAGCCTTGAGCCAGAAAAGAGCCTAAAGCGGGTTATTTCTCCAGTGTTGCGAATGGATGTTGAATTTCCTGGACTTTGAGAATCTCCCATTTGCCAAATGGCCGGAAGGAGGAAATGCCCCTCCATGCCCCTCCATGCCCCTCCATGCCCCTCCATGTCCCTCCATGTCCCTCCATGCCCCTCCATGTCCCTCCATGCCCCTCCATGTCCCTCCATGCCCCTCCATGCCCCTCCATGCCCCTTCATGCCCCTCTATGCCCCTCCATGCCCCTCCATGCCCCTCCATGCCCCTCCATGTCCCTCCATGCCCCTCCATGTCCCTCCATGCCCCTCCATGCCCCTTCATGCCCCTCCATGTCCCTCCATGTCCCTCCATGCCCCTCCATGCCCCTCCATGCCCCTCCATGTCCCTCCATGCCCATCCATGCCCCTCCATGCCCCTCCATGCCCCTTCATGTCCCTCCATGCCCCTCCATGCCCCTCCATGTCCCTCCATGCCCCTCCATGCCCCTCCATGCCCCTTCATGCCCCTCCATGTCCCTCCATGTCCCTCCATGCCCCTCCATGCCCCTCCATGCCCCTCCATGTCCCTCCATGCCCCTCCATGTCCCTCCATGCCCCTCCATGTCCCTCCATGCCCCTCCATGTCCCTCCATGCCCCTCCATGTCCCTCCATGCCCCTCCATGCCCCTCCATGCCCCTTCATGCCCCTCTATGCCCCTCCATGCCCCTCCATGCCCCTCCATGTCCCTCCATGCCCCTCCATGCCCCTCCATGCCCCTCCATGTCCCTCCATGCCCCTCCATGCCCCTCCATGCCCCTTCATGCCCCTCCATGTCCCTCCATGTCCCTCCATGCCCCTCCATGTCCCTCCATGCCCCTCCATGCCCCTCCATGCCCCTCCATGCCCCTCCATGCCCCTTCATGCCCCTCCATGTCCCTCCATGTCCCTCCATGCCCATCCATGTCCCTCCATGTCCCTCCATGCCCCTCCATGCCCTCTGAACTGAGAACAGGAACAGCAAGATGCAGCCCCATGACTTAACATCTTCAGGATTTTCTCCTGTATGGCTTTACAGTTTTAAAAGTCCAGCGGTGGCCAAAATCTTTGCCCCAAAACAGCTGGAAGAAGACCTTGGAACCACGGCCTCCATCAGCCTCGACAGGAACCACTCCCTGAAAACGGACAGTTTAGGATTACTCCTTTGATATTAGCAGTTCTGTGGCCAGTGTCTGTCAGACTTTGGCCCCAGAGTTTCCCTGGAGAACCTGGGGATTCCCAAAGAGAAGACTCTCCTAGGCCTTTGTAGCTCCTCCATTGCAGTTCTGTGGCCAGTGTCTGTCAGACTTTGGCCCCAGAGTTTCCCTGGAGAACCTGGGGATTCCCAAAGAGAAGACTCTCCTAGGCCTTTGTAGCTCCTCCATTGCAGTTCTGTGGCTAGTGTCTGTCGGACGTTGGCCCCAGAGTTTCCCTGGAGAACCTAGTCCTAGAGAGCTGTTCTCTCAGCTAAGAACGTGGTCTTTTTGTTATTTGAGGCTTTTCCATATTCAGGGTGGGGGTCTTGTGCCCCTCACTCCAGTGAATCTTGTGGAGGAAGAAGTGTATATGGAAAGTCACCACCAGCAGCTGACTCCTTCCAGAGTCCTTCAGGAGTATTTAATGGGATTTAGAAGTGATAAATGTGTTGCACTATCAAGAAATGGGGGCTAAAACTGCTGAATGATGCTGAATGATGGGAATATCGCTAAGAGCCCCAAAGATAGCAAAAACTGCACATGTTGAGGAGCATTGCAAGGGGAAGAAGTCTCTGGCACGGAGCAGGCGGACTACGCAGCCTCCTTTAAGCCAAAATTTAGCAAGAGGAACAAACGCCATCCAGGTGAGAAGCTTCTGGGCTGGGCCTGTTGTCTAGTGAAGCGCCGGTTCTGTCGCTTGGACCCAAACAGAAGCAGAGGCCCTAGGCAGAAAATCCCTTGTTTTTACGTCCTTGAAGTGCTATTGATCGGCTGTATCTCCTCTGAAATATCAGACACTGGTTTATTACAAGTGAAGCAAATGGAGATTTTTTTAAAATCCATGAGTGAGTAGATCAAAGAAAGCAAATATTGACAGATGTATCAGGAAATCATGTATTGAACACTTTAGGAGCAAAAGATGTGTATAGAAAGAAGACCATGAAAAATCGCCTTGAAATGAAACAGAACAAACCAAGATGTGTTCAGATCATTAAAAGCAGAGAAGGAAAATCCATGGAGAACATTTGCAAATGGCTGCGGAAAAGAGAACACAAACCCAAGGAGTTTTGTTTTGGGCTCAAGAACAGGCATTTCAGGCAAACAGCATGAAGTCAAAGATAAACTGTGGGCCTCCTTCTTAAAAGACACAACCGGCTGCCATTATAACACTTTAACATTTCCATCTGCAAAGAATCCGAAAGCGCTGCTGAAAACGGTGGAGCAGAAATCCTCAGGAGTTTAAGATTCAAATTGACAAACAATTAGAGCACAATAAAGCCAGACATAACTGCAGTCGAGGAAAAGAAAGCCTGGATTATGGATGCTGTAATCCCAGAGGAGAGCAGAGCCCAAGACAAAGAGAAACAATTATGAATGGAGATTAATCTTCCCCTCCGGGACCCAGAGGTCAAAGGCAGGCGGCCAGAGGAGAAGGGCCCAGGAGCGGCTCCAGACAGAGGCAGGGAAGGCCTGGATGGAGAGGCAGGAGAGGACCCCAAGCACAACCACAACCACAACTGCTTCCAGTGCACCACATTATGACCTGGCGATAGCTGGCTGACCGCTAGGTCTGGGGACAGAAATTGAGTCACAAAGCTAAGAACTCCGGTTGGTATTCTGCTGGCAGATCAGGGACATAGCCAGGATTTTAGGAAGGGGGGGTCCATACAAAGTGCCACCATTATATTGGGGCTTGGGTGGGGCGGCGCAGCAGCACGCACCATTCATTTTTCTAACGGAAGGGGGGTCCAGACCCCAAGACCCCCCCTTGGCTACGTCCCTGGGCAGATTGTGAAGCCAAGATAATAACAGGTATATCCCACCTTTCCCCAAAGCTGAAAATCGAGGCATCTTACAAAAATTAAAACAAACTCCTATAAAAGACATAAACAAATAGAACCATTAGAAGTCGAAGGCTTTCATGGCCGGCATCCATGGCTCTTTGTGGGTTTTTCGGTCTATGGGGCCGCGTCCTGAATGGCAAGCCCTTTTCAGGGTATCCATTGACTTAGTGACCCATGGTCTGCTGGGAAAGCCCCTGGCTCTGGCTGGTGTTCATGGGCACATGCTGGGTCTTGATTTTGGTGTTTTCCAGTTTACTCTGAGAGTGTCTTCTTTGCTGTTGGAGTTGTCTTGGTGTTTGTGGGTTTCAGTGGCTCCCCTGTGCTTTCTGACCCGATGTTTCTTGTGTCCAACGTTTCCTGAGCACAGAAGCCCCATGCGAGAGACTGTGTCCCATTCCTGGACATGGGGCTGCTCTCAGAAAGGGAAGAGATAGGCTTTCATTCTGTTGCTCCTTTCTTTCCATAGTGGTGCAGCTGGATGCTCCTATGAGCCGGAGGCCATGCTGATGGCAGCAGGGGAGCTGGCTGGATCTCCCTTGAAAGAGAGAGGCCAGACTCAATGGGCCAAATGGCTCCTGGGCAGCTGCAGCCGCAGCCACAGTCCTGGGGTTGTCATTGGCAGAGGATCTCTCAGGGACAGAGCCACAGAAGCCACATCCAAAAGTGTGGAAACCCTGATAATGAGACACTAACAAACTGAAGCTGAGATTCCCGGTTCAGAAGGCCCTCCAGCAGCCCTTCCATCAAGGAAGGAGCAGCAGCTGCCCAGAGGAGTCTCCAGGCCTGAGAGGGCTCCAAGTGACTGGGGCTGGGCCTTGCAAGCCTCTCCTTTGCTGGGTGTCCATATGTCAAAGCCAGCCTAACAGCACACAGCAAGAACAAAAACATTATATCGCAAGTCCAAATTGGAGTATGCCCATTGAATCCACTAGATGTATGCCCTGGATCACCATTAAGCACTTGGTTCATTAGACTGGGTCACTTCCCTCCGTTGACCATGAGGCTGCCCCTGGGGTGACTCAGAAGCTCCGGCCACAGCGAATGCAACTGGACCGCAAGTGGACAGGAGAGCCAGGGGGGCTGTGGGACCCCGTCTTAAGAGACCTGCGCTGGCTGCTTGACCCCATCTGGCTCAGCCCACATGGAGCTGGCCATTGCCCTGCCTGGCCTTTGAGGTGACAAGAGACCAGGTATTCCTGGAAGAGTGCCCCTCCCTGGACAATCCTGGGGTGACCTCAGGGTCCCAGGGAAGGCTTTGCTGCAAGGATAGCAGCACCAGTTGTGCAATGACACCCCGTTCACCCCCCCTCCAACATCCTGTCTACTTACCCGAATATTGGCTGTATGAAGCCGGCTGATGCAAGCAAAGGCGCATTTTGCCAGTGTCTGCTTTTGGTTGTTTCCTGCCTTTTACTACTTTAGTGCAGGCAGTTGTCTTCTTCTTTCTACCGTACATCATACTAGAATGTTTAAATTACATTTTGCACAGCCCTCTGGGATTGTAAGAAGAAAGGAACTGTAAAACATTTAAAATGATTACAAACAAACAAATAGCTGAATAATAAAGTGCTTGAGGCTTTTTAGTATTGGGTGGGGGGAGGCAGCGGGTTTGTGGCAGGGAGTGTGTAAAACAGGCCGGGCTTTGCTCCCCTGCTCTGCCCCATCTTAGTAAAAGAAGGAGAAACAGGAGGGTCCTGATGGACGGACAGAGAGAGTGCCCTCCCCACTTCAAAGCGTTTGGGATTTGCTTCCAAGACGCCTCTTTAAGGGGCTTTCAGGAGGGATTGGGTCAGTTCATGGAGTGTCCACCGGCTGCAGCTAATATGCACAACCACTAAATGGAGCCTCTCTGTTTAGAAGCAGTCACTCCGACTCCTTGTTTCTGTTGCATTGCAGCAACAGCAGCAGGATCTCTTTCAGAGGGGCATCTAGCCAGCCGTGGGGCAGTTATGGGGCTAAACCCACTAGGCGGTTCTGTCTTCCTCTGCTCCAAACTAGGACTCAGCCACTGGTCAGCCAGGCCTTGGGAAAGTGGCGCTCTCTCTTTGTGTGTCTCTGTGCGTTCACTCAGTTGCCAAGAACCCCGCCGCCTGTGTTGCCGTGCTGCCAGGTGTGTTGTGGGGTTGTCACCCAGGTAAGGAGCTTCCTCAATCCCTGCAGCCAGCCCTGGCCTCTCTCACCTCCTTATCTGCCCCAAGTGCTTCCCAAAGAACCTGTCTCTCAGGTTCTTGAAGGCTTGGGCCTCTTTTCCAAAGAGGGTTCAGGATGAATTATTGCTGCAGTGAGTCTTTTTGGGAGGCAAGTGAAAGAAGAGAAGACTCCCGCAGTGTCTCCGGTTTCTTGGTGCCTGGGGCCCAGGAGGATCCAGGAGGACCTTCCTTCCCTCCGAAGGGGATGAAGAGGGCAGCTGCACTGGACTCTGTGGGGAGACAAGGCTCATGGGACTCAGCCGGATCTTCAGGTATTGGAGCACAAGTTCCCCTGACTCAAGGGAAGTGGTCATCGCACTCTATTTTGATCTGGCCAGAGCTCACCTGGAGAAGTCCTGTGTCCAGTTCTGGACACCACCGTTCATGAAGGATATCAGTAAGCTGGAAGGTGGCCAGAGGAGGACAACCAAGATGGTCAAACATTTGGAAAACAGCAAGCCCCTTGAAGGACAGCTTAGGATGCTGGCGAGGAGAAGTGGAGAAAGGGAATGACAACCATCCTTAAATACCCGAAGGGCTGCTGTGTAGCAAAGATGCAGTGAGCTTGTTTTCTGCTGCTCCAGTGATTTGGGCATGAACAAAAGGATGAAAGAAAATAGAATCCCTAAACATTAGGGGAAAACCTCTGAGGTGACTGAGGTGGGATGGCCACCAGCATCAATGGACCTTTAGCTATGGGTCTTTTCCGGATAAGGGACAGGGGACTGGACTAAGTGTCTCTTGGGGTCCCCTTCTGACATGGCAATTCTGTGACCCCATTTATTCTGAGTGTTGATGTACCCCTCCTGCCCTCCATCCCTACAGACCCCCTCCATGTTGAAGCGTCCAGGTCAGAGGCTCTGGGTTCCAGATTTGCTCTGAGGCACCAACCATCTCTCTGGGTTGAGGGGTGCTGGATGAGCCCAAGGGCCGGAGGGACACTTTCCCAGTTGGCTTCCACAGCGTGTCCCCTGCGTGGGTCAAAGGGCCAGGGCCAGGTGGGAGTGAAGGGGGCTCCAGAGACCAAAAGGTATCGGAGAGCCCCCCCCTTTTCCTTCCCTCCTTTTGCCCTTTCCAAGGTCAGGGGTCTTGTCCATCAGCGGGAGAGAGGTGTGGAGCGCAGGGGGCTGTTTGTCTGACCTTCCCCAACAGATTGGGAGCTGCTTTGAAATTGGAGCCTGCCGCCTGCTTCCCCTCGCCCCATTTGGCATTTGGGGCCATTTGGAGGTTGCTGGGGTCTGTGTGCCTCTGTGTGTGCGCTTGATCTGGGCTCCAGTGACAAACAAGCCACCTCCCTTGGCCACTCAGGCTGTCACTGGACACGGCTCAGGGGCCTTGTGGACCGACTCAAGGCAACCAAAGCTGGGGCAAGAATGAGCAAAATCCTGCACCAAGGAGATGGAGAGCTCTGCAGCAGAGAATTATGCAACAGCTATGCAACACTGCCTTGTTGTGCAACCAAAGGTGGCATGTGCATGAATATGCAACAACACACAGTGCACAACATTTCTGCAGCCATAAATGAGGTTCTGCTCTGGGCAAAAAAGTCTGTCCACTTGCATAAGGGAGCTTACACACAAGTAAGAGACTGGCAACCTTGCTTTGGCTGCCACAAGATTGTGAGACCAACCACAGCCAGGGATTCAGGGTCGGCTCAGCCTTGCATCCTTCTGAGGTTGCTAAAATGAGTACCCATCTTGTTGGGGCAATTAGCTTACAGTTGTAAACCGCTTAGAGACTGCCTAGTGCAGCATGAAACAGTATATAAATGAAGCTGCTCTTGCTCTTGCTATTGGTTTGGGTCTCATTCAGACACCTGAGCCACGAAAAGGAAAGGGCTGGCTGGCCCCCCGAACCCTGGACCCCGACCCCATTTGCCCAGCAGTGTGTGGCTCCAAGGCCCAGGGGCTGGTTGGCTTCCCAGTAAGAGGCCTGGATTCCTGACTGCAAAAGTGCTAGCGCACAAGAGGCAAATGCCTTGCTGCCGGTGGCCAGACTGAGATCCTGGAAGGCAGTTGTGCCCTGGGCCTGCGGGTGTCTGGCTGCCCTCCCACTGCCCCTGCTTTCTTCCTGGCCCCAGATGGACTCTTCTCATTCAGCTGGGCATAGCTACCTATAAGCACCTGATGCTGGATGAAGCCCAGAGGAGAAGTGATCTCGGTCCAGACAGAAGGGAATGGGTGGGGGGCATGGATGGATTCCTCTTGATGCCCTTTTGCAAAGGGAGGGGGAAGGCAGTTGTCCTGGATGCGTTCAATTTGTGGCTGCCCAAGTGGTGTTCCCCAAGTGTGACAGATTGGCTCAACTGGGCCTGTCCTATTGTTCCAGGAGGAGAACCATTTAATCAGCTGGATATTGACTTGCCATTCAGCCATCATCCCAGTGGCTCTGCTCCAGCCGGGACTGACCCACAGGACAGCAGACTCGCAGTTGCACATTCACACAGTGCAAGTGCCATGTAGAATCTCAGCCCATGTGTGAATGTGCATGAAATGTAGGCCTCTCAAAGAGGTTCATTGCCAGAGCAGAGAGCAGGGCAAATAGTTTCAGATGGCCCAGAATCCTGTCTGCGAATGCTTTGGGGAGCCAGAGGCATCGGGGGAAGCCTCTTTGGGACCATGAAACACTCCATCACAGAAGTCCACAAAACAGAGAGACTGGGCAGGCAAGTATTGGCACCCAGCAAGCAAATGAGAAAAGATGCGCTCCAAGGGAGTTGCACAGAGACCCGTGAGCATGTGTGTGCCCCCAGTGTGCCCAGGGCCTTGTGGGGGTGGGCTATGATGGACTGAAACTTGGAGGCTGTGCCCCCTCTTGAGACTGGGAGGCCTCTCATGGCCCAGAGGGGTCTTCAGAGATAGGACTCTCACCGCGAGGAGCAGAATGTGAAAGCTAGACAGTCAAGAAAGCTGGCAGCAGGCAATCTACTCACTTGGAAGGTGGACAGGAGTCCTCTGGACACCACAGGCTTCTGAAATGACCAGCAAGTGGGTCTGGGAGCAAACTTCCAATAGGAAAAGAGAGAGACCACATTATAGTGTATGGGTTCCCACAATGAAGCCCTGGCTGTAGCCCTGCCTTTGCAAGACCTGATCAGGGCTGTGGGTGACCAGGGAGGTCTTGGGGGTCTTTCCATGACAGAGTTACCACGAGTCAAAGCTGACTTGATGGCAAAAGAGCAAGAGTCAGCCTGGCCAGGCGCCCATGTTCCCAGTGAGCAGAGGCCCACAGCGGACTCCACAGGGGTGCCTTTTGTCCCCAGGCGGCTGCAAGGTGCGCTCCCTCCCCTTCTCGTGTGTGCGGACGCGTGTGTCTGTGTGTGTCCCCCTTCCTTCCTTCCCTTCCCTTCCCTGCCCTGTCCTCTTGCTGCTCTCACCAACATGCGGCTTCAATTAAGGCTGCTCCAGGGAACCTCCAGCTCACCCCTTCGCCAGGGCAATGAAATGAGGAAATGGTTTGTCTGAGTTGCTGACAGCCATGCGCAGCGCATGGAAGATGGATGACCCCAGCGATTAAAGCTTTGCAGGCAGCCAGGGCTCACCTGAGGGGGGCAGGGGCAGTGGGGCTGAGGGCGAGGGGGGTCCTGGGCATCTCATCGCCCTTCCCCAAGGATGACAAATTGGGGGCAGTTCAGGGGGGTACTGGCAGAGGCCAGGCAGAAGGCTCCGCTGGGCGAATGTCGGGAGCAGATTGCCAGGGCCACCGTTTCTGAGCCCAGTGGGCCCCTTGGATAGGAATGCAAATGCAATTGGGTCTCCCCATTAATAATGGGAGTGCGATGGGGTGAAGTGAGGAGTCTCTTCCACATGGATTTCACACTTTAATCTTAAATGGCTGAAGTTTGCCCAGGGCCATGCAATGGATCCATGGCAGAGTGAGGCCTTGCATTCAGGCCCAGTAAAAATCCTGGGTTTGAAGGACCTTCTGCTGATTAAAAGGGGGCACAGTCACCCCCTAAAGCAGAGGAGTTGGGGGGGGCTTCTCATTCTGGTGGGAAGTAAGGTGAGGAGAATTCACCAGTGGGTCCCTCACCCTTTGCTGTATTTCTTGCACCAAGATTTCCCATTGGGCTTGTACCAGCTAAGTCTCCACATGAAGCCCCCCTCGTTGGCAGCCCCTCTTGGGTCCTCACTCCTGACCCTGAAGTCAATGCAGAGGGAAGGGGCCTTGGCCTGGAGGCTGCAAGAGGCCCCCAGCCCAGAGTCCTTCCCACGGTGGCCCCTGCACCCACAAAGTGGCCTTGGAGTCCTTCTCCCCAGTAGAAGGTCTTTGCCAGGAGCCCCTGGCATCTTGACAGACAGTGTGGTGTAGTGGTCTGAATGCTGGGCTCTGGAGATGACAGTCTGAATCCCTGCTTGGCCATTTGGTGACCTTGGGCAATAAGCCACTCTCTCTCGGCCTCAGAGGGAGGCAAAGGCAAACCCTCTCTGAGCAAATCTTGCCAAGAAACCTTAGGGTTGCCATAAGTTGGAAACAACTTGAAGGTATAAGGATTTCCTGGCCAGCATCCATAATTGTGGGGTTTTTGGGCCATGTGGCCATGTTCTAGAAGAGTTTATTCCTGACGTTTCGCCAGCATCTTTCTCTGAAGATGCCAGACGCAGATGGAATAAACGCTCCTGGAACATGGCCACTGAGCCCAAAGACCCCACAAGAAAACTAACTCAGATGCACACAACAAGAACAAATGCCCTAAAGGCCTGGATGCGCAGAGTCTGGAAAAGCTGTTTTCTGGGGCTACAACTGCTGGAATCCCTAATGCTATGCTGGCAGAGAGATGATGGGAATTGTAGTCCAAAAAGTAACCTTTCCAAGTCCTACAGCCATTCAAGTGATGCCCAACTGCATTGTTTCTACCGCCAGCAGAGTGTCTGGTCTGAGCATTGAGCTCAGTTCCCAGTTCAGCCATGGAAACCCACTGGAAAGTGACCTTGGGCAGTAAGTCACGCTCTCTCAGCCTCAGAGGAAGGCAAAGTCAAACCCTCTCTGAACAAATCTTGCCAAGACCCCCCCCCCAGGATAGGTTTGACCACAACAACAACTCCCAGTTGCTTCCTGCCTTCAAAGAGTTGTTAATTGGGGGGGGGGGGGGCTGCTCCAGGCCACAGACCTCCCTTCTTTCCTTGGAGCACATTCTTTGGGTCTGGGGGGACTCTGCCTGCCTCCCTGCCTTGACTCAGCTTGGCTGCGGGGGGAAAAGGGGTCTCCGATGAGGGAGGCCTGTTTCTGGGAGAAGGATTGCCCCCCCACTATACCCCCCTGTCTCTCTGTGTCAGGTCTGGCCCCACCTTGATGGCACGGACATGTGCCTCTGTGGTCCCCTTTGGTGCTTTGCGCCTGAATGGCATGGTTATTATTATTATTATTATTATTATTATCATCATCATTATTATTATTACTTATATATGGAGCGCTTTACTTAGTAAGGATCAAATAAATAAGAATAGCAAAAGAATAAACCCTGCCAAGCGCATACGACCGAAAAGAGCGGCGTCCCATGATTAAAATGTCTCTGAAATACTACTGACTGGTAGACCATAAAATCAAGGGGGCCCTGGATCCGTCTCCCTTGATGCCGCACCAGATGCCCGAACAACCGCACAATGGAGGACAGGCGAGAGAAACGGAGGGCGTTGCACCACATCAAAGCTAAAGACACCGATAGCATGTAAATTCGTGCTTCTTAGCGATGCTCAAAATGGAGGGCACCTGGGGATTCCTCCCGGACGTGTCCTGGAAAAGGAGGACGCCTGGGGGTCACCTCGGGAAAGGCCAACCTCGGGGTCCGGGGGGGGGTCATTGCAGCACCACGTGACCCTTCTGCAGAACGGCCTCTCCGTGCAGCCTGGCGCGCATGCGCAGTGGCGCTCAAGGCAGCCTGGCTGGAAGCCCAGGGCCTCCTCCTCCTCCGTCGGTCGGTGGGGGGCTTGCGGTGTCCTGAGGCGACCACCGGATCCGGTGCATGATCCGCGTGGCTTCCTCGCCATCCCCGCCGCCTTTGAAGGGAAACGCTCGATCCCTTGTTAGAGCCATTGGGGCCCATTTGCTCTTCCTGCTGCCCTTGAAATGCCTGGCCATAAATACCTTTTCGGTCCCCAGTAACGGGACCTTGCGACCCGAGAGAGTTCCTGGGGTCAGGGGCCACCAAAGACCCCCGCCGCCGCCCCCCAGCTCTCCCTCTTTCCCCTCCATCCTCCCGGCTTGGCTTCCTCCATCAACAAGATGGCGATTGATCCCTTCTTTCGCCAGAGAGGGAGGGGGCAGGCGCCCCCAGGAAAAGGCAAAGCAGAAGCCCTTAATACACCTTTGCAGGGTTTTCACCTGAAACCGACTGCCTTCTTTAGTCCGGTTCAGTTCCACTTCAGAGACGGATGAGGCCGCATCCACACTGGAGAAATAACCCAGTTTGGCACCGCTTTAACTCTTTCTGGCTCAAGGCTATGGAATTCTGGGAGCTGGAGCCTGGAGGGGGGAGTACGGATCAAGAGGGGGAAATCAAGGGGGTGGGGGTGGGGGGTTGGCTTTCCCTTCCTAAATGCCTCCCCCCACAGCAAACAGTTGGGGGGTCGCCCACCCAGGAATCCCCCCGCCCCAAATCCTTGGCCAGACTCAGCTGCAAACCGAGAAAAGGACGACCCTCAGTCTCAGCCGACCCTCGTGGGAGCTCCACCGAAAAGTGTGTGTGTGGGGGGGGGGGGGTTAGGGCCTTGTCCTGGGGAAGAGCCCCCCTCCCCAGCCAGACCGTTTATCTCGGCCTCTTTCCCGGGGCGGAGGGTTGGGGTCCCGGGAGGTCACTCTGGAGGGCCGAAGGAAGCAGGATTAAGCGGCTGACCTTTGACGGAGGGTTAAGTGTCCAGCGCCAAAGGTCAGGGCCCCCTTTCATCCCTCGCGAGGGCCGAGGGGGCTGCGGCAGGGGTCCCTCGGGGGCATCGCGGGCCGTAGAGGCGAAAGGGGTCAGCCGTGGCCCTTTCCTGGCACCTGAGAGCCCCCCGAATGGTCTCCAGTAGCAGGATCCGGGCCAGCCCCCCCCCGGAGCCCCGAGGGCCACTAGATGGTCAACGGCTCTCCGGCGGCCTCAGGCCCGCGATGGG
The DNA here is from genome assembly GCA_023333645.1 of Sceloporus occidentalis. Taxonomy (NCBI): domain Eukaryota; kingdom Metazoa; phylum Chordata; class Lepidosauria; order Squamata; family Phrynosomatidae; genus Sceloporus; species Sceloporus occidentalis. The sequence continues at coordinate 188,542,796 of JALMGF010000005.1, forward strand.
AGGAAGCGGGACACGCTTCTGACTCTCCCTGCCCCCCCCCCGGTGCAAGGCTCCCCCTCCCCAGAGGAAAGCGGGGCCGAGGGGCCGGACTCTAGCCTTTGGCCGGACTCGAGGGGCCCCCTGAGGCCCCGGGGCTGCAGCCCTAGAGTCCAGGGGCTACTCGGGTTAAGACGGGGCTCTTTTTATTGAGGGGTTTTAAAAGCACCTTTTCGGGCCTTTTCGTTCTGTCTGCCAGCCTTGAGCCGTTATTTCTATATTCTGGGCGGGGGACCCTTCCGAAGGAGCCCAGAGTCGCTCGGACGAGAAGGAAGGACACCGCTGGACCCCCATCTCCCCTTCGGGCATCGGAGCCCCCCTCCCCGGAAACCCTGCGGGAGGCCTAAGGTGGCGGAGGCGGACGGTGTCCGGTGGGCTCTCGGTCCGAAGACAGGAAGGGTCCGGCGGCGGCCAGGTGAACTGGGTCCGGAAGGGAACCGGGCAGAGACAGGGCTCGGGTGCGGGTCTTTGGCCGAGTCGGGGCTCCGGGGGCTCCCTCCTCTCTCCGAACTTTCCCCATGATGCCCCCCGTCCTCCTCCGAGGAGCCAGCACTGCAGGGGCGGCGGAGAGGCGGCTGTCGGCGTTCGCGGCGCGTATCGATCGGCGGCGGCGAGGGTCAGCGATCGCATTAACCTCCCGGGGCTGAAGGTTAATTAAAAAGGAGTTCAGCTCAAGGGGGTGGGAGGGGGGTCTTCCCACGTGACCCGGGAGGGGGCGTCACAACCCTCCACGTCCCCGGGATGTCAATCACCGAGCCTCTCGGGTCTTTCGCTTTCTTTTTCCCAACTTCTCTCGCCCCTCCGGACTATGGGGGGGGGGGGGCAACAAAGGGGTCGGAGGGGCGACCCCAACCCACCCAGCTCCGGGAGGGGAGGGGGGAGGCAGGCAAAAACCTCGGCGCCATTTCAGCCCGAAAGAAGCAGCCCCGCCCCCTGCGGAGGAGGGAAAGCACTCTGCACATGGACAGGGAGGCTCTGGGAAGGACCCCGTCCCCTTTCTCTGGGAACAAGGCTCACCCCTCGACCCTCCCCCCTCTTTTTTCTCGGTGCTTCAGGTTCGGCCGAGGCCTTCCTATGGGGCAAGCGGGTCTCCTTTTGGACTTGTGGGCTGGGAGAAGAAGGAAGGAAGGAAGGGCCCCCCATGTGGCCCATTGAGTGGCCTTGGGCAAGTCACACTCTCTCAGCCTCAGGCGGAGCCCATGGTGGCAAGCCTCCCCTGAAGCCAAAAAACCCCATCAGAGGCAGGTTGCATGATCCAGAGCAGAGGCCCCGAAGTACCAGGAAAGGCCCCAGAGCAGATCTTTGGGGAGAAACCACTGAAGAGGGATCCAGAGGAACAGCCAGAAGGCGAAGGGAGAACGTCGGAAAAGGTGAAAGGCAGAAGGAGCTCAGGGTCGAGAGGGAGGTCAAAAGCCATGGAGAAGAAGACCTTTGTGGCTACCTCTGTGGCAAAAGTGTCCAGATCGAAAGAAGTAATGGTGCCACTTTGCTTTGGTCAGGCCTCACCTGGAATAGCCCTGTGTCCAGTTCTGGGCTCCACAATTGAAAAGGGATCTTGACAAGGTGGACCATGTCCAGAGAATGGCAACCGAAAGGGTGGAGGGCCTGGAAACCATGAAGCCATACTGTGAAGAAAGCTGGGGATGTTTAGCCTGAAGAAGAGACGGTTATGATAGCCCTGTTTAGGTATTTGAAGGGATGTCACCTTGAGGATGGAGCAAGCTTGTTTTCTGCTGCTCCAGAGAATTGGGCCCAACGGAGCAAAGGATGCGAGTTCCAGGGAAACATTTGGAGGACTGAGGCGGCTGGCTGCCTCCATGGAGGGTGCTAGAGAGAGCCTCCTCCTTCGCAGGCGACTGGAGGTCCAGTGGATGCGGGAATACAGACGCAAGCATTCCTGTGACAGAGGACCCTCCCGTCTGGGTGGCCCCTGGGCTCTCTTCCCATCTCCTGCGGTTGACCATTCTTCTGGGCCCTCTGCCGTTGGGTCAAGGGCTGTGGCCTGGAGGAGTGTCGGGGGGGCTTCTCCCCACTCCTCGCCCCCCCGGCGGCTTTGCTTCTGCCCCACACAGCCCCCCCGACCGACCCCCCCCCCCGCCGCTCTGGGCTCAGGCGCTGCTAAATCAATTTCCCCCTTTATTGAAACATGGCTTCCCGGCCCAGGAGCTAATTGCAGGCGACGCTTTCCCGGGGGAGGGGGCCATTAATTATTCACGGCCCTCCTGTCAATCAGGGGAGGGGGCGCCTGGGCCTCCCCCTCCCTCCCTCTCTCTCTGGGGGGTGTTTTATGTGGCTGGGAACGAAGGCGGGCAGGAAAGGTTTGCAGGACGTCCTCGTCCAGCACTACGGACCCCTCCCCAGTTTAGCTCGTCGGTCCCACTGGGTTAAACTGCCCCCTTCCACCACCCCCCTCGCCGCCTGTGTCTGGACCCGGGACTGGCCCTTCCTCCGGAGACTGGCAGAACAGCTGCAGAAGAACAGGGACCGGGCGCAGGAAGGAGCCGGACCGGGCGGCTGTCCGTGGAGTCCGGCCTCCTCCCTCCCCTTCCTCCAGCCTCAGGCCACTCGAGGAGGGCTTCTGCGGGCGCTGGATCCTCCGGGGGCCGGCGGGCTCTCCTCTCTTGGCCCAGCCCCGGGAGTCCTCCAGCCCTCCTCCGGGACTCTTGCCGGTGTCCGGCCGAGACGCCTCTTCTGGCCTTGGGCCCCCATGGCTGCCCCTGCCCTCTTTCTCTGGCCAAGGTGGCCACTGACCAGGCCGGCCAGAGGCTAAGAATAGGCCCCGGAGAGGAAAGGTGGCGTGGCCCCGGCCGCTTCTCCGTCCTCCGCCTCGGCAGCCAGGAAACCAGGCGGCCTCTGGGACCGGAACCTCAGGGCGAAGAAGCCCCCTCGCTGGGCCCTTCGGGAGGGGGGCAGGAGGTCCTGTCCGGAGAGGGCACCTGAGAATAGGGCCATCTGAAGCCCAGGCTGGTTCCGACCCCAAAGTCACTTGGAGGCCCTTGGAAGCCCCTCCAGGAAGCCCCCCCCCATCAGGCCAGGCCAGGAGAGGGGCGACGGTCCCCTTTCTCTGGCCAGCGAGCCACTCCGACAGTCCTTCCTCTGCAGAGAGTGGCCCTTCTTCCTTCAGGCCGATGGCTTGGGATGGAATGGTCTCCCTAAAGAGATGGCATAGAGAAGGAAGCCACAGTTGTCCTCCGCATCTGAGGGCTTGGATTTCGCAGATTCCGAGGGCTATGTCCTCTCTAGGAATCTCTCGGTCCTCCAGCGCGACTCCGCCAGAAGGTGACCATAGAGTTGTGCTGGAGGACCTAGACGTCCCTAGAGAAAACACTCCTCTAGGCATCTGTCGGTCCTCCCACAGGATCAGCTTCTGCCAGACGTTGACCATAGAGTTGCCCTGGAGGACCTGGAGATTCCTAGAGAGGTGTTCTCTCAGGTAAAAGGAAGAGTGTTTTCCCACATTCAGGGGGCCCTTCTTCTACCCTGAGCCCGAGAATGTGGGGGCCACTGTTGTCTCTCTTTTTGTCCCCCTTAGAAGCTCCCAGTGGGTTCTTGCAGCGAAGCTGGTCAAATGCTGGCCAAGTGATGCTTCTGCCACACAACCGAATAGGGACAACACTCTGATATCACCTTAACTATGAACAGGGCTCTGTTCCATGGCATCCTGGGAACCTGTAGTTTAGTCAGGCAGCCAGGCAGCCGACCTGAAGGTTGACGAAGTGCTGGCTAAATAATGGAAGGCCCCGCCGGCACTCTGCAGGGGCTCAGAGGCACTGTGGCCTTCGTCCCCCACCAGGCATTCATTCCTGTGGTGCCAGCCCCAGATGGGTCAAGGGCTGAGGCTGCAGCATCTGGGGGGGAGTGGGGGCTGCCCAGCGTGGTCCCACGCCCTCCCACAAGCCCCCCCGGCCACTGTCTCAGTCTGAAGTCGAGGTCCCACCCTAAGCCTTCCCTCTTCCCTCCCCTCCAGCACAGGCTGCGTGTTCGCGTGTGAATGCGGAGACACGTGTATGTGCTCAGCTGTGTGCGGGGCGGGGGGCCCTGATGCCCCAGTGACGACGCCATTTAAAGCCGATGGGGCAGTGATGGCTCCCAAATTGCCTTTGGATTTTTCTCATTAGCCGACGTCTCCAGTGGGCTTATTCTGGGCGGTGGGGAGGGGGCTTCCATCCTCCGCTGATGCTGACAGCTCGCCTCATCCCTCCCTGCCCCCTTCCCTCCCAGACATCTTTTTGGCAGCTCGCCCTCGGGGGGGGGGGGCTCGGGGGAGGCTGCGAAGCCGCCAATTGCTTCCAGGGCCCCCCACCAGAGTAATTGGTAAGCAGAGCCCCCCCCCCCAACACACATGCACATTGCCCGCGAAGGAGAAAGCGGTTCTCCTCGAGCCTCCCCTGGGTACATGGGGGTCTCCCCGGAGCACCCCCCTCTGCCTCTTGGGGCCCGAGAATGAGAAGAGCCCCCTCGCCCTCCATGTTGCAGTGAGTTCCGCAGGGTGACCCCCCGTGAAAAGACCCGGGGCCTCCGTCCACAGAGGAGACCCCCGCCCGCCTTAGAGGCCCTCTCCCTCCCCCGGGAAGAAAGGCCGCAGCCCGAGCCCCCCTCCCGCTGCCTCGCCCCCAAATGAGCCCCAGTGACAGGCAGGAGGGGGAGGGGAGGGGGCTCAGGTTTCCCCTCGCCCCCCCAAAGCCTCCTCCGGCCATTAGCAGCCCCGGGCGTGACGGGGGGAGGGGCGCATCAAAGGGCCGTGAGCCCCCGGAGACCCCCATCATTCATCTCCCTTGAAAGCGGCGGTGGGGCGGGGGAGGCCTCCCCCCAAGAAGCAGCTCCTCCGAAGGCAAAGGGGGGGACGAGGTGGGGCTAAGGAATCCGAGCCGCTTCCCTTTCGCCACGGAGCACGAGAAGGACGAGGGGCCTCTGGGCGTGCGCAGAGTGCCTTGTCTCCCGACCCCCCCCCCCTACAATCCAAAGACAAAGAGGAAGGAATGAGATGGAGACACACACAAAAGAAGGTGTGCCCCCAAAGGCGGGGTGTGTGTGTGTGTCAGACTAATCTTTCCTAGGAGACAAATGCCCCCCCGCCGCCCCAGTGACTGTGGAGGCAACCTCACCCCCCCAGCCAGACCGATGCCCCCCAAGACGAAGCAGGCGGGGGGATGGGGGTGAGGCCCAGATGGTGGGGGGTAGCGAGGGGGGTCCTCTTCCTACAAGGTGCCAGGAAGCCCCCCCCCGCCACTGCCCCCCAAAACCTTCGGCCACTCCTGGCTCTTGGGGGGCAGGTGGGCTTCTCTCCTCGACCCCCCCCCCCGCGGGGCTTAAGGCTCTGAGACCAAAAGCCCACAGCCATTCGGGGGGGGGGGGGTCCAGCTCGGCGCGGCTGCCAAAGGATGAGAAATGGCCGACAGCTGGGTCCGGAGGGAGGGACGGAGGGAAACCCGATCCGGACTCCGGCGGGGCTTTGGGGGGGGGGGGTCTGGCGAGGGGTGAAGCGGAGGCCGGAGCCGGCGAAGGACCAGCCGGTGCCCCGTAAATCAGGGGCCGTAGGGAGGGCGAGGGGACCCGAAGGGCTCACCCTGGAGCCCCCAGGAAGACCCGGGGAGGCAAAGCTCCTCGAGGAAGGCAGGGCCCGGGGAAGCCCGGCGGGGGCTCAGCTTCGGCCTCGGACTGTAAGCCCTGACGTGGCCGCAGACACTCCTTGACCCACTGCCCCCTCCCCACCGGCCAGGGCAGCACAGCTCAGGGCCCCAGAGGCAGGGATGTGAGGAGCCCCCCAGAGCCGGCCCTGTCATGCCCAGGAGTGTCTGCAGGAAGGGGAGGACGGGCGGAGAGCCCACCATCCCTTCGACTCAAGCCTTCTGGCTCCATCCTCCTCCTCCTCCCGATACCTCTTGAGGAAACGGCAAAAGGGGGGGAGGAGGATGGGGGTGTTCCAAGGGGGTCCATCACTTGCTCATCACTTTGCCTGAGGCTGTCAGTAGTCCATGAAATGGCTGTGCAGGAATGGGGAGAAAGTGTGTGTTTGTGTGTGTGGGGAGGGGGAGATAAACGCCTGATCCCCCACAAAGGCATCCCAGCCACCCTCCAAACAGTGCACGCCTGCCCCCGCTGGCACAGGGAGGGAACTGCAGTTAGAGCCAAAGGAGCGAAGAGGACCACCAGGGACCCCTCCCAATTTCCCTCTCCCTCAGGGACAGCCCCCCAGCCCAGACCAAGGAAGGAGGCGGAGGCTGGGGCTGGTTTTCAGTCCTTTTATTCCAAAAATAAACTCAGTATTGCAGCAAAGGGAGCCTTAAATTAGTCTGCTGTTGCAGGAGTGTGTCTGTGTTGGGGGGGGGCAGGGGGGCCACTCTGCCAGAGGAAGAAGGCCGCTTTCACTGGGGAGAAGCCCCCTGGACTACCTCCGCTTCTCCTTCACGCTGTAGTGCAGCAGCAGAGGAGCCGGCTGGAAAGCAAGCATCATCAGCATCATTATTATTTGCATTTATACCTGCTCTTTAGAAAGACTCTGAGCTTAAAGCTCCAGTCTAAAAAGACATGCCACAAAAGGAGAAGGGGATCCAGTCCAGTGGTCCTTCTCTCCCTCTGAGGCCATGGCCATGGCAGGTGCAGTGGAGGGAGGGCCTTTCTTTTTTCTCTGGGCTAGGCCTGGTGGAGCTGGGCTTGCCCTTCCCTGCTTCTGAGGCCTTCCCTTGTTAACAAGGGGTCTGTGTGCATGTCTGTGAGAAGGCCTACATGGGAGGGGGGGCGCTGTAGGGGAGGACCCCTGCTCTCACCTTGCCAAACCAGCGGGAGAGCCAGAGCTGCTTGAGGGTCATGGTGTCTGGGAGCGCCTCGCTGTCAAACAGGATCTGGACCTGCTGAGGAGGAGAGAGTGTCAAGGTCAGTGATCATGAGGTGTGTGTGTGTGTACCCAGCCCCTTGGTCCCCCACTCAGCAGAGAGGAGGGCCTGGGGGGCCTGGAAGGGCCAGGGGTCCCCATCTTTCCTGGGCAAAAGTCTCACTCACATGTGGCAAGGGCAGCTCCAGGCGGCAGCACAACACACGGCGCAGGTGGCGGATCTGGGCCCGCACAGAGCAGCGGACGTATTTGTGCTGGAGAATAGCAAAAAGGGGAAGGCAGTGTGTCAATGGAGCCAGTGGGGAAATATGGGGGGGGGGGTGGCACAAGGGACATCGGATCCTGGCCAGCGCCCCCTCCCTGGCTAGATTTCCTCAGAAGTGGGAGTGGAGGGCAGCCCATTCCTCCCAACAGCTGCCATGCTCTTCCTGGCGGGGCGGGGGGGGGAGAAGGAACAGCAGGGGGGCATGGCTGGCTATGTGGGCAACAAATATGATGATGGGGGGGGTGGAGAAGGAGCAGGAGTAGCCCCCCCCAGAGGCTGAAGCTCCCCTCACCTGCACTCCCTTCACTCGCACTCACACTCACACTCCTCACCTGCAGGATGTGTTTGTTCTTGTCCTTCCCAGAGCTGGGGGGGGGGAGGGGGAGGAGGAGAGAAAAAGAGAAGAGGATGGGAGGGTCTCCAGAGAGAGAAGGGGGAGCCTGCCCCTCCATTGTGACCAGCCCACAGGAATTGTCCCATCAAGTATATACTGGGGAGCAGGGCAGTGAACTACAGCCCTCTCCCGCCAGCAGCCCAACAAGTGAAGGTCTGGGTTTCTGGGAAATAGCCCTCATGGGGGCGGGGGGGGGATATCTTGATCTTCCCTGCAACCACCAGGGCCCAGCCCAGCCCAACCCAACCCTCCCTGGAAGCTATGCTGTCTGCTTAAAGGTGCCCCTCTCCTCTAAGCACCCACTATTCTTATTATTATTATTATTATTATTAAACTTTATTTCTAAAGCGCTGTAATTATACACAGCACTGTACAAAGTCGCCCAGGGAATCCTGGGAAATTCAGGGGGGCAGCATAGGAAGTTCCAGACTGCTTCCAGAGCCCTTCAGATGGGCCAGAGCGCCTCCTTGTGACACAACAGGACAATGCAGCCACTGGAGAAGAAAGAAGCCAGGAGCCCTTTGCTGGCCTCTGGAGGGTTCCAGGGGCAACTGGTGGTGGATTGCAGAGCAGCTTCTGTGAGGATCTAGAAGGTGTGGGGGGTGGCTGAGGTCTTTCTCAGCAACCTTCCCCACGCCACTGACCCAGACTCCTGCCCCACTGGCCAGCATCTGTCCTCAGAGACCACCCTGAGTCTGGGGATGGAGGAACTGAAATGTGGAGTCCTGCTCAAGAATGGGACCCACAAGCCAGGATCCCCCCCAAAAGTCAACACACCAAAGTGGAGGCTGACCAGCCTGTATCTGGGTGGAGAGCTCCCTCCCAGTCCACCTCAAGGGCCAAGAGGCGCCCCAGGCAACTCAGCAGCCTTCCCCACAGACCCCCACTCATGCCCCATGCCCCGCAGGGCAACCCCTCCTTCCCCACAGACTCACCCCTGTTTCTCCAGGCATAGCAGGACGTGTTCATCGAAGCGATAGTAGTGGGCACGCGAGTGGTCAAAGGTGGTGTAGGGCAGCCCCACACGATCGGAGGCTGGGCCTGGGGAGAGCAAGGAAGCGTTCAGGGCAGTGGTGGAGCAGGCAAGGGAGGAACACCCCCCTGAACCCCACATGCCAGAGTCTCTCCTGGGGAAGGAAGCCGCACCTTCGCTGCTAGACTGGCTCACGCGCTCCAAGCCTCTTGACTGGTAGAACTCACGGATTCGCCGCTCCTCACCTGCATTGGGGGGGAGAGAAGAGAGTCACATAGGAACCCCACCCTGATCACCATAACAGTCCAGAGCCAGAGGCTATGAATGGGGGGGGGCAGCTTCTGGTCTCCACGGGTGGCTCCAGGCCAATGCTCTCTGAGGAGGCCCCCACCTGCCCCACTGCCTTTGGTCACTTACTCTCCTGGAGGCCGGGCACCAGCTTGAAGACGATGTCCTGCATGACGCGGTCCAGCTTGAGGTTGAGCAGGGGCTGGGTCTCATGGATCTTGGTGCTGCACATGGGGCAGTACTTGCTGGTCTGCAGGTACTTCACGATGCAGCTCTTGCAAACTGCAGGAAGGGAAGGGAAGGAAAGGTGGGTGGCTTCATGGGGCCCCTGTAAGAAATCTGCAGCCCACCCTCCGAAGCCTGCCCTTCACCCAGAGCCAAGCTGGGCCTGAGGCTGAGGGCCAAAGGCCTTGGGGTGACTGCCCTGTGGCAAGAAAGAGTGTGAGGAGGGTCCCAATCTGGGCCTCCAGAGACCCCCCAGGGCAGCCCCCTCAAGCCAAGGCCCCTCCCCCTTCCGCAGAGTGACCCTGGGACCCCTCCGTCCAGCCCAGAGGACCCCAGGACCCCCACTCACAGGTGTGGAGGCACTCGGTGATGGTGGTGGCGTCGACGAAGTACCCGGCGCAGAGGAAGCAGACGATGTGCTCGTTGAGCTCCTTCATCTTGACCTTCACCTCCTCCTGGGGGGCACAGGGTCAGGGTCAGGCTCAGGGAGGGGGGCCGCTGCCCACAGACCCTTCTTCCCCCTTGACCCCGAGAAACGGGCGCCATGGCCGTGTGTTTGGGGGGAAATGGGGTCCACTCGGTCAAGCCCCCCTCCCACGACCCAGAGGTCAACTGCCTTTGGGACCCGCGCGGACGCCTCCTCCGCCCCTTAATCCCGCCCCGCCCACCGCGCATGCGCACCGTTCGGCCCGGCGCATTGACCCCTCGGGCGCTCCCGCGATTGGGCTTCCGCCGCCGCCGCCAGGCCCTCCACCTCGCTCTCGCCTTCGCTGCCTCCCGGCCTCACCTCGTTCCGCAGCGGGTCCATCTTGTAGACGGCCTGGAGCTGGTTGCGGAGCCGCATCGCGATCGCCATCGGGCCCCCCTGAGGAGGAGGAGACGCCATCTTGGATCAGCCTCGCCCACTTCCGGGTTGGGGAGGGCGGGGCGTGTCGCCACAGCAACTACAGCGCCCGACAGGCCCTGTCTCCCACTTCCGCGTCACGTGCTCCTCGGCCGAGGGAGGCGGGGAAAGGGGCGCAAGGGCTGCTGGGAAGTGTAGTCCGCCGTATCTCTCCGTGGAGGAGAAGGTGATCATGGGCCTCCTCCTGTCAAAGAGAGCCCCCTTCTCCTCCTACCTCCGAGGCCGAGAGAGTGTGACTTGCCCAAGGTCCTTCAGTGGCTTTGCTTCCAGCCACCGCCACCCTGCCGACCGGAGAGGCCCAGAGAAGCCCAGCCCCTTTCACCTTCTGACCTTTAACGCCTGTGACTGATGACACTTGCACCAAGTGTCTTTTGGTTGGCCTAAGGGAGTAGGGGTCTGAGAGCAGGCCATGGCCTTGGGCAGCAAGCCACACTCTCTCAGCCTCCTCACTGGAAGAAGGCCATGGCAAGCCACCCCCCCCGGACCAGTCTTGCCAAGGAAGGCCCATGACAGGTTGGCCTTAGCATTTAGTACAGTATCCCCGCCCCCCCCTGGAATGGCAGCCCCTCCTTGGGACGGAGAAAGAGAGGAGCTCAGGCTCCCAGGCTGCTAGTCTAATGCTGGCACTGCTGCCAGCTCTCTCACCTGTGGCTTCCAAAACTGGCTTCTACAGTAGAAATAAACACACATCTATATGCACACATAGAGATCTGTCATATACACACAGACACAGTTGGTTAGGAAGTTGTTATTATTATTAAGCTTTAATTATAAAGCACTGTAAATTTACACTGCGCTGTAGATACAATCAATTAAAACAGATAAAACAAACCTGCCTATGGAGTGCAACAATAATTAAACATAATACATAGTGATCCATCTTAACATTCAAACAATACAATATAGCAGACCACCAATTAAAATGGTTTGTTGGCTTTGTTCAGAAGCTGCGCACAAATATGGAGCGGGAGCTTCCGGGGCGTTGGCGCCCCCGGTGGCCGAGAGGCGTCACTGCAGGGACCCAGGACGACTCCCGGAAGCCCTCCGGGGCAAAGGCGCGGCCTTCCCGCTTCAGGCCCGGCGGGGTTCGGGGTCTCATGCTCCCCCTTTGAGAAAGCCGGACCTTGGGCTGCTGGATTCGGCCAGTCCAGTCCCCCCCTTCGAGGGTCTGACCCACGCCGAGGGCGGAGTGACCAGAGGCCCTCCATTTCCAGGACCAGGAGGGGTTCCCAAATGTCCTCCATTTTGAGCAGGACTGAGAATCCCATCGCCTAGCCCCGCCCTTGCTCTTGCCCTCCAGGAAATAGGTCTGTTACTTGGCGAACCTTGTCCTGGCTACAAATGGAGGGAGGGGATGGGTCCTTCCAAGGCTCTTCCTTCCCAGGGAAGACTCGCACCCAGAACTCAGAGTCAGAAAGGAAAGGGGGCAAAGGTGCTTCCAGTCTGTTTGAGGACACACAGTGCAAGCATTAGGGTTGCATCCACGCTGGAGGAATAACCCGGTTTGGCACCGCTTTTCATCATCCTGGCTCAAGGCTATGGAATTCTGGGAGTTGGAGCTTGTTGTGGGGTCCAGAGCGGAGCTCCAACTCCCAGAATTCCTTAGCCTTGAGCCAGGATGAAGACGGGTTGATTTTATTAATAAAATACACACACATATATATATATGTCACATGGCTGTAATTTATATTTGTACGAAGAGGAGGAGGAGGAGGAGACTTGCTGGTCACTCTCGGAGGGGGGCTGTCAGGGCTGGGCTGGGGGCGACACCTGAGTTTCCATCAGCACAGAGGGGAGGACCGAGGGGTCTCAAAGGGAGGGGCTGGGGGTCATCTCTCTCTCTCTCTCTGGGGGTCCAGCTGCAGACCCTCCCCAGGAGCCGTAGCAAGAGGCTCAGCCCCCCCCCCCCGCAGAGATGAGGTCGGAAGGCCAGGGTCCGGGGGCGACCAGGGCGACCAGAGCTGCTGGACTGGCCAGTCATGGGGGGGGGGCGGGGGGCGGTGGTCTCTTATGGCTCTAGAGTCCCCCCCCAGAGCAAGGACACCGAGGGGGCTGTGTGGATAAGGCGCCCCTGTTGGTCTGCCCCGGGATTGCAGGGATGACGGACAGATGGGGGTCATCTCACTCTCCCCTCCCCCCGTAATCCTGGAGCCCCCTTCTGCTCTGTGGGGCTGCTGCCCCCAACCCAATGATGGGGGGAGGAAGTGTTAGGGTTTTAGTAAAAGAGGCACAACTGAGGCTTGGGGGGTTACCTTAGCAGACCCCACAGAGACGTGTATCATCAGCCCAGAAAAGGGTGAGGAGAGTCTTCAACTACTAAAATAGCGTAAAATAGCTTCATCGTGAAGATAAAGGAAACGGAAGCCCTGCAGCTGTTTAGTGAAGAGAAACACACTGCAGAAATAATCCAGTTTCAGACCGCTTCAATGGCGCTGGCTCGGTGCTAGGGAATCCTGGGAATTGTGGTTTGTTGTGGCACCGGAGCTCTCTGATGGAGAAGGCTACAAGTCTCACAAAACTACAATTCCCAGAAGCCCCTGCCCCTGAGCTAGAGCCGTTCAAGCGGCCTCAGACTGGGCTATGATTTCTGCAGTGTGCTCTGGCCCTGAGTGTGTCCACTGTCAGTGTCCAGCCTGGAGACGAAAAGGCTGGGAGGTGGCCTGATCGCCGTGTTTAAGCATCGGAAGCAGTGACCCTCTGTCCCCTGCAGGGCTCCGGCTGAGTCTTCCTGCGAGGCCGAACGGGGCTGGACTGGTGACCCTTGGGGTCTCTCCCAGCTCTTATGACCCATGACTTGGAAACCACTCCCTCAGTTGGTGAAGCTCTGAGACCCCCCCCCCTCGGATAGTCTGCACTTCTCTCCTTTGCAAGAGGGGGGGCCCAGAGGGCCTCACTTCCGGCCACAAACGAGCCCCCCTTCCCCTTCCCAGAGAAAGAAAGGGGAGGGGGAGGGCGGTGGGGAGGCAGATTTCCCCGCCCCATCAGCCCCCCTTCCTCCCCAGCCCCACTCGCCGTTTCCTGTCAGTCAGCCCCATTGAATTGAGAGGGACTTACTTCGGAGTACAGCTGTTTGAAAGCCAGAGTGGCGTCGGATGATGCCTCCTCTGGCAGGGATGTAGCCAAGGGGGGGGGGGTTCTTGGGGTCCGGACCCCCCCCCTTCCATTAGAAAAATGAATGGTGTGTGCTGCTGCGCTGCCACACTCAAGCCCCATTATAATGGTGGCACTTAGTCTGGACCCCCCCTTCCCAAAATCCTAGCTACGTCCCTGCCTCTGGAGTCATCTAGAGGAGTTCGAGTTCCTGCATGGCCACGGAGCCTCACCGGGTGACCCTTGGGCAAGAAGTCACACTCTCTCGGTCCTCTCCAGAGGAAGGCAGTGGCAAACCTCTTCTGAACAAACCTTGCCAAGAAAACCCCGGGATAGGGCCCCCACCAGTCGGAAACGACTTGAAGGCACACAACAACAACACCAACAACAACAGACCTGTCCGGTGCCGGGGGTCCCGGGGGCTCCTTGCCCCATTTGGGCTTTGGGAGGGGATGATGCGGCCTGTTCTGCTCCTGGGGAGGGGTCACCCGGGAGTCCCACCCCCACCGGCAAATGAAGCCCCCCAAAAGGCCAGCCCTTGTTTTGGAAACGTCATGTTACAGCGCTTTATAAATAAAGCTTAATAATAATAATAATAACGGCGAGGGCTTTGCTTCCTTTGGCGGAGCAGCAGGGATTGCTGCGCCCCATTCCTCTGATCCCTAGACCTGGAACTGACTCCGGAACAGACAAAACAGGCCGCTTCAGACGAATTAAAAGCTTACTAAAGGCTTTGCATTTACACCTCCTGGGCACTTGCTGAGGGCGAAAGAAAAGGCTTTAGCTCAGCATCCGAAAATAAAGAGGGAATGGCAACTGAGAAGGAGAAGAAGGAGAAAGAGGGAATGGCAACTGAAGAGAAGGAGGAGGAGAGGAAGAAGAGGAAAGAGGGAATGGCAACAGAGAAGGAGAAGGAGAGAGGGAATGGCAATGAAGGAGGAGGAGGAAGAGAAGAAGAAGAAGAAGAAAGAGGAAATTGCAATTGAGAAAGAAGAGGAGGAGGAGGAGGAGGAGAGAATGGCAACTGAGAAGGAGAAGGAGAAAAAGGAGAAGGAGGAGAAGAAGAGGAAAGGGAATGGCAACTGAGAAGGAGAAGGAGAAGAAGGAGAAAGAGGGAATGGCAACTGAAGATTAGGAGGAGGAGAGGAAGAAGAGGAAAGAGGGAATGGCAACTGAGAAGGAGAAGGAGAGAGGGAATGGCAATGAAGGAGGAGGAAGAAGAGAAGAAGAAGAAGAAAGAGGAAATTGCAATTGAGAAAGAAGAGGAGGAGGAGGAGGAGGAGAGAATGGCAACTGAGAAGGAGAAGGAGAAAAAGGAGAAGGAGGAGGAGAGGAAGAAAAGAGGGAATGGTAACTGAGAAAGAGAAGGAGAGAGGGAATGGCAATGAAAGAGGAGGAGGAAGAGAAGAAGAAGAAGAAAGAGGAAATTGCAACTGAGAAAGAAGAGGAAGAGGACGAGGAGAGAATGGCAACTGAGAAGGAGAAGGAGAAAAAGGAGGAGGAGGAGGAGAGGAAGAAAAGAGGGAATGGCAACTGAGAAAGAGAAGGAGAGAGGGAATGGCAATGAAGGAGGAGGAGGAAGAGAAGAAGAACAAGAAAGAGGAAATTGCAATTGAGAAAGAAGAGGAAGAGGAGGAGGAGAGAATGGCAACTGAGAAGGAGAAGGAGAAAAAAGGAGAAGGAGGAGAAGAAGAGGAAAGAGGGAATGGCAACTGAGAAGGAGAAGGAGAAGAAGGAGAAAGAGGGAATGGCAACTGAAGATTAGGAGGAGGAGAGGAAGAAGAGGAAAGAGGGAATGGCAACTGAGAAGGAGAAGGAGAGAGGGAATGGCAATGAAGGAGGAGGAAGAAGAGAAGAAGAAGAAGAAAGAGGAAATTGCAACTGAGAAAGAAGAGGAGGAGGAGGAGGAGAGAATGGCAACTGAGAAGGAGAAGGAGAAAAAGGAGAAGGAGGAGAAGAAGAGGAGAGAGGGAATGGCAACTGAGAAGGAGAAGGAGAGAGGGAATGGCAATGAAGGAGGAGGAGGAAGAGAAGAAGAAGAAGAAAGAGGAAATTGCAACTGAGAAAGAAGAGGAGGAGGAGGAGGAGAGAATGGCAACTGAGAAGGAGAAGGAGAAAAAAGGAGAAGGAGGAGGAGAGGAAGAAAAGAGGGAATGGCAACTGAGAAAGAGAAGGAGAGAGGGAATGGCAATGAAGGAGGAGGAGGAAGAGAAGAAGAAGAAGAAAGAGGAAATTGCAACTGAGAAAGAAGAGGAGGAGGAGGAGGAGAGAATGGCAACTGAGAAGGAGAAGGAGAAAAAAGGAGAAGGAGGAGGAGAGGAAGAAGAGGAAAGAGGGAATGGCAACTGAGAAGGAGAGAGGGAATGGCAATGAAGGAGGAGGAGGAAGAGAAGAAGAAGAAGAAGAAGAAGAAGAAGAAGAAGAAGAAGAAGGAGGAGGAGGAGGAGGAGGAGGAGGAGGAGGAGGAGGAGGAAATTTCAACTGAGGAAGAGGAGGAGAGAATGGCAACTGCGAAGGAGAAGGAGAAAAAGGCGGAGGAGGAGGAGGAGGAGGAGAAGAACGAGGGGATGGCAACTTTGGCGCCCCCTCCTGGATCCCCTCATTCTGAAAGACTTGGATGAAAAGCTATCCTCAGCCAGTTTCCTTGAGGCTCCTGTGGCCGTAATTGGGGCTAATCCTCTCCTGAGGGCTGCAGCCGCATCAAAAGCCAAGGCAAGATGCAGAGAGTCCAGGATCCAGGACGTTTCAGGAAGATGTCGAAAACTGTTTTGGTGAGTTCGTTCTATAAGTCTTATTTGTGCATCAAGGCTGCTTCTGTTTAGCCGTAATCCAAGAAGGGCTTTGCTTTATGGCACGAAGAAGAATAGCACTGAAACGTCACAAGGGGAAGTACTGCTGCCAGTGTTAAGAACTATGGCTAAGTCGTTGGTTTGTATGGACGGCACACAGAGTGCTTTTGTGTATTGGCAAACATCGGACATAAATAAAGGTTAACAACAACAACAGCAGCAGCAGCAACAACAATAATAATAATAGAGACATGGCTCTGGACTCTTTTAATGGAGATAAACTAATAAGGGAAACTGGGACTGAAGGAGACAGAGAAACGGCGCAATAACCCCGGATCTGCGTGATCTTTTCCACATTTCTCCCTACTTTCTCTTCTACGAACCTTATCACGAACGATGTATGCAAAGGACCTTTTCAGTAAATCGCGACAGTGATTCGTGCTATTGTAATATAATAATAATAATAATAATGTATTTATAGCCCGCCTTTCCCAAAAGGATCGAGGCGGGTTACCACAGTAAAACACATCAACAACATAGACAACACATACATATCAAAATACGCCACGGTTTTGCATGAAGGAGCCTGGCGCCCTGTTTCGGGATGCTTTATTGCCGTCCCTCTGCTGCTTCTGGCTGGTGACTTGCTTGGCTTTAAGGAGGAGGGGGTTCCGTATTCCTTCCTCTGCGTTCATTGTAGCTCCGTAGAAACGCAGCAGACCCTCCGCCTCGAAACGGCCGCCTTCCTTCCTCTTTCCTTCCAGTTTCCCAAGCGGAGTCCTTTCCCAAAATGCCCGGAGAGGGAAGCCTTTCCTCTCGGACCCATTTTGGGGTCTTTTTAGGAGCCCATAATATCGCTTTTCCCTTCCTATCTGCTTCCTTGGCTGTCCAACTCTGACAATGTAGACATAGAAAGGGGAAATAGGATGGCAAGGACCAGATCAACTTCTTCATTCAGTGATAGTCAACTCGGTTTGGCACCGCTTTCACTCTTTTCTGGCCCAATGCTATGGAATTCTGGGAGTTGGGGTTTGTTGTGGGGCCTTCCTTCCTTAAACTCTGCTCCGCTCCGGACCCACAACAAACTCCAACTCCCAGAATTCCATAGCCTTTGAGCCAGACAAAGAGTTAAAGCGGTTCCAAACCGAGTTGTTTCTCCAGTGTGGACGCAGCCCTCATGTAAACAAGGCAACAAGGAGTTTCAGGTGATAGGTAAAAGAAAGAGCGTCGGTCTCGAACTCAGCACCTTCTCTGGGGAAAATGAGGAAGAACCCCCCCCCCCAAAAAGGGGAAGAATGGAGAAGAGGCCGGAGACTGGGGGGGGGGGGTCCTTCTTTATAGGGCCCTGGGAAAGGTCCTTGGTCGCATGGTCCGGTCACCTGCCCCCTCCCTTCCAAAAACCGGTATTTATGACCCAGTCTTTCAAAGGCCAGGAAGAGCGGGGGGGGGGGGGATGGTGCCGTTTCCGACAGTTGCTGCTCTTGCAGTTATTCCTGAGGGCGGGCGAGGAGACTTTCCAGAGGCCAACAGGTGGAAGGCCTCCTTCTCCTCCTCCTGCTGCCCGGGATCTTTCTCCCCAGGGACCCCGCTTCTATTTATTTAATGCCTATCCCGCCTTTCTCCCCGAAGGGACCCACGGCGGGAGAGCGGAGGGCGAGGTCCGCGGAGGAGGAGTCCGGGACCCCCGCCGCCGCCTTCTCCGCGACCCGGCCCCGCACCCGGCCGATGCCCGGGGAAGCCCTCCTCCTTCCGGCGCCGGGGGCGGCCTGCCTGCCTGCCTGATGCGGTGACGACGTGTCTGATGGAGGCAGGAGGCGCCATCCGCTCCCCCGGGAGGCCCAGGACCCCGCGCAGGGCCGCCTTAATGCAATCTGCGGACGGGCAAATCGAATTAGCCCCGAATTAACCCAGGCGCAGCTTTAGCAGCAGCAGCCGAAACAGAGACCAGGAGGAGGAGGAGGAGGAGGAGGAGGAAGAGGGCCCGGGAGGGAGGGAGGGAGAGAAGGGGGCAAGCTGCCCTCGCCCAGGGAAGGGAGGAAGCGAGGAGGGAGGCTGGGAAGGGGGCGTCTGGGGGGCTCTGGGGGCGCCTGGCCGGCGGGGAGGGGAGGCTGAGGGGCTGATCATGTATTGCCCCCCTTTCGGGGGCCTCAGGCACTGGCCCTGGTTTTTTTTTGGGGGGGGGATTTGTGTGTGTGTGACGCACTGTGACCAAGGGACAGTGGTGGGGGGGGAGAAGGCGCCCCTGACCTGTAGCCCCAAACTGCCGGTCTGAATAAAGTCAGGAGGCGACGAGGCCCCCGGACCCTGGCTGCCCCTTTTAGGCCACTCTGGGGCCCCGATCCCCGGAAAGGCTCAGGGGCCGAGCGACGGCCCTCGAGGGCAAAGGCAGGGAGGGGCTCAGGATCGGCATGGGACTTCCCTTCCCTTCTCTGTTCAAAACTGTACTTTCGTTTTCTAAATCTTGGTGCTCGGTGCAGATGCAGGGAGCGAGGCGCGGGATTCCCTCATTGCGGGACGCGGGGGTTATTATTATTATTATTATTATAGCCCGCCTCTCTCTGCGGATCAAGGCGGGTTACAGTAAGAAATAAAGTAAACAAAACACAACTAGCAATTCTCCAACCGTTTTCTGTGGGTTTTGGGGCTCTGTGAAGGCCATGTTCCAGAAGAGTTTCCTCTTCAGAGAATCCTCTGCCATCCTCCGCTCCGCTCGCGGCCCAGAACCCACTCCAGCTCCCGGATCCCAAAGCCTTGTTTGATCGGAGAAAATACTCCGGACAATTACTCGAAACAAACAAGGGTTGTGTCCGGTTTCAGTCTTAAATAATTCAGCCGGTTATTTTATAGAACTGAGACTAATTTTAATTTTAATTAATTCAAAGAACGATTGATTAAAATTGATTAAAATGATGGAAGAGGCGTATTGATTCTAAAAGAGAAGTTAATCGCTCCTTTCGTAGCAATAAAGGCGCCTGTTTGTTTCAAGCGACTGTTCTGAAGAAATAAGACGCCTATTAATTTTAGTCGATTAATATTTTATTCTTGTCTTTAATGGTCAAATTTTAAGAAAAAAGAGGGCTTGGACTAGCGTCCGTCCGTCCTTCTGGGGCTTCGGGGCTGACCTCGGGAACGGAAGCCTTGAAAGGACTGGACCGGATCCGAAAAGGGAAAGACAGAAACCTGACCACCAAAATAAGGGCCGCCCAAGCCATATATTCCCCGTCACTGGACAGTGAAGAAAGAGGAGAACATCGATCCATTGCAGATGATGTGGGGCTGGAGAAGAGGCTGAGGTCCCCAGGACAGCCCCCCGAACCCCGAACAAATGGGGTTTGGTGGGTTTTTCGGTCTATTCCTGACGTTTGGCCTTGATCTGTGGCTGGCGTCTCCGGAGAAATGGGTCCTTCTCGACCAGATCAAGCCCGGCCTCTCCTTGGAGCCAAGAGGGCGAAACGAAGCCCGTCCTACTTTTCCTGCATCTTGAGAAGGGAGGACACTGGAAAGGAAGGGATCAAGGCCGCGGGCAGATGGCCGGACCCCTCCATTGGGTTGTTCAGGGGCCTGGGTCTGCAGTGGAGCAGGACGGGGGTCTTGGGGATGCTTCGTCCAAGGGGTCGCCATGCCCAGAGGAGGTCCACGCGAGGGCAGCTGGCCACTGGCACCGGGAAGGGCATCGAGGTCGAGGGCGTCTCCCGCGGAAGGAAGGTCCACGGCCCGAGGATCTCCCGCCTCCTCCGGACCTTCCTGGCTTGGTTAGGGCGGGGAGGGGGGCCCGAGAACCGGGGAAGGGGCCGCTCTGGGGGCGACTCGCCCGGTTGCTTCTCTTGGTACCCCCCCCCCCAGGAGGAGGCCCTCGGATGGCCCTCCATCAGCTCGAGGCCTGCCAGAAAGACTGTCTGTGGAAGGAAAGCAGGGACCCCCACCCCATCATCGAGGTAGGAAAAGAGGGGCGCTGCCTCGGGAGGGAGGACGCCAGGGAAGGAAGCCCCCTCCGGACTGGGCTCCATGGAGAGCCAGCTGGACAGTCCGAGGGACAGAGGGGCGCCCTTCGGGGAGGGGGCAGTGCCCATGCCCCTCCAGAAGACAGCTACCCCTCCGTGGCTGGCTGCCTTTTGCCGGGGCGCTGGCTTCAGGGGAGCCCTTTGTGAGATTGCTTTTGGAAAACACCTGTCGAACCTCCCTTTAGCGAGCCCCTTCCCTTCTGCGGCCGAGGCAGCGAGGCCCCTCTCGGTTCAACAGGCGAGCAAGTCCCAGGGACCGAATGGGTCTACTCCGGTGGGGCCTCGACCGCAGTTTCCGGGCCGCGGCGGGGCTCCGTTCTCTGTCCAGCAGGAAACAGGCTGGACCTCTTCGGAGCCGGATCGGGCCGGCGGCCCTTGGATCGTTCGCGGGGGAGGCCCCTCCGCCTTTCCGAAACCGAAAGGAAGTTCCCTGATGGGAATTGAGAAGGGGAAATAAAAATAACAACCACCATAATCATAATGATAAAGGAAACGGCAAAGACAACAATAACTGAAGAATTAAAGGATCTGGCCTCTTTCCCAAGACTGGAGCTGCGGCGGCGCCTTATGCATTGAAAAGACTGCAACCAAAAGCCAGGATTGAAACCGAATTGAAACATCAATTCTAAAAACGAATGTTAAAGAAAACAGTTAAAAGCCTTGCAGCCTTTACAGCCCTCGCGAAAAGCCTCTCTGCACAAGACCGACACCCTCCGCCTCCGAAGTGTTAAGGTACCAAAACAGGAGAAACAAACAGACTAGGTCCATGATCCAAGATGGCCTTTATTTGCCTGCAAATGAACACAGGGGAATCGTTTCTGCCAAACTGTGCCTCCGGACAAAGCAAAGAGCAGCCTTTTATACAGAAGACAGCGCTTAAGCTTCGGGCACCCTCCTTATCATCTGGCACTGAAAACTAATTTGTCTCTCTCTTGGCTTGGTCAGCTTGGCCTTGACTTGCAGGTGCAGGTTATCGTGCCAAAATTCAGAAAGGGGAAGGTGGGAAGAGAAAGTAAGGAGGAGAAGGGGTCAACCCAGCCAAAGGAAGAGCAGCGAGAGAGAGGGGGGTTATCAAACCCTCACAGAAGGAACGTCTTTGCCCGGAGGTTTTTAAATTGTTGTATTTTTATTCCCAATCCTGTCTGAGGCGGGATAAAATTAATAAATAGATTAATAATAATAATAATAATATCTGCCCTTCCTCTGGTTCCGGTTCTGGCAGCTCCGATTGTTCCCGAAGACGCGGGTGGGTCGCAGCCACGAAGTCCGAGACGGAGACAGCCGCCCTCCGACCACCGCGCCTGAAAGGCGGGTCCCGGGCGCCCAGAGACGGAGGGGCCTCCTCGGGCTCGCCCCAAACGGAGGCAGGAAGAGGGCTGAGCTGTCTTGGCCAGAGAGAGGCTCGGAGCCTGGCCTTTCCTTTCCGGCTTGTCGGCCTCCCCTGTCACTCACGTGCCCCAGAGTAGTAGCCGCGGATTAAACCATGCACATTGTGCCGGTAGCAGGGCAGTCTCGCTTTGGTTACCCGGGCTTCCAGGGAGAGTTCAGGCTTCGATGCCTAATTTATTTGTCTTTCTAGCAGCCACGGAACCCGCAGAACCTCCAGCACCACTTTTCGGGAGCGTTGGTTTTCTCCCTCTCGGCTTCCGCCACCGTCCAGATCTCGGGGCCAGAGGCAGAAACGGGAAAGACTCTGGCAGGAGCCATCCTAAGTTTAGCATTTAATTGTATAGATCTTTGCACTTCAGGATCTGGCCCCCTTCCTTCCCGGCTGCCCTTCCAAGTCACAGCCTTCTTCTGAGGTCTGGTTTGGGTAGCCATCATCCGAAGCCCCCCTCCAGCAATCCCGCCCTCCACGCCAGACGGACCCGCGGCCTCGGCCTGGACGCAAGTGAAGCCCTCTGGGCCGCGGAAGGAGGCCAGCCAGGCTCTCCCTCTCCGCCCGGGCATCGCTCGCTGGAACCGGACAGTATGCCCAGCCGGGGGCGATCCGGACCCCGGGAAGCGGCGGCTCTCAGCAGAGATGGACAGCGCGGGCTTGGAGCGGCCCAGAGCTCTCTCAGCCGAAGGGTCTCAGCCAGCGACCTCCAAGAGCCCCGGGACTGCTAGGAAGGCCCTCCAAGAGGCCCGGGCGCCTTCCCCGGGAAAGCTCCGTGTGTCCGGAGGCCGGCAGGGTCTGGGGCTGAGGGAAAGCTTGCCTTCCTTCCCGGTGCTGGCAGCGCCCAGAGGACAGGGACCAACAACCCAGGGAAGGTCAGGAGGAGAGAACTGAGGTGGCATCCTCCTCCTCCTCCTCCTCTGAAGCCCTTGTTGTTGTTGGGAAATGTAGTTCTTTCTTGAGGTTCGTTAGAAACTCAGGAAAGCAGGCGAGATTGTTCAATCTCTCTAGCACCGCGGAATATAAGAAAACTCACCAGCTCCACTCCTCTCCCAGTCGCAGCCCCCTCCCCCCCGTGTCCCCAATGAAAACTCCCTCACTTGGTTAAGATGAAAAGAAACAGGTTTACTTACAACATGATGTGCATGAAGGAACTTGGAGACAGAGATGCTTCATGTTGCAAGAAATAGGAGGTAGAGAAGGTAGTCTGCATGCATCTTAGGAAAGGCTCCCTCAGCATCAGCTCCGGACAAAGGAAGGGAAGACAGCAATGGCGATGACTCTTCTTCAGGGACAAAAGGTGAGGGGTGCTCTCTTTTAGTAAACAGGAAAAGAGGAGGGGTTGTTAGTAAGCAATAAACTACCAAAGACATGCATTACGAGAAGGTCTCAGCATGCCAAGTTGCTATATCCCAACACTTGTGCCCCGAAGCCACTCAGTCCGTTTCCGCCGGGCCCTGCCCTTAAGGACGCGCGGGCCCCCCGTTCTCCCGTGCAAGACGAGGTGAGCTTTCCGGTGCCTGCTCCCGTCCTGCTCCGGAGGGCGAGTTTCCCGAGAGAGGCGCCCCGCCGGACCCTGTCCTTCCTCCGGGGCTGACATCGCAACAGGTTTCCGCCCCTCGCGGCCCCTTTCCCCACGCCGCCAACTCTTTGCGGGTCCGGAAGAGCCAGGCCCGGCCAGCCTCTCCGCGCCTATTCCGGGCCGATGGCTGTGGCCCGTCTGCATTTGGGAAAGAGGAGCGGCTCCGTCTGGGCCGCCCTCCCCGCCTTGACCCTCGGCTCAGAGACCCTGAAGCGGCGCCACGGAATCGGGGCAGGGAGCGCTGATAACGATCTCCCCGTCTCGCCTCCTTCTCCTCCCGAAGAGGCTTTTTCCGCCGGGCGGCTGAAGCAGACTGACCCTTTGACCTCCCCGATTCGGTTTTTGCAGCTGAACCGCCGGTTCGCCGCCTTCTCCCACCTCTGAGAGTTCGGGTTTCGGGCGCTTCGGTGGGGGCGCAGAAGGGAGAAGGACGAGTCGGAGGTCTCCGGAGGGAGATCCCACGCAGGGGATCGGGGCGGTTTTATTTCAGGGGGGAAGCCCGGGGGGGGGCAAACTAGGCAGCTCCTGCTGACTCCCGAAGCGGCCGCACCCCTCCCCTGAGGCGCCCCCCTCGAGAGTCCTCTGGAGCCCAAAGGGAATAAATCGGGATCGGCGGGGGGGGGGCACCCAAGAACTCAGGCGAAGGGGGGAGGGAAGGGACTTTACAAGTGGGAGGAGCTCCAGGACATCCAACCCTCGCCCCCCCCAGCGGGTTTGTCAATCAGCCCCGGAGGCCGCCAATGGCGAGGCTGGAGCCTGAGGTCTGGGGCAGGAGGGGGCGGCGAGAGGGAGGAAGGCTCCGGCAGCCTTGCCTGGACGACCCCCCCGCGCCCCCCTCCGGCCGCCTTCCTGACTGTCCGGAGCTGTCCAGACGCGGCGCGGGAGAAGCAGGCGCCCCTCTTCCGACGGCCCCATGGAGGCCCCGCCCTGAGCGCCCCTGGACCGAGACCCCCAGGCCCCACCGGGGCGACGACGAGAGTGGGGCTCTGCGGAGCAGACCGGGAGGCTGGAGCCCACTGAGCTGGCGGGATGGAGCCCTTGGGGCTGGGCCGAGCTGGGACCCTCCCGGCGCCCCCTTCGCCGACCCCGGCCCACGAGCCCATCCGCTTCGGCATCGACCAGATCCTGGGCTGCTCCCCGACGCCCCGCGAGAATTGTGGGGCTGCCCCCGGCGCGCAGGCAGAAGAAGCGGCGCTCTTCTGCGGGGCTTACGAGGCGGCGCAGGATTTCGGTCCGGCCTGCGCGCTAGGTGCCTACGGTTTGCCGGGGACGGCCGCCGCGGGTGGGTCTTCGGGGGGAGTGATCCGGGTCCCGGCGCACCGTCCCATCCCCTCGGCGCCCCTCCGGCCTCAGCCGGGGCCCCCCGCCGGCCTCCCCTTCCCCTGGATGGACAACAGCAGGCGGCTGGCCAAGGAGCGCATCGCAGGTGAGGGACGCGCCCCCGAGCCCCCTTTGCTGGCCCCCAAGGCCCCCCTCACACTCGGAGTTTGGGGTCGAGAATGTGTGTGTCCAAATGTGTGTGAGAAAGGGGTGGGTTCCGGTAGGGGGTCCGCGCCCCTGAAGGGTGCTTTCAGCGCCACCCACCTAACGCGAAAAAAGCCTCCCACTCCGAGGCTGCCTGGCCTGACTCCAGAGCGGACAGGGGTCAAGCCTCTCCCACCGCCGGCCCGGAGGCTTCCATCAGACGGTTTCGGATGAACGGAAAACGTTTCGGAAAACGGGGGGGGGGGCAGAGGGTAGCCTTCGGGTCCCGGAGAAGAGTCCTCAGTCCGGCGGAGCAGAAAGGCTGCAGAGGCCAAGGGGGGTCTGGAGGAGGGGGACGCAGCTACACTTGGAGCCCTCCACCCCAATTTCCGCATCCCTACTCCTTCTCCCCCCCACTTCGACCCAACCAGGCCAGAAGCGTGGGAGGGACGTTGGAGAACCCAAAAAGATTTCGGGGCCCCGATCGGGCTTGTCTGGGGTCTGAGGGGGGGGGGCGATCCCTTCCGTTCCTCCGCCCGAGAGAGGTTGTACCCCGGCGCCGAAAGAGCCGATTCCTCTCCTTCTGCCCAAGAGAAGGAAGGCGACCCTGGCCCACTCCTGGTGGGTCGCGGGAGGGCAGCGACCGGAGCGGAAGGGAAAACCCACCCGGGAGCACCGGACCCGTTCGTCCCTGGGAGAAGGCGGAGGGGTCCCGAGGGGTCTCTCCTGGGATCTGGCGGTGGCCTCTCTGGAGGTCAGCCCAGCGAAGGCCAAGAGGGAACCACCAGAGGAGCCGCGGGGGGGGGGGTAGGTGGGGGTCCCCCTGTCCCCCTCTCCCCCATTGTCCCCTTCCTCTCCTTTTGCAGCCGCCGCCGCGCTGCCTCCTTTCTCGGTGTCCCGGCGGGTGGGGCACCCCTACCAGAACCGGACGCCGCCGAAGCGGAAGAAGCCGCGGACGTCGTTCTCTCGGGCGCAGATCGGGGAGCTGGAGCGGCGCTTCCTCCGGCAGAAGTACCTGGCCTCGGCGGAGCGGGCTGCCCTGGCCAAGGCCCTCCGGATGACCGACGCCCAGGTCAAGACCTGGTTCCAGAACCGACGCACCAAGTGGAGGTAGCCCCCCCCCCCCCCCGCCAGAGGGGAAGGCAGGGCAGGGCAGGGAGGCCCCGAGACCACCCCCGGCCCCTCCCCTGGTCTCGAGAGCCCACCTCGGAGGGGCGTCTTGGGAATACGGTGAGGGTCCGGAGGCTGAGCGGTTGGGGCTGCCCCCGTCCTCCTCAGGGCATGCAGACCTCCAGTGACCCATGCCCCCGTCGCCTGAAAGGAGAAGCCTAGAGATCCTCTGAATGAGTTAGAAGAGAATTAGGCTGGAACCCGGGAGGCTCTCCTGTCCTCCCTCTGTTCTGGGCGGGGGTCGGCGGTCGTAGGGCAAGAGGCGCCTCCCTTAACGGCGGTCCCCTTGTCTGTCTGTCTTCCCCTTCCCCTTGCCCCCCCCCCCGCAGGCGGCAGACGGCGGAGGAGCGCGAGGCGGAGCGGCAGCAGGCCAATCGTCTGATGCTTCGCCTGCATCAGGAGGCCTTCCAGAAGGGCATGGCGGGGGGTACGCCGCCGAGTCCGGCCCTGCAAGCCCCCCGCCACCCCCAGACCCCGCCGGGGCCCCCCCATCCGGACCGGCTCTGCCTCCACAACTCCTCGCTCTTCGCCCTCCAGAACCTGCAGCCCTGGGCCGAAGAGGAGGAGGAGGAGGAGGAGCAGCGCAGGGCCTCGTCCCTCTCGGCCGCTCTCCTCTGAGCCCCAGGCGCCGAGGGACGAGGAGGGAAGGGGGGGCTCCCAGAGACTTTTGCTGCCCCCTCCCCACTAATTTTTACTGACTGGTTCTTCTTCTTCCCACAATAAACTCTCCCACGCCTTTGCCGGTCCGTCTTCGCCTCCCCTCCGCCGAGACCCCGGGGCCAAAAGGGAAGGGGCTTCGGTGCCAGCACTGCCATCGGGGGATGGGGGACAGGAGAGGCCCCCTCCCCAGCCTTGAACGCCACCCCCAATCTCGGGGGAGGGTCCTTGGGGGAGGAGGATCCCAGAGCCCCGGCTGTTGGCGGACCCCTTTCCCTTGGCCCAGACCCCTCCAGGGCGGCGCGGGGGGAGTGGGGGTGGGAGGCATCACAGTCCCACCCCTGCAGGAGTGGAGGTGGCAGTTCGCCCCCCAGGGATGGTAAGACCCGCGAGCGGCGGAATGGGGGGGGCAGGCTCGAGGGACAGTCACGGTCCAGAGGCCGCAGAGGTCCGTCGGGCTGGAGGCCGAGCCCAGGCCCCAGGAGAAGGCTGCCTCCTCGCCCCGGGTGGTCGCAGAAGGGTTAGACCCCCAACCCCCCCGCACACCCCTAAGGGCCAAGGGACCCCCCTCTTCTGCCCCACCTGTTAATTTTCCCACTGGAGAGAAAAGCCCTCCCCGGTGGATCTGCCCTTGCCAAGCCCCGCGAGGAGAGAGAGGAGGGGAGCTGCCCCTTGGTCAGAGAGAAGCCGGAGGCCTCTCTGCTCTCCCCTCCCGAATGCCCCCCACCAGGCTAGGTCCACTGTTCTCTTAGGAGGAAGGTCTCGGGAAGCGGCTTCTGGTTCGTCTAAGCCCCCGAGTCCTTTGCCGGAGCTCTTGGGTCTCCCGAGGCTGGTTAACACGGTAGAATTCCCTCCAAAGGTAGAGGGCTCAACCCTGTTTGCCTGCAGAGCCTCGGGTGCTTCCAAAGAGGGTGATCAGAGGCCCTCCTTTTCCAGGACTTGTCCTCCATTTCAACCTTGTCTCCAGATGGACTATCAAGATGTCCTCCATTTTGAGCATCACTAAACAACATGAGTGTTTGTATCTTTTCTTGGGTGATGTCCTCAATCTTTCTGGAACGTCCTACATTGTGCAGTGCCCCCCCTTGCGGCTCTTAGGACCTCTGGTCGCCTTTCCCAAACCCACCGGAAGCGCCTCCGGCCGCGAGGAAGGCGATTACCAAACGCGGAGGGCGACGAGGCCAAAGGGGAGGGTCTGGGGGGGGGCAGGACGTCCGGGGCGGTCTAAAGCGCCACTGCAGCAAAGGGCTGGAGGGGGTTGAAGAGGAGGCTGGGTTGGGGGGCATTTTCCTAAGGGCGGGTGGCAGAGGGCCGGGGGCGAGATGCCGGGTTGCGGGGGGGGGGGGCATGGAGGTAAGTCCTGGAGGGGGGGCTGCAGTCCCCAGACCCTAGGAATAATCCAACCAGCCGCGTTCGGGGGGGGGTGAGGCTTGTGACCCCCACGTAGTTTCTTCTTCAGCCCTTCCCGACGGAGCGCGTTATAAAACGGGGGCGGGCGATTTCCCTTGTCCCTCTGCGGTGGGGTGCTTCCCTGGCCAGTGGGTTTTTCTGGGGCTGTTCCTGAGGAGAATCCAGACCAGCGAGGCTTCCCTTCTTCTCCCACAGCGCCCCACTGAAGCAGACTCTGTCTCTTTCGGGGCGGAGGGGGTCGTGGGTGTCATCGCCCCCCCCCAGACCTCCCCAGCACCTGTCCCTCTTCCCTCCCTACCTCCCTCCCTCCCTCGCTCTCTGCAGGGCCACGTGACCACCTCGTCCTCCGGTGTCGCAGCGGACGAGGGGAGGGGTCTTCCTCGCGCCCCCTCCTGCTGCTCTTCCTGCAGCGCGCCCTGATTGGCTGCCGCCGGCCTTGACGCATCCTTCGGAGGCGGAGCCCCTATAAGAGCGCCTGCCGTGCCGCAGTGACCGCAGCAGAGCCGCTGGAGCCCCACCACCGGAGGCCGGAGCCGAGGCGGAGCCGGAAGGGCAGCCGCTGCCCGCGCCGGGATGGAGTCCGAAGGCTGGGAGTGGCGCTTCGGGGGCAGCCCCGGACGCTCCCCGCTCCGTTCTCCCCGGCCCCGGTGCCCCCCGCAGACGCGCCCGGTCCCGGACCCGGTGGAGCGGCTGGACCTGGCGCAGGTGAGCAGCCTGAACGCTGAGCTGCTGGGCCTCCGCACGCAGGAGAAGGAGCAGCTGGCCGCCCTCAACGACCGCTTCGCCTCCTTCGTGGAGCGCGTCCGTGACCTCGAGCACCGGAATCGGGCGCTGCGGCGGGAGGCGGAGGCCCTGCGGCGGCAGGAACGAGGCCCGGCCCGGCTCCCGCAGCTCTACCGGCAGGAGGCTAGGGGCCTGCGGGCGCTGCTGGAGGCCGAGGCCGGGGACAAGGCCCGCCTGGAGGCCGAGCGGGACCGCCTGCGCCAGGCCCGCGACCAGCTCCGAGAGCGATGCGCCCTCCAGGCCCGACGCCGCCGGGAGGCCGAGGAGGGACTGCGCCGCCTCCGCCACGACGCCGCCCGAGCCGCGCTGGCCGCCTGCCAGGCCGAAGAGGCGGCCGGGTCGCTCCGGGCCGAGCTGGCCTTCCTGCAGAAGCTGCTGGCCGAGGAGCGGGCAGAGCTGGAGGCCCAGGCCCAGGCTCAGGCGGCGGCGGGGTCCGTCGGGGCGGCGGCGGGGGTTTCGCCCGCGGCGGGGCACGCCAAGGCGGACCTGTCGGAGGCGCTGCGCGAGATCCACGTCCAGTACGAGAGCCTGGCGGCCAAGAACCGGGAGGCGGCCGAGGAGTGGTACCGCTCCAAATTCGCCTCAGTGGCCGAGCTGGCCGGGCGGAACCAGGAGGCCGTGCGCAGCATTCGCCAGGAGACCGTCGAGTACCGGAGGCAGCTCCAGGCCCGCTCCGCCGAGATTGCCACGCTCCGCGCCACCATCGACTCCCTCCATCGGCAGCTCCAGGCCCTCGAGGACCGGCAGGGCGCCCAGGTGGCCCGCTGCCAGGTGAGACGCAAGGCCGGGCTCCTCCCTTCCTCCCGGGGCTCCGGGGCGGCGGAGAGGAGGTCTGGGGCTCCCACTGTCCCACGCCCCCAATTCCTCCCTTCCTCCCTCCCTTCCTCGGTCCGCTGGCCATGGCCTCGCAGGGGGTCTCCTTGGGGTCCTGGATCGGGGCCTGGGTTCAAGGGTGGCCTCCCAGTCTCCTGGAAACGGCCGAGGGAACGGGGGCAAGGAGATCGGCGCCGGAGCCGCTCTTTTTCCGTGGCCCAGCAGAGCGGGCAATGCAGCCGCCGGGAAATGGCTTTAGGGGTCTCCGGGAGAGGAAGGGCCGGTGGCCAGGAGATCCGGAATCGGAAACCAGGAAAGTGCAGAGGGCCCTTGGAGGAGGGGGAGGTCTCGCACAATGATAACAATAAGTACTAATTGATAAAGAATACTAATAACAACAGTAGAGATAATTGCAGGTATTTTGTCTATTCTGCTGTCCCACTTCAAGCGTTGTTCAGGACAGAAAAATGCCCCAAAACATTAGACAAAGGGGTTGTGTCAGAAGAAGCAGCGCCATCGCAAGAATCAATAACAACGAAGAATGCTTTTGCCTGCTCCGTTTTTGGGGACCCTGGTGCCTCCTGGTTCAGGGCTCTGTGTGTGTGTGTGATTGTGTGGGCCTGGGGAAGGGGTCTTGGGTGCCGGTGTGTGTTGTGGGCAGCTCCGGGGCCGGGTTCTCCTCCTCCTCCTCCTTCTTCCTCCGCAGGAGAGAGTGGCAGAACTGGAGCAGGAGATTTCGGGGGCCAAGGAGGAGATGGCGCGATACCTGCAGGAATACCAGCAGCTGCTGAAGGTCAAGATGGCGCTGGACGTGGAGATCGCTGCCTACAGGTAAAGGCCGGCAGCAGCCATCCTTCTCTCCCTCCTTCCATGGCCGCATCCACACTGGAGGAATAGCCCGGTTTGGCACCGCGCCGCTTCTCAGCATTCTGGCTCAAGGCTATGGAATTCTGGGAGCTGGAGTTTGTTGTGGGGTCCAGAGCGGAGCTCTGTTCCGCTCTGGACCCCACAACAAACTCCAACTCCCAGAATTCCATAGCCTTGACCCAGAAAAAAGTTAAAGCGGTGCCAAACCGGGTTATATCTCCAGTGTGGATGCAGCCCTATTGTGTCTAAACAACCGAGCGAGTTAAAAGTTTTAAGCTCACTCGGCCCTTTTGTTTATTTATTCATTTATTACGTAATATTTCTGGTTGTTTATTATTTTGTTTACTTCCATCCCGCCTTCCTCCCAGCGCAGGGATGCTCAAGGCGGCTGACAAGGCTAGAAACAGCCCAAGTTAAAATAGTATGAAACTTTAAAAACAGAAAGTTATTTTTTAAAATTAAGGGATTAAAAACATTACATAAAATTTAATTTAATTAAAACCAACAACAAAACGGAACGAAATCAGCAGCCATGTCATGCGAGTTAGTTACTATGTGGGAATTTGGAGTATATATTCATTCAGAAAGCTCCCTCCACCTTCTCTGGGGTCAAGGGCACAGGACCCCCCCCCCCTCGTAAGCAAAAACCCACCATGCTTTGACCTGAGAGGACACCTCTCTAGGAATCTCTAGGTCCTCCGGTGCAACTCTCTGGCCAACATCCAACAGACACTGACCATAGAGTTGGCATGAAGGAGCTACAAAGGCCTAGTGGAGTGTTCTCTCAAGAATCTCTAGGTCCCTCAGTGCTACTTTTGGTTAAAGTCGACCATAAAGTTGCTCTGGAGGACCTAGAGATTCCTAGAGAGAACATATTAATACAGTCTGTGAATAATCAAATCCAGAAACGTGGAGGGATGAACGTCGTTTCCGCCTGCTTATTTCTCGCTTCCTTGATTCAGCTGCAGCCAAGGAGACTTGGAAGCTCAAGGCAGGTTGCCTCCATAAGCTCTTCTTGGGGGGGGGGGGGGGTTCCTAACAGGTCCTGTCTTCATATCCCCCCCCCCCAAAGAGCTAACATTCTGGGAAATGCCATGGCTTTATGGAGCTGGAAGAGACCCCCAAGAGACCCCCAGTCCACCCAGTCCTCTGATCTCTGGAGCTGCAGAAAAGAAGCTTGCTCCAGCCTCAGTATGACATCCCTCCAACATGGCTGCCATGACTCCCCTTAACCTTCTCATCTCAGGGCTAAACGCACCCAGTTCGCTAATTAGTCACAGGGTTTGGTGGTTTCCAGACCTCCCACCGTTTTTGGCTCCCTCCTCTGGACACACTTCAGCTGGACACTGTCCCTCTTGAATTGTGGTGTCCAGAACTGGACCCAGTATTCCAGGTTATTCCACACCAGTCCAAGGCCTGACCAAAGCAGAATAGAGAGGCCCTATGAATTCCCTTGATCTAGATTCCCTACTTCTATAAATACAGCCTAGAAGCGCATTGGCCTTTTTTGCTGTCGCATCCCACTGTTGACTCATGTTCCGCTTGTGGTCCACTTGGACTCCTAGATCCTTTTCAAATGTACTGTTGTCAAGCCAAGTGTCTCCGCTCCTGTATCTGTGTATTTCATATTTTCTCCCGAAGTGTTTGTTGTTGTTTAGTATGTTTATCCTGGATAAATGTTTAGCCTGTTTAACCTGGAGAAGAGAAGGTTAAGGGGTGACATGATATTGGTGGCAGGGATGGCTGCTCCCACATGGGACTCCGAACGGAGGGCAGGTGGGGACCCCCTTGGGTTAACCCTGGTGACCCTCTTGCCCCCCTCTTTTCTTCCAGGAAGCTGCTGGAGGGGGAGGAGATGTGGTGGAGCTCGGCGCCCTCCTGGCCGGCTGCAACCCAGTGACCCCACTGACCCCACTGGGGCCCACCCCTCATGGCCTGGTTCATCTCCATCGGCACCCCTGCCTCCCCTCTCCCCACTTTCTAGGCAGAGGAATGGCGCCTGGAAGCTGGGGGCCTCCCCTGGGCCAGGTATGATTGGAGGCATGGGAGGAGCAAGGCTCTCCCCCTCACCTTCCATGGGACCACCATCCTTTGGGCAGCTGTGAGAGGGACGCGAGTGTGTGGCCACCCTCCTGGCAGCTGGGGGCAGCCCCTCTGCTCTGGGCCCCAGATCTCTTCCCAAAAATAAAGATCCCTAGCAAACCCAGTCAAGGTCTGCACTGCAAACAGACGGCAGGAGCGGCGAAGTTGGGGTGAAAGAAGTCAGCACCCACAGTGGCAATCCCGCCTCCCCCCCCCCAAATGCAGGAAAACCTCAATGTGTGGGGAGGGAGGAATGGGGACCCTTGGCAGGAACCCCCTTTGCCTCCCGGTTGAAGGGCTCCATTGCTCAGAGAGCATTTACAGTGCATCCCCCCCAAGGCTAGGGTCCTTGCGATCCCCTCCTCTCCCCCCCCCCACAGTCCTTTCAACTGTCTTCCTGTGTGGGAGGGGGTCCCAATCCAGGCCCAGGGGTCTACCTCCCCCTCATCCCCCAAGTGATACGTCCTGGGAAACCAGAGCAGCAACCACAAGCCCCTTGGCCCCTCAGGGTCTCTGGGGTGAAACCGCACGAAGGCCGGCCGCCCTCAGCCTCTGGGGCTCAGGCAGCGAGGGCTGGGGGGCGGGGTGGCAGGCAATCTGCTCCCCAGAGCCCCCATGGAGGGGCAGGGTCGGTGCCCCAAAGTCAGGGGCACCCCCAAGTGAGGATGCCAGAAAACGGCCCACTCCACACTGGGGCGCGAAGTTGCCCCTTGAGCCCTCCTCCACCTAAGTAACAATTCCCCCTAACTGACCCCCACCTACCAGTGAGGAAGCCCCTGCTGAAGCCTCTTCCCCCTTCCCCAAACCTTAGGCCCAGCTGAGGGGGAGCCCTTGGGGCGAGGAAGGGACCGTGAGGGAAGGGATGCCCCTCTTGCTTGCCCCCTCCAGACCAAAGGAGCCCTGGTGGCGCAGTGGTTAAATGCCTGTACTGCAGCCATTCACTCGAAACCACAAGGTTGCGAGTTCAAGACCAGCCAAAGGGCCCAAGCTCGACTCAGGCTTGCATCCTTCCGAGGAGGGAGCTAAAATGAGGACCCAGACTGTTGGGGGCAAATTAGCTTACTTGCTAATTAGCTTACTTGCTGTTCACTCCTATGATCTTTGAAATAGCGGTATATATATAAAAAAGATGGGGGCATTGTGAGGGGGGGTCTCCGTGCTGCTGCTGCGCCTCCTGAAAAAGGGACCAGCTCCCCTCGGGAGGGGGCTTTGAGCTGCTTGGCTAGGATTACAACTCCCATCAGCCCCAGACATCGCCCCCCCCCCCCGACAATCTTTGTTGTGGGATTCTGTGTAAGGGCCTCGGGGTTATTAGGGGAGAGGGGCGTAAGCACAAAATGGCCAGCTAGGACCCATGTCCCCCGGCCCCTGCCCCCGACATTCCCATTCCAAGTCCGACTCCGACAAATCCAGGCCAATAAAGCGCCGTGAACGGAACCAGGAGCCGTGGGACTCTTTCTTGGGCCGGGGTCGCAGGGGGTCTGGAGGACTTGGAGTGGGGGGTCTGTCTGCCGATCCCCTCCCTCTCTGGGGATCTAGGGGGCGATGTAGGGGGCGTGGGAGTGGGGTGGGGACCCGCGCGGCCCTGACTGACCCACTGACCTCGGAGGCCGCACTGGCCCCTGGCTGTGGCCCCCTTCACTGGAGGCGCCGCTTTGGGGGGAGGGTTGCCGCGGTCCGGGGGCTTTGGACGCCCCTCACGAGCAACAAAGACCAGATTCGTTCTCTTCACGCGTTTATTTCTAAAGCCAGCTCTTGAACCTTCTCCGCTGACCTCCAGAAGAAAGACCAGCGGAGGGAGGGAGAGACGGCTATTGGGGAAAGGCCCATGCGGACCAGGGGCTCCAGGGGGAGGGGGCGATAGGGTCCCGGCAGCGGATCTTCACCCGGTTCAGGAGCTGGTGGGGCCGGGGGGGCTGGGCGGTCTCCTCCAGACGGTCCTGTGGCGGGAAAGACCCCGGTTGGGGGGCCGGAGGGGGAGTCAGGCCCTTTCCCTCGGAGCAGAGGCCGCAATGACGCCCCCCGGAGGCAGGACGATGGAGAGGAGCCCACCCGAAGGCCTCGAGCTCCGGCCAGAGGGCAGAGAGGGCTCCTTCCTTGCCCAGCCGCTGCCTCCAGGCCTCTGTCCGAACACTGCTGGCCTGCTGGGGAGCCGAGAGCCGGGCAGAGAAGGGCGAAGGGGGACCCGAAGGGGCCGGGGGTCGGGCTGGGGGTCTACCTACGCTGTAGAGGTCCGAGAGGAGGAGGAGGCCCTCCCGGTCCAGGTTGCCGAAGAACTCGAGGCGGAGGTGGAAGCGGAGCGGGAAGAAGGAGCTGGGCCGGACCCAGGAACGCGGCGGGGCCCAGCTCAGCCGCAGCTGCCCGGTGCTCTCCTCCTGGCGGGCGGCCAGGCCTTCGGGGGCCGCGGGCCTCACTGCGAGGCGGACCGACGGACGAAGAGAGAGAGAGAGAGAGAGAGCGGGCTCAGTGTCCCCAGAGGCTCCAGAGGCCCATTGGACCGGGTCTCTCTTCTCGGGGCCTCAGAGGGCCACTGCCCCGGGCGGATCTGGGGGGCATCCCCGCTTCCCACGGGAATCGAGCCACGCCCGGCGCCCGAGGTCGGGAAGCATAAGGAGCCGGCGGGTAAGGGGGGGTCTCACAGGGGTGGCCCCCTCCTTGGGATCCAGCTGACCCCTCCCCGGCCTTGTTTCCAGCCCCAGTGGCCCTCCGGTCAGTCGAGCCCGTCCTGTCCCTGGGAGGCCAACGTACCCAGGTCCCGCCAGAAGAGGCTCCTCCGCATCCGCTGGAAGCGCCCCCCGGCGCCCAGTCCCTCCAGCTCCAGCTCCAGCCCCGTCTCCGGCGCCTCTTCGGCCGAGGGACACTCGGGGCCGCAGGCGGAGGCGTCCAGCTCGACCCGCGTCGGGCCCCGGCCGCCCACCACTTTCTCCACGGATGAGCAGCCCGCCCCGGCGCCCCCAGGACCCCTGATATGAGAGGGAGAGAAGAGGCACAGGGTCGGTTCCGGAAAGGGGCGCTCTGCACATGCTCGGGAACTCTCTCTTCCCCCAGGAACGCCCTTTGGCTCCGGCCGGAAAGAGTGGCTGCCCTTCAGAGGGTCCTGGGGGGTCCGAGCCCTGCTGCCCCCCATCGTCCCCCCAAAGTGTGGAAGGGGGCCCAGAGACTGACCTCCGTCGGAGGTGGAGGCGGAAGGCGGCCGGGCGGAGAGCGAGCCAAGCGCAGCGGAGGACGGTGCTGTTGTAGGACTCGGCCTCGCAGGTCACTCCGGCTGCAGAGAGTGGGGTCCCGGGTCAGCCGGGGGTTGGAGTGGAGGCACCCAGTGGGCTTCCCTGCCCCTGGCCCACGCCCAACTCGAGGCGGGGGACTGACCCCGGCGCCCGCTCCGTCCTCACCTGCTTCGTCCAGGAGGCGGGGGAGGCCCAGGCCCCGCACGGCCAGGAAGGTCCAGCCCAGCAAGGTCCCTCCGGCCCAGCAGCTGTAGTTGCCGGCCGAGGAGAGGTCCAGCGGCGGGAGGCGGAGGGTCGGGCCTCGAGGGGGCCGGGGGCACACCGCCTTGCCTCCTCCCTTCCTCCAGCAGACCGCCTGCCCGGCCGAAGCCTCCGGGCACCGCAGCGTCGCCTCCCGGTCCAGCTCTCCCACCGACACTGGGGGCGCAAGCGGGGCGGGGGGGTCAGAGAAGGGGCCGGAGGGCCGGAAGGGAGGGGAAGGGGCTGCAAGGGTCTCCCCCGGAACTCGTACCTGGGCCGGACCAGGGAGCCACCCCAAGAACCGCCCCTGCCCTTTCCTCCTGGGTTCCCTGGAGGGGGGGGGGGGCTGGAGGCGAGATTCGGGGAAAAGAAGGACCCAAATGCCCCCAGAAATGCGAACAGGAATCGGCCACTTGCCTCGCCGGGAGGGGGGGGATGGGGAGGGGCTGTAGCTGCCCTTGGGGGTCCCGCCTCCACTGCGCTCCCCGCCGCCGGCCCTCCTGATTCCTCGGGAGCCATGCCGGCAGCAGGGATTGGGGCCCCGGGTCAGTGGGGAGTGGGGGCTGTCCTCTCCCCCTCCCCGGGGGGAGTTTCTGCTCCTCGGACAAGGCCCCGCGCTTCCCTTGCAAGGGCATCACTTCCATTCTGACATTTGGGGCCCCAGTTGGGAAGGGGCGAGTGGGGGAATCTATGTGGGTCACCTCCGACGGCATGGTTGCTTCCCCCGGAGGAAGTCCACTGCCTCCCTCTGAGAATGTGTGACCATCCCGAGATCCCAGGGCTGAGCAAAGCCGGACACCGGGCCGGACATGGCGGGACTTACGCTCGGCGGGGAAGGAGCCCCAGGCGGCGGAGGCGGCGGCGTCCCCAGCAGGGAAGAGGGCCAGGGCCAGGAGCGTGGCCAGCCACATGGTCAGCCCAGAAGAGGGCTCCTGGCTCCGGCTGCCAGGCGGCGGAGGCCGGGGGCGTCGGGGCTGGACCGAGCGGCTGGAGGGAGGGAAGGAGCCGAAGGGGGTCAGCCCCAATTTAGAAGCAGCGGGCTAGTCTTCTTTAACGGTATCTTTTGGGGGACGCCTTGGGTCCGGTTTGGGAGAAAGGCTGCATATTAGATACAAGAAGTAAATAACCCATAATAATAAACAGTCACATTAGTTTAAGCGGACTTTCATTTGGAGAGACTCAAAACCTGTTAAACAACTTGACGGGTTAAAAGAGGTTAAAGCCATTTGAAACAAGTCAACGTACCTGCCCCCCCCCCCTCAGCCCCAACAAGAGGACGGTGGGCTTCCAGGGGTCAGCAAGGCAAAGGATCCGGGCTGCGGACGAAGGCTGGAGTGAGTCCGGAGTCAGCCGCTGACTCAACCCTGAGCCAGTGTCCTTTGGCCAGAAGGAGCGGACTTGGCTCGGGGGCCTCGAGGGCCTCCTGGCCGCCGCCGCCCCTCGCCCCACATTGCCACCCCTTTCGAGGAGCCCTCTTGGCCGGAGAAGGGGCGAGGGGCAGCAGGAGGGCAGGCAAGGCTTCTCTCTCTCGCCCCTCCGGAGCCCCGCCAGCGAAGAAGGGTCCCCTCCCCATTTGGCCCTTCCTCGGCGCTCCCCGGGGCAGGAGGGACCCTGAGATCCCCCCAAAGGCCCCCGAGCCCTCCCGAGCCCCCCCCCTCGACATCCCAAGGGTCGCACAGCCCCCCCAGGGTTGAATGGGAGGACATAGGAACCCCCCCTCCCGGTTTACCTGCCGGCTCCTCTCTCTCTCTCTCTCTCTCTCTCTGGGCGCCGGTGTTGTGTCTTGTGGGCGAGTGTGCTTCAGAGGGAAGAGGAGGGAGCGCCCTTTATGGGCCCTGCTGGCCGCCGGGAAAGGCCGAGGAGGCGGCGAAGGAAACTCCCTTTGACACCGGGGGGGGGGGGGGGAGAGGAGGAGGGCTGCATCTGGAGGCCCTGGGGATCCCTGCCCCCCGGGACTCCCCCGCCCACTCCCCCTCGCCTCTCTCTGGCGCCGGAAATCGGGGAAGCCCCGGGCGGTGGGGGGACCCCTTCCTTCCTGGGGATGCCCCTCCCTCTCCAGCTCAGAAGCCGGGATCCCCCCTCCGGCCACGACCGGCCTCTGCGGCTGTCCAGCAGGGACCAAGGTTGGGGGGCTTCTGGCGGCGCCCAGAGGAAGGGAAACCGGGTCCGGAGATTTCAGCCGAACCTCAGCGGGAGCTTCTTGGCCGCGAGAATGGAGCCAAGGGCCAGAGAGGCAGCAGGCGGCGGGCCTCCTTCTCTGGGCGTCCTCCAAAAGAAGCCGGACGGGGTCGGGCTGCATGGCCCCTGGGCGCCCCTTCCTCCCATCGGAGTGGCCTTTGTGCGAGGGAGGCTGCCTGAGGTCCAGGCGCCTTTCTGGGTCCAGAGGCAGACCCCAGGGAAGTGGGGCTGGACCCCTGGACCTTTGGCCTCAGCGGGGCTTCAGAAGGGGGTCTTCAAGATGGGGGTCTTCAGGAGGGGGCTCTGACCAGGACCTGGCGCCCTGCTCTCTGGACCCACCCTCAAATGGTTGCCTTATTTATTTTCCTTGTGAAACAGCAAACTGTTGGGAAACCACTGCCTTCTCTCTCCTTCCTCAGAGAGATAGGATTTCCTGCATGCTTCTCTACTGTCCTCTGTCTCTACTTGCAGGCCATTTGGTCCTGCTAAACTCCAGGGGCAATAAATACCTTTGTAAGTCGGTAAACAGATCATGGGATCTAAGTGACTTCCTTAGGAAGTCCTCTCCTGCTTCCCTTCGGTCTCTCCATCGCCATTCATTGCTCTCACAACTTCCCTCCGAAAGATGGTGAGATACAAACTCCTTCTTCTACCTGGACTATTCTCTAGATAGGTGAGGATGGAGCTTCCATGTATGTGTAGATTTAAGCCATTAGTAAGGTTTTGTTTTTGAACTACAAGCTCTTTGTGTCAGCCTCAGTCCTTATAGAAGCATCTTAAGGCAAAAGGCCCTTTCTGCTGATTCTAAAGCAAGGCCCTCACAGCCTTGGCTTCGATCCTTTGATAGTTTTCTTTCCTTGCCAAGGGCTGAAGCCTCAGGAAACTTGAATTCCCCTCACAAACTAAAAACGTTTACAATCACACTGTAAACACAACTAACAACCCCCAGGTCAAACACTCTAAACCGATTCAAAAGCCCTTCAAAAGGCAAAACAAGTCAAGCCCACCTCTGCATAAGACCCTGCTGAACTCTCAGCTGCCGGCTTCAGTGAAATGCTGGCCAGCAAAAGCAGAGCAGGGCTGGGGCCAGGCAGGCCTCCTGTGGAAGGGAGTCCCGGAGGCTGGGTCAGCCGTGGAGAAGGCCCTCCTGTCCCCCGCTCCTGACCAACTGAGCCTGGGATGGTGCCTTCCCCGGAAGATCTGAGGGCTCTAGCAGGTTCCTATGGGGAGATAGGGCCACCCAAATAGCCTGGATGGAAGCCCTATAGGGCTTTATAGGTCATGGCCAGCACTTTGCATTGTGTCCAGAAAGGAAGTTACACGCCCCCTATAACTGGCCCTGGTCAGCATCCTGGCCACGTGCTTCTGGACCCACTGTAGTTTCGGAACAGTTTCCAAAGGCAGCCCCACGGAGAGTGCGTTACAGTAGTCCAGAGATGAAACCGAGGGAAGCGGCGTCTCCGCAGACAGGTCTCTGCTGCCCCGAGGGTCTGGTCGGGTCTCATGGGATGAAGTCACAGGAGGGAGATCCTGGTGGGATCTTGGGAGGGGCCTCTTGAGAGAAAGATCCAGTGACGGAACCAACTGGGTCTCCTTCTCTGGAGGTCTCCAAAAAGGGGCTGCTGGGAATGCTCTGGCCGGAGATCCTGCACTCAGCTGGGGCATCTTTCATTCTGGGGAAAGAAAACTAGGCCTCTCGGGCCCTTGGCACCGGAAAGGATTCTAGGAATGCCAAGAGCCTAACGGGCTTAAGTTACTGGAGGGTAACTCTGGCTGCTTCTCGGGCCTCAGCCCCGGACCACCGTCCATTGGGGAATGGGGTGCTCTTCCGCCCCTGATGCTATGGCCAAGTGCATCCTGGGAATGAGTCCCTGCTTGGACCCAACCCCTCCCCCCCCCGCTGCAAGCGTCATTCAAGCAGAAAGCCCCTCCGAGAGGTGCTTAGGCCGATCCACGGCTAGGCCAGCTCCTGATCCCCCCATCCCAGAGGGAAGACCCCCCTTCCATCCCCTCTTTCTGGAGGACAGGATTGGGGGGTCCCTTGTGCTGGTGCCCTGAAAAGTGGGGGTCTCCTTATTGAAGAGTCCCAGAAGAGGCTCCTGCCGCCATCAATCCACACAGCAAGAGCCCCCGGCTCGGGTGGGGCCCTCCGTGTCACCCCTTGCCCCCCACAGACGGCGTCTCCAGGCTGGCTGGGCCCCTGGTTCAGCCTTAAAGGTCCCATTAGAGGTGGGTGGAACCTGTTTCGGGGATGGGGCTGAGCACCTGGGAACCCCTTTACAGCCCAGGGTAAAATACTGGGCGGCGAGTCTGCCTGCCAAGGGGGCCCTTTAAATCCCAGGCCAAGCCTCACACTGTGCTCCGCAGCCCCCTCACCAGCATGGAAGCAGCTGAGGGGCAGCCCCACCTCGGCTGGAGAAAGCCCCCAGCTCCCAAGTGACCAGCGCGGTCAGCCTAGGCTCCCTTCGGCCAATGCGCTGACCAGAACACTCCTGGCAAGGACTGCCATGCAACATGGACCCTGGGCTCTCTGGGTTGGTCGCCCAGTGTGGTCACTCCGGGTGTCTCACACACACACACACACACCACCGACCCCCCCCCCCCCAATATAAGGAAGCCTTAGTAATGTTTTTGTGTCCTAATGTTACTCATAAATCTTAATTCCCATCTATCACTGGGTAACCTTTCTGTCTCTTTTACTTCAGGCTCTATGGAGAGGTTTCCAGTTTTCTTAGTCCCCCCCCCCCAGACCCTTCCCTAGATGGGCCAAGGGTGCAGCAAGGGCTGTGGGTCACGAGCAACAGACCCAGAAGCCTCTCAGCCCCACTTCTTTGCTTGTGGGCCACTGGCTGCCACTTCTTCCTCCCTCCAACTGGCCTCCACGATGACTCAACCCCCCCCCCCCGCCCCATGGAAAAGGCTGCATCATGGGGAAGAGTGCCCCGAGGCCTCCCTCCCTCCTTTGCGCTGGGGCTGAGCAAGAAGGGCAGCCGCCCTTTGAGTCACCCTCCTCCCCAACACCCCCCCTTCAGCCGGAGACCTCAAAGGGAACCCAGGCCTCCCCACACTCTCCGGCCCCCTCAGGAAGGGCACAGGGATCCCTCCCTGATCTGTGGGGCGGGCATTCCCCCGCAGGCAGCCAGCCAGGCTTCCAGTGACAGGTGGGAGAGTGACTGGGGTCCCAGGACAGGAGGGGAGGGGCACTTAATGGCCAAAAGTGGGGCCATAGCCTGAGGGGTCAAACACAGGCCCTTGCCATTTGTAGGGCAAGCAGAGTGGCAGCAAAGGGCGACCCCATTTCCCAGACCAACCCTTGGCACTTGCCATCATGGCGTGTGAGTGTGGCAGCAGGGGCCAATGGCTCACCCTTGCCATGACTCCCAGCCACCACAATGGCCACAGTTCAGAGAAAGACCTGGAACGATGGCGCTGGATGAGACCATGAGGCCTTGAACAAGCTTCACCTGCACACCCTTTGCCTCCCCCAGTTCTGCCACACATCCCTTTGCAACCAGTCAGGTACGTCTCAGGTTTTTAAAATGTTTAATTGATCTGCTTAGTGAAGCGCCTGCTCAGACAGAAAGAAGATGAACCACAGAGTCCTTGGGAACTGTCCAGCTGAGGTCAGTCCAGTCCGGCTGAGGTCACCCCAGGAGATTTCTGCAAGTGAGCGAGCCGCCCCCAGCCCCCCATGCCCAGCCGGCTCCCTGGCGGAAAAGCCCCCTGACCCAGCTCACAGCCAAGGGCTGTTTCCCACCTGTCTCTGCTAGGCATCCTGCCCCACAAAGGCCCCTGGGACACACAGACAACCAAGGCCTTGGAGCGGAAGTCAAGAGAGAGGAAGAGGAAGAAATGGGGGAACCTGGCCTCCCAAACAGTGAGAGTGGCCCAGACTGCTGGACGCCCTGCCCTTTCTTGGCCCACTCCGGCCCAAGCGGGCCTCCTGCTGTATGTCAGGCAGGCCACAGATGACCAGCAGATCATGTCCGTCCCCAAAGGCCCTCCAAAGGGGGGCTTAGAAGCCACCCTCACTGTGCTACAGCACACTAGCCCCCCACAGTGCCCCACCTGCAAGGTGCCTCTCAAAGAAGGATGGCGGCAGAGGGGATTTCACCGACACCACCAGGATCCCCTCCCCTCCTCCGGCTGAGGGAGGCCACACTCACCCCCAGGGTGATGGAGGTTCTGCGCATGCTCAGCCACCCGTGTGCTCAGACCACGTTGAAAGGACCCTGTGGTCCCAAGAGAACCACCCACAAGGGTGCCATGCCACCTGGTTTCAGCTCCCATTCCTCTTTCCAGAATACACCCAAACCACAGCCCCCTGAGCCCCTGGCAGACCCCCAGACGGCCCCTCCTGTGTCCAGTACGCCAGGGCTGCTCTAGGTGATGCCAACGGAGGGCTCAGGCCACACTCCTCCTCTCCCCACCAACAATGACAAGGCAGCTCTGGGCGGATCTGGGCCTGGCCTCGCTCCCGGCTCACTGCACCACGCAGACATCTTCCCTGTCCTCAGAGGGGAGGCACCTGAGGGCCTCGGGCCCCTCGTCTCGTGGGGGGTCCGCTCCTGCTGCCGCCTCCTCACCTGAAAGCTTCTCACGCAGCTCCAGGAGCAGGTCCCGGCTCTCGCTGGGCGGCAGGTTGCTCAGGTAGTACTGGGGGGCCAGTTGGGCCAGCCTGCAGGAGAAAACATTTGGAGGATGGGCATTTAGGTAGGTGGGGGGGGGGGCAGAAGAGAACACAGTTCTCCCCCCCTTCCTCAAATGTGAGCCAAGGCAAATGCCAAAGCATGCCTCCACTGATCTCAAAGAAAACAAGGCTCTAGCCCTCATGAAGGGTGGGGACAGATGCTTGAAGCCCCCCACCACATCCTCACCTCCCGCCATCCCACCCGACTGATGCTCACATCTCTGGCTGGATTTCAGAGACAACGCTCAGGCAGTTATCCTGTGAGATGGTGAACTCGTGGTACAGCAGCCAGGGGGGTGGCCGTGGGGGCGGCCGGCGCAGTTGGTAGCAGCAGCTGGGGGGCAGCTGAGCCACGTGTTTGTGGGTCAGGAGCAGATAGTTTCCAGAGCCATCAATGTCTCGGGCCACCTGGGGGGGGGGAAGCAGGGAGAACATGAGGATGAGCCACAGGGTCAGCATCCTCGCCCCGAGAGAGAAGCCCAGGGGTACTTGGGAGATGACCTGGGTGGCAAAGACTCACTCCAGCAGCAGGTGGGCAAAGACCCCTCTCCCCCACGCACAACTGGACAGCCACAGAGAAAGGTAGGAAAGCAGTTTTGCTTCACTGAAGCATTCCAAGGGGAAGAGGGAGAAGAGCCGGGCTGCAGGAGCACCTGTGCCTTCCCCACAGGAGGGGCTGGCAGGGCTCAGAGCCCCCCAGAACCTTACTTGGGTCATGGGGTGGGGTAACATCTGGCCTTGGAGCTCCCAGCCACAATTGTAGCTCAGGGCACTGTGAGTCACTCTCCTCAAAGGGGCATGGAGAACCCCCCCTTGCCATCCCTCCAGGGGTAAAATGGGGGGGGGTGTGTGTGACAGATCGACCTGGGCAAGTCATAGTCAAGTTGGGGGGGGGGGGAATGAATGAGTGCACCTGCCCTCCCAGTGCCAGGAAGGTTTGGGGAGACTCCGCTAACAGAAGCTGTGCTAGGAGAAAGGAAATGGCCATGTAGGGGCAGCTTCACATGTTCCCTGCCTGGCATGGCCCCTCCGTGCTCAGCCTCCCCAGCCTTCCTCTTGCCTGCAGCTGGCTTTTGTGGCTGGCCCAATGTCCAGCGCAAGGAGGCCCTCCGCAGCCCCTGCCTCCAGTGTGGCTAGCTGGACCCCTCCTGCCCACTGCTTGCCACTGCCCAACGCGGTGCCCAACAGCTAGTGGGCTCACCTTGAGGAAGAAGCCCGAGAGGAGGGCTTGCTTCAGGTGGACAACGTTGGTGTCTGTGCCGAAGGCGGGCGGGGAGACTGGCAGCTCAATCCGCTGCATCACCTCCAGGAGCTCTGCCCTCACGGCCCCCGCCAGCCGTAGCGCCCCCTCGCTCACCCCGTGTTTCCGGCACCAGCTCTCTGGGTCGCTCTCTGAGGAAGGGAAGCAAGGGCTGGGCATGCAGGAGGGTGGGCAAGGCAGCTGGGCTTTCTCTGCGACCCCTGCCAGCCCACCACTCCCCCAGCCCCATCACTTACGCTGGTGGAATGCGTTGAAGATATTGATGAGGGTGAAGTGGTCTCCTGCCGGGTGCAGCAGTCCTCTTTGCCGGGCAGCTACCGCTTCCTCCCAGCGGGTCGGGGGAGTCCGGAAGCAGGGCCAGGCTGTGTGTGTGGAGGAGAAAGGGTGGGGGTTCAGGTGGGAGTACACAAAGAACCCCCCACTCACCCACAGACACCC
Source organism: Sceloporus occidentalis (assembly GCA_023333645.1). Lineage (NCBI taxonomy): Eukaryota > Metazoa > Chordata > Lepidosauria > Squamata > Phrynosomatidae > Sceloporus > Sceloporus occidentalis. The sequence continues at coordinate 188,586,830 of JALMGF010000005.1, forward strand.
GTGGTGATACTGTGCAGGAGGGCTGTGACCCACCCACCTCTCCGGGAGCCCACCCCAAGGAGAATGGACAGGGGTGCGAGAGGATGGCCTTCCTAGCAGCCCTGCAGGAGCACTGACATGTCTGAATTTCCAAATTAACCCAGGGCAGGGCTTGGAGGGAACACATTAAAAACAATGTGGTATTTTCCTTATTTCCTTTTGAACAGCAGGCAATGCCCTCTTTTTACTCTTGCCTTGGTTTCTGAAGTAAGGAGGTGCCTGTTCAAAGAGAGGCTGGAAAACTACCCCAACACCAAAGAGACCCCACCAAACTGTCTCTGATGGCCTTTAAGAAGCTACCCTGGCTGGGAAATACCCTTGAAATGCATGCAAGAAAGGGGGAGGGAAGGAGAGAGCCCCCTCCCCAAATAGTAGAGCCCATTGGACGCTCTACCAAAGTATAACACGTGCCTTGGTTCTGAGATGTCTGTGGAAGAGTGGGTTTCCTCCACTAATGCTTGTGTAGAAGATACATCCTCAAGAAATGGTTTTGGTACAGTGCTGTGCAAGATGTCTAATTAATGACGCTACACACATGTGAGGGAGTAGACCAAGGCTGCATCATAATTCAGTTTGATACCACTTTAACTGCCATGAATTCTGTGAGACATTTAACCTTCTCTTTCAGAGTGCTCTGGTGCCACAACAAATTACAAGTCCCAGAATTTCATAGTATTGAGACATGGCACTGGGGTCAGGCTGGATTATTTCTGCAGATTGGAGATTATTTCTGCATACTGGCAAAAAGAAAAAAAGGAGCGGTTTTCAACAACTGCTTTCTTGGCTGTGAAAGGCTGCCTTTAGCAGCTCTTCCATGGCAGCTTCCCTGTGTGTTGGGGGCTTGTGGCATGTAACCGCCATGCCCCCAAGACACCTGGAAGCCTGCTGACATGTGGCCGCTCTGGGCATCTTCAGGGCATCAAGGGGGTGTGCAACATGTGCATGTCATGCTCCCAAGCCGCCCGGAAAATTATGAAGTCTATATACCTACCCAAAGGCGGAGTGTGTATGTTTGCATGTGTGTGTACTACTTTGCTCACATTGATTGTTGATACTGCGTGCCTCCAAGACATTTCCAACTTATGCCAGCCCTAAGGTGAATCTATCAAGGGGTTTTCTTGGCAGGATTTGTTCAGAGAGGCTTTGCCATTGCCTTCTTGCCCAAGGTCACCCAGTGGGTTTCATGGCTGAGTTGGGAATTGAACCCTGGACTTCAGAGTTGTAGTCCAACACTCAAAACACTATGCCATGCTTAAGCAATTGCTAAGATGCCTGATCATCCTCCCGTATTAATTGTCTTGAAATTCCAATATTGAGGAGTGCCCAAATGCCCTGGTGATGCTAACTCTGTTTGTCTGGACATTGGCTAGAGTCAGATTCAGATCAGATGACCAGTGGGGAAACACCCTCAGTCTGAGGGAAAAGGGTAAGGGACTACACTTGCTCCAATTTCCTAGCAGGTGTCGTGGGGCCACAAATGTGACCAGAGAGGTGGGGGACGCGACCCCCCCCGCCCCACGTGGCCATGGGAGACCAGCTGGTGGGGGGCTCAAGAGAGGTACAAAGCCCAGCCAGCTAGCCCACAGGGAGCCCAAGAGCCAGGTGGCCCATACCTGTCAGCATGGCAGCCAGCGTGAGCATCTCATCGACGCAGTCGAACTCACAGGAGGCCAGGAGGGCCTTGGCGAGTTGGGGATCAAGGGGGAACTCTGACATGATGATGCCCACCTCAGAGAGGTTCCCATCATCATCCAGGGCGGCCAGGTAGTCCAAGTCTTCCAGCGCCTGCATGAGAGACTCAGGGCCTGGGCCGGGAGAGTGGGATGGTCAGGCTTACCAAGAGGGCGCTGGTCAGCCCTCCATCCTCACCTGTGGGGGCCCTTCTGCCCCTCTCCTCACTCCCAAAGCCGCATACCTGGCCTGTCAAGGAAGTCACACTGCCCCATGTCGGCGATGTCCAGCCGCTTCAGGAGCAGCACTAGGCGGCTGAGGTTTGCCTCAGTGATGCAGGCTGGAGGGGTATCTGGCATTTGGTGTTCATAGAAAGACTCAGAGTAAAGGCGCAGGCAGGACCCTGTGGGGCACAAAACAGAAGAGTTCACAGCAAGCCTGACAGGGCTGGAGGACAGTTAGGCTGCCCCCCACTCCCAGGCTGCCCCCCACTCCCAGGCCTCTGCCAAGGGCCCCCAGCCCCACAGGACTCACCTGGGGGACTCCCAGCTGCCCTCAGCCGCCGTGACTCAGCTTGCTTCTTGCTTATGGGGCGCAGGACCTGTGACTCAGCCCGGATCCGTGGGTTGTAAACCTGTTTGCAGGGTGAGAAGCACAGTGTGAGAGAGGGCAATGGATGCAGTGGCCCAGAAGATGCAGATGAAGGGAGGGGAAAGATTTGTTGCCATATTCGGGGGAGGGGGAGCGTGCTGCTCTCAGGAAGGCCCAGGCAAAGACCACCACTCTTCCATGGCTCTTTATTGTTGAGGACAGTTGGCAGAGGATAGTGCAGAAGAGCAAGCACCGAGGGGGGGGAGGGATTTTTCGGTAGGTTGGAGGAGTCTGAGAAGCTTGTAGGGGCATCCAGTTGGGGGCTGTCCAAGTTGCAAAGGCTAATAATAATAATAAACATTTATTTCTATACCGCTTTTCCATAGTGATCAAAAGAAAGGCTGGGGCCTGGGAACCTCATCTTCCCAAAGGGCCCTTGAGAGCCAGCCCCTTGAGAGCCTGCTTTATGGTTTGTGGGTTCACTTGAGGGAGGAGCCGAAGCACTTTGTGGACATAATGTGGGGACCAAGGGCTATTTCGCCTTCTCCCCCCCCCCCCAAGAGGGTGGGGCAACCTGCCAACAAGCCTAAATCAATGGCTTGCTGTCAGCATAGGCAAACTCTTATTCCAGGGCAGGGCAGGTGGGCTGTGACTCCAGGGCAGTGAAGGGGGGAGTGAATCAGAGCAGAAGGGTTGCCCCCCCCAACCCAGGAGGCAAAACAAGGCAAGGTTTTTACTTTGTCTATTTTATCATTTGTATGTACAGCGCTGTGTAAATCTAGAGTGCTATATACATAAATCATAATAACAATAATAATAAAGTGACCACTATCCAGCTGCAGCTCTGTAGAAGTTGTAGGATTGGCAGTCTGGGTGACTCCAGGAAGCCAGGATGTTTCCCACCATCCCAGGCCAGTGGCCAGATCCCACAGAAGTGGTCATTCAAAACATTTGGGGGAATTCCATGCTGCTGATTGCTGGCATGGGCATCAGCCTGACAATGACCCAGAACACACATGTGTTGAACCCCAGCCCCCCAAGCTTAGGTCCCCTCAATCCTCTGTGGACACAGGGCACTCACGCTGCGCAGTTCCAGACCGGTGTCAACCACGTGCCTGACGCTCCCCACGGAGAAGGCTGCATCCGCCATCCAGTGGGAGATGATGATCCGGCGTGGCCGGTCCCCATCCGGTGGCTCTGCTGGTCTCGTACACCCGCTGGACCTCCCGCCCCACGCCCAGGTGAAGGGGCAGCACCAGCAGAGGGCCCAAGCTGGGATCCAAGGTGGTGGCCTCCAGGCGAACGGCCTCGCAACACTCGCTGACTTCCTGGGGAGGAAAGATCTTGCTCACAGATTGCGCTCACAGCCCTCCTCTCTCCTGTCTCCGCAGCCCCACAGGATCAGAGCAATGGAAGAGACCACAAGCCCCCCCCCCCCGTCCAAACTCCCCCTCCCATGATGGATTAAAACAAGATTCAGCTAAAAACATGGCTTAGGTCCAGTCTGTTCGGAAAACTGAATCTCCCCTTATGAACCTGCCAGAGCCATAGGATCTTGAGGGGAAGGCTTTCTTTTGGCCTCACCACCATCACAGGCTTGTTTGGTGAGGACAGAAGAAAGAGCCTTCTTGGTGGATGCTCCCAACCTCTGGAACTCCCTTCCAGGCTGCGCTGGCTCCTCCCTGGGCTTCCAGGGAAAACGCTGGAGGCCAAAACCTTTCTTTTCAAGCAGGCATTTAATAGACAATTGTGCCAGGGAGGCTTGTCATTGGGATGCTTACAAAGGTTCATTTTTAATAGCTTCAGATTGATACTTGTTACGTTAATGTTGTGTTTTGGTTGTGTTTTAGAACTGCACTGCTGTTCTTTTTAAGTGTCTTTTTGTGAACTGCAATCAGTCTAATTTGGGAGAATGGGAGCATGGAAATAAATAAAACTAAAGTAATATTCCATCATAACACTGGAGAAGCATTTGGGGGGAAAGGTAACCCATTCTCTGAAAACAAAGCATGAACTCACCAACAATCTGAAAAGCTAACCAAAAAGTACAGACCCTGCTCTTCGAAGGCCTCCTCAGTACCAACCAATTAGTGGTCAAAAGCCAATTGAAGCAGAAAGGGTCACTGCTTGATAGCAGAAAGACAGTGGAGGCAGCCCAGCCTTCCTGCTGTGGCAGCCAGAAGCGCAGCCAAGAAGCATCCATAGGCCCTGCCTCAGGGGTCTCCAGAAACCGTGGCAGCGACTGAGAGCCAGTCTGCTGCCAAGGATTTTAAGGCTCAGGCAGGCCTTCACCTGCAGCCAGAATTGTGCTCAGAAACAATCCAAGAGCCGGTGTTGCCATTCTCACAACCCAGAGTTGCTGCTCTGCTGGCAAGCAGTGATGGCAAGCAATCTGATGGCAGCCACTTCAGCCCAGCTAAAGCCTTCCAGCACTTTCTGAAGGTGACTGCAGCCAGGAGCCCACCAGGCCAGAGGCTATGGAAAGGCCCTGGGGCTGGCTCTCAAGGGCCCTTTGGGCAGATGAGGCTCCCAGGCCTCAGCCTTTCTCCTGGCCTAACCCTGCCTCCCCCACCTACCTCTTCTGCCTCCCAAGGCCCACCGCAGGGTCACCTGCACACCTCATCCACGCTTGTCATTTCCTGCTCTGCAAGGCAGGCAGACGTGGAGAGGCCCCTTGCCACCCAGACCCCTGTGGCCAGGCCCACCTGCTCACTGGCCAAGAAGACCATCACGTCGCCGGGCTCCTTTTGCCGGTGAGGCTCCAGGGCAGCCCAAGAGGCGGCAGCAACACACTCCCCTGGCGAGGTCTCCCGGCAGGTCAGGAGTGGGGCTGGGTTGAGCCCCGGGACCCTCAGAAGAGGGGCCTCTGGACAGAAGCGTCGCAGGGGCTGCTCCATGTGAGGCTCCGTCACCACTACCAGGCGCAGCTCTGGCCGCTGGCGCTGGACATCCTTCAGCAGCCCCAGCAGGAGGTCAGTGGGTACTGTGCGGGCCTGCGTCTCATCCAGGATCACCACGCCATACTGGCGCACCAGTGGGTCCGAGGTCATCTCCCGCAGCAGCACCTCATCTGAGCAGAACCTGCAACCCACAGAAGGCAACAGGTGGGTGGGTGGGAGGAAGAAGGAAGGATCCTACCAGGGCCTCTGCTTCCCTCCTTCCTCCCCTCAACCGGAGCAAGAAGTGGAAGCCTCAAGGCAGGACCCCTCCAATCTATTGCCACCCACAACTACAGGAGGGGCTCGCAGTGGCACCAAGCAAGGAGGCAGCCCCACCAGTCCTGGCTCCATAAAGGAGGCAACTGTGCTCCTGCAGCCCCCAGGAAAGAAGAGGGAGACTGCTGGCGAGCGGCCTGAGCTTCCCCAACATCTTGATCAGAGATTGCAGAAGGAGAAAGGCAGCTGGGGGAGAACAGAGGAGATCTCCATGCCTTCCATGCTTGCACCCCCCCCCCACAAAAGAGCACGTAGAAATTGCAGACACAACAACCTCAACCTTCCCCTGGATCCCAAGAAGGGGGCCCCACCTGAGGAGAGTCTCCGAGGTGCAGCAGTCATCATAGGGGACACAGTAGCCCACCTCGTGCCCCACATTGAGGTCCATCTCGTCGGCCACACGCAGGGTCAGGCTGAGGGCCGCCAGGCTGTGAGGCTGAGTGGAGACCACCTGGCCGTGGGCGAACCGCAGGGAGAGGGCATACTCCGCACACCACTGGGGCACCTGCCAGGGGAGGCAAAGGGCAGGCGGGGGTGGGCAAGGGCCCTCGTTACACCCTTCTACCTATTTGTGTGGCAGCTGTGCCATTGCATCCCTACAAGATGCAGCGTCCTCTTCCGCTTTGACCCATGCAGAGAGAAGGCCGAAGGACTCCCCAGGAGAAAGAAGGGGCACAAGGCAGCCTTTCAGGAAAGACCTGCCCTGAAGATGGATGCTGAGCAACATCTGCTATGAGTTCAAAGGGCAGCGGCCACCAGCACATCCCCCAGGAACTGGTGGGGTGTTGGGGCTGGGCAAGAGAAGCACAAGGAGGGATGGGAAGCTTTGCCACAGGAAAGGGGCACAAGGGCTGCCTCCCTCCGGTGCCCCAGGGCTGCATGCCATGGTGGAGGGAATGGAAACGGAGGGAGGGCAAGCCCTGGCAGGAGCCTTCTCTGGTGGGGCTTGTTTGGCAGCGGAGGGGCCGGCCGGCCGGGGAGGGTCTCCCCTTTCCAGGGAGGCAAGAGCGGCCCTGCTGACCCCAGACAACTGGGAGGGGCCTTTGGGCTGTTCCCGGCGGCCCCAATGGGCTCCTGCTGCCTTTCCTGCTCCGCTGGAGGGAGGCCCTGGGCCTTGGCGAATTCTCCAAAGCCAGAGGCCCCACGGAGGGCCCCCCTTGTCCGGCCCTGGGTCCCCCTCGGCGGCCAAGAGCCTTGCTGCTAATGCCCAAGGGAAGGGCAGGCGGGGGCTTGGCCTGGCTCGGCTCCTACAAGGAAAGGGCAGAGAGTCCCAGGGATCCACGCCCGGCCAAAGTCCGCCTCCTCCGCTGCTTCGGGGCCGCAGGGAATGGCAGCCCTGGATCGGACCCGTGGCAGCCAGGGCCCGCAGGAGGGAAGGCCGAGGGCCCGGGAGCCCCAAGAGCCAGGGGACCCCAGGGCTGACCTGTGTGCTCTTTCCGGTTCCGGTCTCCCCGGAGACGAGGAGGACCCCCGCGCCCTGCTCCAGGAGCGCCATGAAGGCCAGCTTGGCCCCGGAGGCGCGGAGGGCGCGGCGGCGGCGGAGCAGCTGGTAGTAGCGCGAGGAGAAGGGCAGCCCGTCGAAGGGGTTGGCCTCCAGGTCTCCCGCCGGGGGGCGGAAGGGGGCCCCGGGCGCCTCTTCCTCTTCCTCTTCCTCTTCCTCGTCTTCCAGGGGGGGCTCCGGCCCCAGAGGCGGAAGGAGGGGGAGGGGGCTGCCCTCCATGGGGGGGTCGGGGGCAGGGGCCCCGGTGGGGCTCAGGGGAGAGAGGGGGCCCTCCGCTGAGGCCCTTCCTTCCTTCCTTCCTTCCTTCCTTCCGCCTCACAGGCCCCGCCCGCCCGTGGCCCCGCCCACACCTGCCTGGCCCCGCCCCGCCCACCTGAGCGGCGGGAGAGAGCGCGCGTGACACGTGACACGGCCCCTTCCTCGCGTGGCCGGCGGCCGGCCAATGGCGCCTCCGTTTCCGGTCTGGCGCCCCTCCGTGCCACGTGACGCCTACCTGGCCGTGGGCGGGGCAAATCACAGCGCGCTGGCGCCCCGCCCCCTCCAGGCCCCGCCCCTCGGCCTTCCGTCCGAGTCCGAGTCCTAGAGCGGCCCTTCCTGCTCCCTTCCGGGCCTCCTGCGCCGCCATTTCCCTCCAGTCAGGGCCGCTTTGCTTTCCCAAAGCGAGAGGCCGCTAGTAGTGGGCCTGTCAGGGGCTGAGGGCAATGGCTCCTCTCCTGCTCTCCTTCCTCCCGGAGAGAAGGGACCGGTGGGCGTCCGGTGGGGCTCTGCCTGGGCCCAGAGCTATGCGGCGTCTTTATCTATCTAAGGAGCCCTGGTGGCGCAGGGGTTCAATGCCTGCACTGCAGCCATTCACTCGAAACCACAAGGTTGCGAGTTCAAGACCAGCCAAAGGGCCCCAGCTCGACTCAGGCTTGCATCCTTCCGAGGAGGGAGCTAAACCGAGGACCCAGACTGTTGGGGGCAAATTAGCTGACTTGCTGTTCGCCGCTATGATCTCTGGAATAGCGGTATAGAAATAAAACATTGTTATTATTATTGTTATCAGCGCCTTGGTGAAGGGATCGAACTAGGAGTGCTTCTCTGGTTGGCAGAGGAGGCCAAACGAGGAGCAGCAGCAGCTAACGCCCAGGAGAGAGTAGGAAGCCAGGCCAGAGCTGGCAAACGAAATGCAGGAAGTGCAAGTGCCCCCCGGAAGGGCCCTGTCTCCGGTGCTGGCGCCAGCTGGAGGGCAGGCAACACGGTGGAAGGCCTGGAAGCCATCATGCCCTTTGGAAATGGAAATCCCTTCGCTGGCGACGTGGGGCTACCAGGGCCATATGGAATGGGGCCTTGGATAGGCCAAGGGCTCTCTCGCCCTGGAAGCCAAGGGCTGAAACAGGCTGGGGAAGAACAGCCCTGGGAAAGACGCGGAGGGTGCGGAAGGGGAAGAGGCCCCTGGAGGGCCTGAGCAGAGCGGCGGAGGGCAGGGGTCTCTGTGCCTCCGGGTCGAAGCAAGCTTGTTTTCTGCTGCTCCAGAGACTAGGACCTGGAGCAATGCATTCAAGCCACAGGGAAAGAGATCCCACCTCAACCTTCAGAAGAGCTTCCTGGTGTAAGAGCTGTTCAGAGCAGAAGGTGCTGCTGCCTTGGACTGTGACCGTGGGGAGCAGGGTTCGAATCCCCACTCGGCCCTGGAAACCCACTGGGCGGCCTTGGCCTCAGAGGAAGGCAGAGGCAACCCCTCTGAACAAGTCTGGCCAAGGAAACCCTGCCACGGGCTCCCCTTCCTCTCCCCGTCAGCACTGCCTTGAAGGCAGCAGCAAGGAGCAGGACAGGAGTCAAAACCCGCTTCCCGAAATTACGCTCTTTGATCTCCTTTTATGGGTTGATCCCTGTTTTTATGATGGGGAGGGTTGGGGGTTTAAATTGTAATTTGTAATTGTTTCATGTTTTATTTAAACTGTTGGAATCTGCTTTGATTCCTTTGTGAAAAAGCGGAATACAGATAATAATAATAATAATAATAATAATAACAATAAATAAAAGGGTGCTGCAACCAACCGACCGCCTGCGATTCCTGGCCCCATCCTCCTTTGCACTGAGGCCCAGGAAGAGACTCTTCTGGTGCCAAGCACTGGGCATCAGGGAAGGCCTTGGCTGGGTCTCCTGGTGCTGAGGGAACGGGCAGCCAGCCTGGCGGCCACCAGGCCCTAGATGCCTCGGGGCCACCTTCCCATTGCCACAGGCCTGTTGCTTTTCCTCCCAGCAGATCCATCAAGGCAGGTCACCCAGGGCTGAAGAGTGACCTGGAGAATGGCAGGGGTGGGGGAGTGAGGGGTTGACAGTCCACCCCAGAGATTGCTTCCCACTCATGTCCGCAGGACCCACTTTCCCTCCTGGCCACTGGACACCAGGATTGCCCTCTGTGCCAGTGACCGGCCTCCTGAGCTGCCGACGGCAGCAGTGTTGCCTCTGAATGCCACACAACACAGAATGGAGCCCCCACCTGGGTGCCAGCCAAATACAGGCCCCTCTGCCCCAGAGTGGGATGGGCCTGATGGGGAATTCTCCTAGAGGGTCCCTGTGTGTGCATTTCCCACAAGTGCACACCAGCCTCCCTCCGCTCTGTCCAAATTAAAATACATGCCACTCTGAGCTGGGCATGGCTCCAAGGATGAGAACTGCCCTGCGGCGGAGAGGGTGGCCTGTGCGGGTGGCACACGTGGCAGGTGCCATGGAAGTCTAACTATTGCAGCAGCAAGATCAGGAGGGGACTGGGGGGGAAGCAGCCCCTTGTCCTCCGCTGGCCTTGCGCCTTCATAGCCAGGATTGCTCAGGGCTGCCTTTCTGGCCTCAGAGAGCCAAAGGTGTCATAGCAGTTGGGGGGTGGGGTGGGGTTGACTGATGAACTGTGGAGTGGGGGCTCTGCCTCTGCCCCGCTTTGCCCCATGGAGTGTGTGACTGGCTGACTACAGGTGGAGTAGAGACCCTCTGTCTGTTTCCCTGCCTGTGCTCTTGGCACAGGAGGGGGCCTCTTTCAGGGCCCCCCTGTTGGGGCCACAGGGACTGACAGAGGGAACCCTAAACTAAGAGGCTCCAGGAGGTAGGAGGGCCCAGGCAGGAGAGGCCTTGGGCATGGTGCTTAGGGTGCAGAGGGGACTGCCCAATGTGGCAGAGGCCCCCAGCTCAAAATGGGGGCCTGGCCTTCTCAGCCAGCCCTTCCCTGTGCTTCTTACTTCCTACCCCTCCCACCTGCCTCATCTCCCCACTTTCATTATTATTATTAACCTTTATTTATGAAGCGCTGTAAATTTACACAGCGCTGTACATGCAATCTTTTTAGCTAGACGGATCCCTGCCCTCGGGCTTACAATCTAAAAAGACATGACACAGAAGGAGAAGGGAGTGGTGGAGGGAAGGGTCAGAGGTCCAGCAGTTCCTCTCTACCTCCGAGGCCTGGACTAAGGCAGATGGACTGGAGGGAGGGCTTGGCTTCATCATGGATGCTTATGGTCATGCAGAGAACCTGAGGGACAGCCCTTCCTTGTGTGCTTGCTCTGTCTCTCTCTCCCACCCCCTAATTCTCTCTATTGAGATATTGGGTAGGGTCTGTTTTTCTTTTAAGATGAGAGTTCAGAGACAGGCACCCTTAATCTAGACACTCTGCCTTGGCATTTGCCCTTGTGGGCACAGACAGCAGTGAGGGCTTGGGGCTTTTCTCCTCCTCTTCCTCCTCCTCTTCCAGGCAGCTTTAGTGCATGAAGATGACCAGAGAGCCATGGAGCTGGACCAGTCTAAACTGGGGCCTAGCCAATGCAGGACCAGTGCCCCACCCCATGGGAACCCCCCTCCCATGTAATACCACCAGCAGCACCCTCCTGTCATCTCCTGCCCCTGTATTTGGAACTCAGAGCAGGCTCCCTCACTTGCCAGATGGAACCCATGCCACTCTGTCACTGGCTTGCCTTTGCAGGGGGGGGGGAGGCAGCAGATGGGGTAGGGACCTAGGCCTGCCTCCTCCATAAGCCAAATTGTGCTGGGGGGGGGGGGGCTTGAAGGCCTCTCCCCTCTTGGATCCAGAAGAATGTGGGTGAGCGGTCCCTATTTCTGGTGCCACCAAGGATGCCCCCAAAGTGCCAATGCAGATCCTGGTTCTGGGTGAAGCCAAAGCTGAGGCCTTTCCTCCTACTGCCCTGGTCTGCCGCCGCACACCCCAAATGCACCCACCTCATTCCAAGGGGAAGGAAGGTCTGGCGCCTTTGCGTGCTGTGGGTCTGTGTACACACGTGCCCCCCCTCCCCCTGCTCCCTTGCCTTAGCCGCCCTTTGTAGCCAGGGGCAAGTGGAGGGCCTGTCCGGAGGCCTTCTCCTTTGGTCACCCCAGAGAAGGAAAACTGCCCCCAGGAAGGGCAGGTACTGATCCCCTCAGAAGGGCCCCACTTTGTGGCCCTTGCTTGGGCCCCAGTGTGCTCTGAGGAGGCCCTGCTTCCCTGCTGAGGCTTCTGTCTGGAGCTGCCAAACCTTGGCGGCTCACAGCTGACGCTGGTGCACTTGTCCTTTGCAGGCGCAAGGATGGGCATCTGGGGCAACCCTGCTTCTCAATGAGGGGGGTGCTGCAGGCCTAGCTGGGAGGGGAGACAGGACAGAGTGTCCCCATTGGCCTTGCTTTTCTGTTCTGGTCTTTTTGCAGGAGGGTGTTGCCCTTTTGCCCCCTGTATTTGCCACTCTTTATCTAGCTGGCCCACAGCTGCCGTGCTGTAGCCGGGTCCACAGGGGCTGGATCCAGGGCAGGAAACATGTGTCCCAGGGAGTGCCTGAGCTCCCCACCCCCCTTGTGCCAGGAGCCCCTTTGGGGTCTTCTTCCCTACCTCCTGGGTTCTGCCATCACCCCTTTTGGAGGCTGGCATGGGCTGCTGTGTCCACCAGGGGAGAGCCTCCCCAGCCCCACTGAGGGTCTCTCCAGGCCACCTCCTGGAAGGCCAGGCGGTGGTGGCTGCTATTCTTAGCATTTGCTTCTGCTTGACTGGTCCTGCGAATCATCCCCTGTTTATGCTGAAGGGGCTGGTTTTCAGTTGCTGCTTTTGCACGGAGGGAAGGAGGGAGGAGGCAGCACCAAAGATCAAAGCTTGTCCCTTTCTGTTTTGTAATCTGCCTGTTTGTTTTGTCAGCCAGAGCAGTGCAGGAATGAAGGGTGCTGGAGACGTGTCCTGGTCTGCCTCCTCTGCACAACCATGGCCTGGTAGGAGCCTTGCTTCCCTGCTGGGGCAGACGGCCCAAAAAGTGGTCCCTCTCCCTACGGAAACTCGGCAGGTGAGTCCCACTGACCCCTTTTGTTGTGGGGAAGCAGTGACGCCTCTGATGGGCTCAGTCAGGACAGCAGGCCAGAGGGAAGGGGCTGGCAGAGAGGGCCCAGCAGTCCCTGATGTAAGCACATCTGCTCCCTGGGCACCATGGGTCTTGACCACCTGCCTGCCTGCTGGTGTGACCTGTTCCTTGGACTGGACCATTGGGACGTGTGCTGAAGCCATCCTTTCCTTCTCGGATTGCCAGGACTGTGACTTTGCCTCCTGGCGGTGCCTACGCAGGCACTGGCTTCATGGGAGCATGTACGCTGGAAGGGATGGTGGGTGCCCAGCCTTGCTTCTTGCCAGCCGGCTGCTTGACTGACTGCTCTTGTTTGACGCTGCCAGCACCGTTTCTTCTCTCTCCTGCCCTTTCTGAAAGCTTTGCCTCTGTTCTTGTGCTTTCTGCCCAAGTGGAAAATCCAGACCAAGTATTATGGATGCCCCCCCCCCCCAATATCCTTGCACAGGAACAGGACAGGCAGACTGCTTCTGATCCTGGAATGTGTTTGGGGGGGCACTTTGAATGGGACACCAACACTGGGCAAAATGCCCCACGTCTGCCCTAGTCTGGCTGGGGGGGGATGGAGGAGTGTGGCTACGTTTTTAAGTCTCTTGTGCTGCTTTAAGTGGGGAGGGGCAGTTTTAAATGGGGAGATCCGAAAATGGCTTGTAGTTCACTTCCTGCTGTGAAGATGCCTCCCCAAGCCTAAAATAGTACCCACAGTAAAATTCGGGGAGATGGGAAGAGCCTCCAGCTGTACGTTTTTTCTATTCAAGTTTTTATTTTGGGGATTTTTTTAAGGGCTTTTGTGGGGTTTTCTGTCTGGCTCATTATGAACCTCATTGAAGGCCTAGAAACATTTTTACAAGATGGCTTTTCTCTTCTGCAGGTCCAACATCTGCATGGAGACGGCCATGGACTAGCAGGGACCCCTTTATTGCCTTCTTCTCCAGACCCTGCAGGCCAGCCCTACAAGTGACTGAAGCCCCCCTGCGAAAGACGGGCTCCTCTATTGACCGGCCAAAAGAGAGTCCTCCATCTGCTAGTGGTGACCAGCCCTGTGGGCACTGAGGAGGAAGGGGTGGCAGTGGCTGTGAGTCCGGCCATGGGGCTCCAGCCAGGCCCTTTCCAGCAATGACCCCCCCCCTCCCCGCCTCATGCCCTCTGCCTTCTCATGGTCATTGCTGCCCTGGTGGCGCAGTGGTTAAATGCCTGTACTGCAGCCACTCACTCACAAACCATAAGGTTGCGAGTTCAAAACTAGCAAAAGAGCTGAAGCTTGACTCAGGCTTGCATCCTTCTGTAGGTCACTAAAATGAGTATCCAGATTTTTGGGGGTAATTAGCTTACAATTAGGGGCAATTAGCTTACAATTTGTAAACTGCTTATAGAATGCTTAAGTGCACTGATAAGCGGTGTAGAAATGCTTGCTATTGCTGCCAGCTGGCCAAGAGATGCCTCGTGCCCCGACTTTGGCGTGCCCCGCTCCAGCCTCACAGTGGAAACACAAAGGATCATGGACTGTGGCAGGCCTTGACCCTTGACCTGGTGGGATCAAAGTGCCATGGTCAGCAAGGAGGAGGCAGGCCCCAACCTGGCCCCCTCGGCTGCAGCCCCTGAGGAGAAAGCTGTGACTGTGCGGTCGGTGCTGCGGCGACGTGGTGGGTCGGATGTGGAAGGACGTCTGCAGCGCCGCCAGAGCCACCCTCACCAGGTGCGCTTCAAGGGCCTGGAGGATTATGGTGAGGAGACCCCTGTCCACAACACCCCATGTGCCTCTGCAACCCCCAAGCTTTGGGGGGCTAACCCTGCCCGGCGGAGCTGGCCCCAGGCTGAACCACATCCGCTTCCCCCACAGCCCCCGCCCCACAAAGGCTGTGCCAGCACCGCCATCCAGACCTCACCTGGCCTCCAGAGACCCTCCTGGGGCAACCCCCTCTGCAGCCTGAGTGTCTGTGGCTGCATGCATCAGGGGGGCTCTGGCCAGGTTCTGCCCCTGTGGGGCCCCACCGCCAGCCTTTCCACACACAACCAGCCCCCTGCCTCCTCCCTTCCCCAGCTGTGCCCCAAAACCCATGCCACTCAGTGCCCAGTAAGGCCGCCACTTCTGCGGTGCCCCTGCACACCGTACCTTAGCCAGGAGCCATGCCTCCTCGCCAGCCTTCCTTCCCAGCACAGGCCCTGTGCCCCCTCCCCCTGCAACCCAAGTGCCCCCTGGCCAGGTCCCCCCACTATGCAGACCAGTCAATCAGCTCCCAAACGGACCTCCCCTGGTGCCCCCCAGCAGGGCAGCCCTCCCCCTTACCCTTTTGCTCAGGGACCCTTCCAGCGTGACTGCCTCCCCTCCCCTCCCTCTTTTGGGAACACCAGCCTCTGGGGGGCAGCCCCCCAACTGCCCCACTCAGTCCCCTCAACCTCTGCCACGTCAAGGAAACCACCCTCAGCATCCCAGGAGTCCCTTGGCTCTGCTCAGCTGCCCCAGCAGGCCACTTGCCTTCCTCCTGAGGCATGCCAGTCCTCCTGCCCAGGGCACAGGGGCCTCTGTCCGCCAAGGGCCCAGTGCCATGAGCCCCTCGCCAGGGACTGCCTCTCCCCTGCACAAGCCAGGGCAGTGCATCACGTCCAGGGCCTGCTGCAGCTGGTGCCCATGGGCAGAGGGCCAGCGGAAGAGGAAGAGCACCCGCCAGCAGCATCTCAGGACCCGGCCCGGTCAGTGGGTGATGTCCAGTCCCAGCTGCAGTCCCTCGAGGGGGTGCTGGAGACGAGTCAGCAGACCATCCGGCTGCTCCTGGGGGTCATCCAGGACCTGGACAGGAAGGAGGCCCAGCAGGACGGGTGAGGAGGAGGAGGAGGAGTGGCGTGTGGGGAGGAAGGCAGGTGGGAGTATGAGGTTAGCTCCCTCCAGCCCTGGAGGGGTGGGTCTGGGGAGTGGGGGTGGGGGGCAGACCCTGCCATTTGGGGTCCCTTTGGCAGTCTGTCTCCTGCACCCCCTCAAGGAAGGGAACCTGGGGTGCCTCAGTGGCAGACCCACCGTTCTCCTCCTGTCTCATTGGGGGAATCCTAGGACTGGTTGACTAGGGGCAAAGAACCCAGCTAACCCATTAGCCAGCCCTGGGAAAGAGACTGGGCTGTATACCTTGTCTGTCCAGTTTGCCTAGCTTGGGGGTCCAATTCCAGTGTGTTCAAGACAAGGGGAGGAGGGGATGGTCTGGGACAGCAGCCCCCTTTGCCAGCTGCACTTGTGGGCCTCTTGGAGGGCTGTGGATGGCCACTGCTGGGGGGGGGGGTGAGACCTGCCAAGGCACTGCTTTCCTTCCGCAGAGGGTCAATTCAACAGGAGGTCCACCCCCCAAAGGTCACTGGTGCTTGCTTTCTGCCCATTGCCCTGATGCCATGGGGTGCCAGTGGGTGGCGAGTGCAGGGGGGCATGAGTGTCCGAGAGTCCAGCCAGGCCGCTGACTCCCCTTGTCGTTTGTTCTCTTGCAGCTGCTGCTCCTCTCGGAGGGAGCAGGACAGGGCCAAGTGTCGGGACTGCGCTTGTGTCATTTACAGGTGGGGCCCTGGGGGGTGGGCTTGCTCTTGGGGTGGGGGCAGTGGCCGGGGGGGGGGCAGAGGAGGGTTCTGTGGCTGTTGTGCCCAGGGGCCAGGCTAGAGCCCCCAGTGACTCTGGATGGCTTTTGGGAGCAGGTGGGCTATTGGGGGGCTGCCTGACCCTCGGGGTGTTTGCTCCCCATGGCCAGGCCTCTGCCCCTGGTGGGCGGGGGTGGCATTTGCCTCCAGTCGCACCAGGAGGGCCATGCTCCTCAGTCCCACCCAGGACCAGAGGCTCACCCCTCCAGAAGGCAGCCCTTGGGCTTTGACTGGCAACGCTTCTCTTGCCCTATGACAACCCAGGGAGGGAGGGGGCACCCTTTGGGAGCGGTGGGGGCCCGGTTGGGGGGCTTCCCCCTGTATGTGGGGGGAGTTCCCGGGAGGATCCAACCCCCCTGAGATGCAGGGGGCTCCTTGGGGGCAGGGGGCCCTGCGAGGGAGGGAAGAGGCCCCTGGCCAGCTGACCCACCCCCCCTCTGCCCCCCTCCAGCGTAGAGCAGGACTTCCGGCAGCAGGAGGGGCGCCTCCGGAGAGTGCTGACCAGCCTCGGGGCCGGGACCCCCAGCCAGAGGGGCTCCCCAGCGACCCCCAGGCCCAGCCAGCCCCCGAGAGGAGGAGGAGAGGCCCGCAAGACCTGGCGGAGGTGCTTCTGGTTCCTCTGAGGAAGAAGAGGAAGAGGAATCATAGCATCGTAGAGCTGGAAGAGACCCCAAGGGCCATCCAGTCCAACCCTGTTCTGCCATGCAGGAACTCTCCATCAAAGCATCCCCATTGACAGATGGCCATCCAGCCTCTGCTTAAAGACCTCCAAGGAAGGCGACTCCACCAAAATCTCCGGGGACGAATAGCCCTGACTCTCAGGAAGTTCCTCCTTAATGTTGAGTGGAATCCCTTTTCCTGGAGCTTGCATCCATGGCTCCATTGGGTCCTAGTCTCTAGAGCAGCAGAAAACAAGCTTGCTCCTTCCTCAATAGGACATCCCTTCAAGTATTTAAACAGGGCTCTCCTATCAGCTCTTGACCTTCTCTTCTCAGGCTAAACATCCCCAGCATCTCCCGGAGTCTTTCCTCAGAGGGCTCCATGGTTTCCAGACCCTTCACCATTTTGGTGGCCCTCCTTTGGACCCATGGCTCCAGTTTCTCAGGGTCCTTTTAGGAAAAGAGCCACATTCCCATTCCGCAGATGCGCCTCCTTGGGAAAGGCGGTTTAATCCTGGCCCCTTTAGAACGCCAGCCCCCCCCCCCTTGGGAGTGGGGGGGGCACAGACCCAGGAGGCCCCAGTCAGTGCCCCCAAAAGGCCGGAGGGGGCGGAGGACCCTCCCTCGAAGGGATCCCAACTCTTCCCAGCGCAGAAGGGCCTGGAGGGGCCGGGGTCGCCTCTTGGGATCCTTCGAAGGATCTCCCTCCCTCCCCATTTCCCCCAATGGCTCCCCATCCGCTCCGCGACCTTCTGCCTCACCAGCCGGGCACCTTTCCCCCTCCATGGGAGTCGGGCCCACGAAGAGCCCGGGGAAAGGCAGCGTGTGCGCCGTGAGCCTTCGGATTCCCTGCCCGCTTCTGGCCGCCCTCCGCAGCTGCTCCAAGGATCCCTTCCCCGGGCTCCCCTTCTTCCCTCGGGCAAGTGGGGCCGGAGAGGGGCCTCCTGGGCCGCTGCCCCTGCTGCCTTTCTTGCCCCGCCGCGGCAGCCCCTGGGTTGCTGCCCGAAGAGGCCGCCCTTCAAGACAAGGCTGCGTGGCGGATCGGAGGCCTCCGGAGTCCTCGGGCTCCCGCCCCCAAGTGCCCTCTTCGGGGGGGGGCGCTTAGATGAACAATAAAGGCAGCCTGGCGCTTGGAGTCTGGCCTGGTCCCTCCCTTGCGCCGCTCCGAGGAAGTCCGCTCAGGTCCGGCAGAGCTGCTCCGGTTTCCTCCTGGAAGCAAGAGGCGCCCCAGCACCGGCCGCTTCCCGTCCGAACGAAGGGAGGCTCCCAGGAAAGCAGGCAGGGGCCAGGCGCCGGCGGAGAGGAGAAGAGGGTCTCAACGGGGGGCTTTGGGCATTCCTTTCGTTGTTTCCATATTTTAACAACGTTGCTGAGCCTTTCATCTGACTTTGTTACCGA
The DNA here is from genome assembly GCA_023333645.1 of Sceloporus occidentalis. Classification (NCBI taxonomy): domain Eukaryota; kingdom Metazoa; phylum Chordata; class Lepidosauria; order Squamata; family Phrynosomatidae; genus Sceloporus; species Sceloporus occidentalis. The sequence goes on from JALMGF010000005.1 coordinate 188,604,858, forward strand.
TCTTTCCAAGGGAAAGCCCCTTTAGCCCCTCCCCAGCCAGGCCCTCGGAAGCCCCCTTCAGGCTCGGCCCTTGCTCCCCCAGGACCCCCGCCGCCTCCCGAGGGGAGGCTCCCCAGCGGGCATCATCGCCGGGTCTTGGAGCCCCGGAGCCCAGGCCGAGAGACCCCTCCGCGCCCCGGCCAGGCGACCCCGCTCCCTTCCTGGGCGCCGCGGAGGGAGAGCCCCGGGCCTTGAGCCGGAGGGCTGGGAGCCCGCCGCCATTCAGTCCAGTCCAAGCGAATGAAAGAGCCTCAGGCCTTGTTCAGGGTTGGGAGAAAGGGCGGCCTTTATTTGGGGAGAAGCAGCTGAGCGGCGCCCCGAGGCCCCTCGCTCTCTCTCGGGGGGTGTTGGTGTGTGTGTGTCTCTCTTTTGGGAGGAGGACCCCCCGGACCCCTCTTGGGAGCAGAAGGGGCCCACCTCCGGAGCCCCAGCCGCAGAGAGCCTTCTTCCTGAGGGGGTCGAGAGGGAAGCAGTGCCTGGCCCCTCCCCGCCATCCTCTCTAGCCCCGTCTCCACGGGTCTCTCTCTCTCTTCGTGTGAGCGCACAGACACGTGTCTCCCCCTCAGGCCTCCCTCCGCCCCAGACTCTGGTGGTGGCCGCCGCGAGTCCCGCCCTCTGAGAGCCCCCCTCGGACTGAGGGCCAGGAAAAGGGGGCTCCTTGGCCAGCCCCCTCCCGCCCCGATCTTGGCTGAAGGCGAGGGTCTCCACGCGGGTCCCAAACTCATACTGCCCCCCGGGGCTCCTCAGAGAGCTAAATGGGGGTTTCGGGGTACCCCACTTCCTCCCTTGGACCCCAAGTAAGAGGGGAGGTGCCCCTGCGTGGGGAGTCCCTCTTCTGTCCCCTCACCCCCCGCCCCCTCTTCCCTTTGGGGAGGGGTCTCACTTGCCACGCCCCCCAAGAGTCGGTTCTTCGTGACCCATAGGCATCTTGTCAGTGGGGCAATTGGGGAGGGGGCTTGCACGCAGAAGGCTTGTGGTCTGGCTGGTGGGGGAGCAAAGGTTGTGGGGGGCACAGATCGCACTTTGCCAGGAAGGGGTGTTGAGGGCCGAGGGGGGCCAGGAAGCCTTTTGGGAAGGGACTCCCTACCCCCCCCCCCCAGGCCAATTCCTTCCGATTCAGAGGGGACTCCAGAGGGGGGTTGGGCTGAGCCCACCAACACTTGGGGGTCACAGACAGCCACCCGCCCCTTCCCCCCAGGCTCCTCGGAGTGGGAGGGTCTTGTCGTCGTCTTCGCAGGCGGCGAGGGTCTTCCATGGGGAGCGGAGCTGCAGGAGTCCTGGGCCGGGTCTGGGGGGCTGGCCGATGGCCCCAGGGAAGGGGGTCCCGGGTGGTCAGATGGCGCTGGAGGAGGAGGCGGCCAGGCGCTTCCCGAGGCAGATCCTGGAAGGGGTGGGATGGGGGGGTCAGTGGGCGAAAGCACCCCGGCCAGCCCGCTCGCCCGGCCCCCGGAGGACTCACCCGAGGCCCAGGGCCAGGACGTGGCTGAGCAGCAGCGAGGGTCCCACTAGCAGCAGCACTTGGGGGTCGCGCAGCCCCCTCTTCCGGCCGAGGCGGGGGGCGCAGGCCGGGGGTCCCACGCAGGACAGCTCCCTGCGGCAGAGAGAGGAGGAGCGCGGGGGGGGGGTCAGGGGCCGCGCAGCGGAGGCGGAGGGGCGCCCGGTCAGTCGGCAGGGCATTCAGGGGGCTTACTTGGGGGGCAGCCGGGGCTCCGGGGGGCTGGGCCAGGGCCAGTCCAGGGTCGAGCAGTGAGGCGGCCTCTCGGGGTCTTCCCTCTGGAAAAAGAAAGGAGGAAGAGAAGGAGGGAAGGAGGTCCCTGCCCCCCGGAGACCCTCCCCATCTCCTTCCGGGGGGGCGGAATCGGGGTCACACTGCCCCCGTCACTTGCCCCCCGGGGAGGCGGGGGAGGGTCCAGGCTCACCTTCCCGGCGGGGCTCCGGTCCTCCTCGGAGGGTCCCTTGGGTGCCGGGGGGGCCCTGGAAGCACAAGAAGCGTCGGAGGGAGGGAAGGAGGGAGGGGGCAGGGGGCTCCAGGGAAGGTGTGACCCCCCGCCCCCCGGAGGCCGAGGAGGCCCCGGACGCGCCTGGAGGAGTGGGTCTGGGGTCGGAGGGGGCCCTCGGCTGACCTGCCCCCGGATCCCCCCCCCCGTCAGGGTGGCCCTCTTTCAGGTTTCCTCCGGGGAGACCCCCGAGGGCCGCCTCCTCTCTTGGCCTCGGGGGCCACAGAGGAGGGCTTCGCCCCTTCCCCCTCCGGTCAGTGGGAGGCTGAGACCCCGGTTGGAGGGCTGCCCTCTGCCCTGCCTTGCCCGGCCGGAGGGGGTTCATAAGGGCAGATCGGGCTCTTCAACGGGGGCCGGAGGTTTCCTTGGCCGGGGCTCGCCAGGCCCCCCGCCTCCCTGGGGCCCTCGGCCAGGGGACCCACCCGCCGCCCCGGCGATGCTGCTGCTGCTGCTGCTGCTGCTGCTCGGGCGCCGATGGCGATGGCTCCATCTGGGCCTCGCGGAGGATGGCCTCCAGGCGGAGGTCCTCCTCTTGGTCCTCCTCTTGGTCCGGGGCGCCGAAGGGGGCCACTTCCACCCAGGAGCCTGGAAGGAAAGAGGGAAGGAAGAAGGGGTCACCGGAGGGAGAAGCGCCCCGACCGACCGACCGACCGACCGCCGCCGCCGCTCCCCCTCCTCGGCCTCTCACCGCGGAGCAGCATCAGGGGGTCCTCCCGGGGGGGATCCATCGGGGTTTGGGGGGACTGGGCTGCCTGGCCCTTCCTTCCTTCCTTCCTTCCTTCCTTCCTTCCTTCCTTCCTTCCTTCCAGAGGATCGGCGGCGGCGGCGGGGTCGGGTGGCGTCGGCCGGAGCAGCCGGAGGCCACGTGACGCCCGTCCGGCTCGCCTTGTAAACAGAAGCCCCGGCTGCTTAAAAGGGCGACGCCGCAGGAAGAGGAGGAGGAGGCCGGCCCCGGGGCAGCACCGCTAGCAAAGGCACCGGCGGCCCCCGGAGGACAGGCGAGGGACATGGAGGCCACGGCCAGGGAGAGGCAGGAGCCGCCGCGGGCGGGGTCTTTGCAGCCAGACGTAGCTGATGCCTTGCTGCCTTTTGCAATATACCCCTCGCCCTTCCCTGGGTCGAGATTGAACTCGTTCCCTTCCTTTCTCCATTGGGCTCAAATTAAGGGAGAAAGCCCTTCTAGCATTTGCCGCCCTTTTGCCTCCGAGAAACGAACTCGCCCTGAGCTCCGGGTGCGAGTCCTGCCCGCTGTGCATCCGAAGAAATGGGACTCTGGAAGGGCCTGTCTTCTCCCTTGTGCTAGAATTCAAAGATACCGCCGTCTTGGTCTCTGGAATCATTTAGGCAGAGAAAGGGAGATCTTTCAGCCTCAATGAAAGGAAGCAGTTGGCAGCAGCAGCAGGGGCTTTCCTAGACTAAAGCCTGCTTCCTCCGATGCCTTTGGAGATTTCCTGCTGCCAACTTCCCTTTCATTGAGCCTCAAACGTGATAGCAGATCTCTCTTCTTATCTTGTCCCAGGTTTGCACCAAGGAGATCCATTTCTCGGAGGGGAAGAGCAAAAGCTCAGAGCGGAGAACATTTGGGAATCCTCTCGGGCCGAAAATGTAGGACGTGTCCCGGGAAAGGAGGACCTCGTTGGAGGGTGTCTGTGTGTGGGCCCTCCCTCCCTCTGGCATCGCCCCTTTAAGAGTAGCCGCTACGTGAGCCATGAATGGAGGGCGGCCGAGGCAGACATGCCGAGCTGCACGGAGCCGCCGCCGCCGAAGCCCCGCCCCGCGGAGCCCGACCTCGCGTGACCCCGAGCCCCCCCCCCCAGGAGCGAGGGAGACCCCCCTCAGCTGCCCCTCCCGGTGCCCCGCAATCGCCCACGGAGCCCCGGGCGCCTCCTGGCCGCTCCCCGCTCGTGGCGACCCTTCCCAGGGAGAGGGCTTTGCCGTTGCCAAGAGGGGACCGGGGGTCCTTGCGACCCCAAAAGAAAGCTAGAAGCCCATGGCCTGGAAAAGGGGGCCCTCCGCCAGCGCTCCCTCCGAGGCCGCCTCCCTCCCTGTGGACCCAGAGCAAAGTGCCTCTGCAAGAGTCAGCTGCAGGGCAGAGGCAGGGCCAGTGGGGCAGGAGCCCACAGTGGGGCTCAAGGAAGAGCCTCCCCCTCCCTCCCTCCCTCCCCCAGCCCCCTGCCCCTGGGACCCAGCCGGGCGGAGGATGGGGCAGAGGAGCAGCAAGGAGACAAGAGAGGGCTGCTGCAGTGAGTCTTGTGGGAGAGAAAGAGCGGTGTCCAGGCAAATGCTGAGAATCAGAGCGGGTTTATTTTGACAGTGGAAAGCCCCCCTCCCCGCCTTGGGCTTCCTCCCACCCAGCCCCTCCGACAGAGGGACGGACGGACAGAGGGACCCTGTCCCAGGACAGGAGGCAGTTCGGACCCGGTCAAGGCAGCCAGACTGGGCACCTTGCACCCCTTGCTCTGTGGAGCCGGGATGCGGTGCTGTGCATGGATCCGATGCTGCCCAAGGCCCTCTGCACGCAACTCCGGCAGCACAGACAAGGCAGAAGCGGTCTGGACGGCCGTTCCCCTCGCCACAAAGAAAGAACTGCTGCCGGCCGACTCGGAAGTCCAGAGGAATGAATGGACAGCCTCGGTCAGCTGGGCGGTCAGTGGCTGCCCTCTCTCTGCGCCATCGTCCCGTGTTTCTCTGTGAATCTCCTGCGAAGGCAAGCAGACTCACTCGCTGCCTCCCATGACACCAAGGCCCCACAGCGGCACCCTCCTTCCCCACAGGAGAGGCACGGGGCCGCATGGCTCCCCCCTGGAAGAGGGACAAGAGGGGGTGCAGGTGCCTCACCTCCTGGCGTAGTCATAGAGCGCCTGCTTGCGCTCCTGCAGGGAGAGGTGCCTCGCCTCTGGGGACCTGGCAAAGACTTTGGCGGGCGCCTGCGCAAAGAGGAGGGAGCATGAAGGCGGCTGCCCCACAGCCCTGGTCTGTTCCTCCCCCACCTCCCCACCCCCCAAGAGCATTACCGTGGCTGAAGGAGAAGCGGCCGGGCCATGAGCGCCGGACCCCAAGGGAGCCAGGAGGGGGGCCTCCGATGCCTCCCCCTCGCTGGGTACAAACGGAACCCGCCCCTCCAGCAGGTTGGCAATGGTGGCATCCACACAGTTTGTCTGGGCTGGGAGAAAATGGGGAGGTCACTTTTAATGGGGGAATGTTCAGTTGCAACAACCCCCCCCCCATGAAATCACGAGCCATCTGGAAACAAAGGTCCCTGGATGGGCAGACACTTTTCTGCTAGAAAAGGCCCCTTGCCCAGCACTTTTATTTGCTTAGAGCACTGTCCTTCACCACAAGATGGTCCCAGCGGGCAGCACCTGTCCACCTGTTAAGGGGCCAACCCAACAGAGAGCAGAAGAAACTGCGGGCACCAATTGGCCACCTCCTTGGGGCATCACTTGTCTGAGTGTGGCAGAGCGGCTCACCCAAATCATTGCAGATGACCGCCAGGGGCACATGGGGCAGGACCTCCTTGACACGCTGGGCCAGACCCACCAAGCGCACATCCTCTGTGGCAGCCACGCTGTGGGATGCTCGAGACTGGGTCCCTGCAGGATGGCTTAGGGCTGCGAGAGAAGCATGGTCAGGAGAGTCCTGCTGAGTGTTGCCCCACTCACTCAGCACAGCAGCCAGGCAGTCCTTCCCCCAAACACATCTGGCTGCTCTTTCCCACACAGGGAAGCGAATATCATGCACACAGCCCCAGGAAGGGGATGCTCAGGCCTGCAGGCGGTGTGTGGAGCTGCTCACCCTCCCATGCAGAAGCAGAGATTGTTGGGGCAGGAAGCAAAAAGTCTCGCAAAGGGCTAGAGGCTGGGGTGCTTGGGTTGTGTGTTCCTGCATGGCAGAGTGGCCCTTGGGATTCTATGGGGGAACTGGTCACACTCACCTGGGGAGCTGTAGGAAACACGGGGGCTGTGGCGCAGACGCTTCATGTACTCCGCTTTGTCAGCCGCAGTGAGCCGAGTAGAGACAAGGCCCAATTCTGAGGCCAGGAGCTACAGTTGGGGATGGCGGCAGAGAAACGGCAGCAGTCAAGCAAAGATTGTAGCCAGCCATTTCGCCACAAGAGACAGTGGCATCTCAGCTACATCATGACCCCAGTACAAGAGCAGGTCAGGCCTTTGCCTGTCCAGTGCCAAGCTGGCAAGGATGGGACCCCCCCCCCCCCGAGTGACCGCTCCTACCTCCTGAACTCTCAACGCAAACTGGTCACGGGTCTCCTCAGCTTGTTTAGAAACTGGTGGGAGCCACCTGGAAAAGAAAGGAGGAGGGAAGCCCCAGCAGAAGTCTGGGTGCCAGGGCCCAAAGTGAAGCCCACTCCCACCCTAAAAGTAAAGCATCCTTCCTCTCTGAGGGGCAGGAACAATGGCGGGAAGATATGGAAGATCCGCTTGTTCATGCCCGCCCCATCTGAACCCCCCTCCCCACAAAAAAAGGCAGATTTTTAGTACCTTACTTGATAAACAGTGAAGGGGACAAAGAAGGTCCAGAGGAGCTCAGTCACCCATGAAGCATCGGCCACATTCTTGAGGAGGATTCGGGGGAGTCCAGGGGGAGATGAGGAAAAGAAGAAAGAGAGAGAGAGATCTGCAAAAAGCCCCCAAGTGAGTGGATGCAAGCGGACATTTGCAACGTCCAATATGCCAGAGAAAAGGAATGAACGTTCCCCTGCCACCCGCCCCCAAAAGGTGCTGTTCTGAAGAAGGGTAAGAGGAACAGCAATGGAGGAGGAACCACTTTGCCTCGGAGGTGGCAGTTCCAGCAGATGCATGGACCCCCCCCCCCCCTTGGCACCTGCCCACTGGACTCACCACAGTGACGAATGGCCTCTGGACCTGCAGAGCCACCGGCTGGACAGTATCCAGGATGGAGAAGGCCCAGGTGCTAGACGGAGCAGGGAGGGAGGGAGGGGGCCCAGTCAGCCAGGCCATTGCGTCCCAGATCTGCAATGGCAAAGCTCCCTCCCCGTCCCCTTGCCCCCCACCGCTGCCTCCGCAGCCCCACCTGAAGCGCAGGAGTCCCACGCGGCCGTTGGTGGTGGTCTCCTCAGGGAAGAGCAGCAGCGGGGGGCTCCCCCCCTGGGAAGAGTAGGCCTTCAGAGACTCCAGCAGCTCCGCCCGGCTCTCCGTCGCCCCCACCTCCAAGAAGCCGCGGGACCAGCAGAGGAAGCCGGATGCGCCGTTCAGGACCGGCTGCGCGGGGGGAGGGAGGGAAAAGAGTCAGCAGAGCCCCTGCAGATGCCGCTGCCCACCCCCCTGCTGCCCCTCCCCAGCCTGGCCCTACGCTGGGAGTGGATACTTCTGTTATGGCGCTTCTAGCGCTTGTGCATTACTGTTTATGAGCCCATGGCAGTGTACTAGGGCAGCCTTCTGCTTGGGCTGCTGGGAGGGGCAGGGAAAGCATCCCTGGGTGCCGGGGGGGTTCCTTGTGTTGGAGGGGCCACGAAAGGCCCTTGGGTGGCTCTGAGGCAGGTGGGCACCCCCTGAACAGGGGGCCATGGGGTGGGGACGATGGCGTTGGTGCCCCCCAGAGACCCAGCCCCCCGACCCACCGCTGCGCAGGAGAGCAGGAGTCCGAGGACGTTGTGGTCGAAGGGGGTGACGTGGTTGGCGACCAGGAGTCCGGCGCAGGGGGCCCTTTGCCCTTGGCGGGGGGCTCCACTCTGGCGCACCAGCAGACCCAGCACCCCGAACATCACTCGCACCGCGAACCTAGAGAGAGAGAGAGAGAGAGGGGGGGGGGTCCGGTGGGTCAATGGCTGGGCTCCCCCTCCTCCTCCCTCCCTCCCTGCCTCCCTCCCCGGGGCCCTTCCTCCGCTGACCTCCGGGGGGCGCTGTCCGGGAGCGCGCAGCTGACCAGGAAGACGTGGAGCCCCACGAAGAGCCGGAGCAGGAGCAGGCAGAGGCCCACCGGCGCGTACAGCAGCAGCGACAGCGCCAGCAGCCCGTCGCTGGGCAGCCTGAGAGGAAGAGAGAGAGACGGGGAGACGAGGGTCAGCCGGGGAACAGCCGGGGCCCAGGAGCACAGAGCCAGCCAGCCGGGCCTCCCCGGCCGTCGCCCGCTCCCTCTCACCGGTTCGCGTCGAAGAGCCGTTCGGGGCCCACGGCGGGGGCAGCGGCGGCGGCGCCGGAGGCGGAGGGGCCCGCGGGCTCCATGGCCCTTCTGCTTCCGTTCGCTTCCAGTCCCCTCCGTCGGCTGCCCTCCGGCCCTTCTCGGCTCAGCGCCCGGGAGCCTCGGTCTGAGCCACGGCGGCCATTTTGGCGTCGCCGCGCGGAGGGCGCCGGGAGGGCGGAAGTGCGTCGCGGCCCGGGCCCCGCCCCTTCCGGTCCCCCGCGCGCATTCGCAAGCGAGAGCGTGCGTCCATGGGGCCTACATTTCCCGTCGTGCCCCGCGGCAGGCGCCCTGCGACGCGGAAGCGGAAGCGGAGCGGGGCTGGGTCCCTGGAGCAGCGATGCGGTCGGGGCTGCGGCTGCGGCTGGCTTCGGCGCCGTCTCTGCCTCTCCGGGGGGGTCCTTCGGGGGCGGCGCCTCTGCTGCTGCTTCCCTCGGGGCCCCCTCCTCCTCCCCCTCCTTCCTCTCCTGGGAGGCGGCGCTGGGGCTGGGGCTCCCGGGGGACGAGGGCGGCGGGGCTGGCGGGGGCCGGGGCGGGTCTGCTGGCGCTGGGGCTGGGGCTGGGGCTGCGAGGGAGAAAGGCCTCCGAGGGCACCCCCTGCCGGAGCCCCCTGGCCCTCCTGGCCCCGCCGCCGCTGCTGCCCTCGGTCTCCGCCGCCGTCCCCTCCGCGCCCCCTTCGCCGCCCCCAGAGGCGCCGCCCTCCCCCCGGAGCACCTACAACTTCATCGCCGACGTCGCGGAGCGGACGGCACCGGCCCTCGTCTACATAGAGATCCTGGGGAGGTCCGGCGGGGAAGGGAGAGGCAGGGAGGGAGGGGGCCGGGGACCCCAGGCTGCCCCCAGAGAGGCTGTGGCCCCCGCATGACCCCCGCCTCCCCTCCGTCGGCAGGCACCCCTTCTCCGGGCGCGAGGTGCCCATCTCCAATGGCTCGGGCTTCGTGGTCTCCTCGGACGGGCTGATCGTGACCAACGCCCACGTCGTGGCCAACCGGAGGCGGGTGCGGGTGCGGCTGGCCAGCGGGGAGCTCTACGACGCCTCCGTCCGGCAGGTGGACCCGCTGGCAGACATCGCCACCCTCAAGATCAGCCCCAAGGTCGGGCCGGGCCGGGCCGGGGAAGGACAAAGCCAGCCCTGGACTGGGCAGCCCTGGGGCCAGAGGGGGCTGCGGAGACCCCTCCCTCCCTCCCTCCCTCCGCCAGGTGCCATGGCAGCCGCGAGGGCCCCGGTCCTTAAGGGCGGCCACCCTGCCCCTGGCACTCAGGAAGGCCATGGAGTGCCCCCTTCCAGGCGCCAGGGTGGGAGCCCAAGTGGAGCCCCATGAGCTTGGAAGCCCCCAAAAGCTGCCAGCGCCAAGCCCCCCCCCCCGGTCCTTAAGGACCTGTGCCCCCTTCCATGGGCCAGGATGGGGCCCAAATGCAGCCCCATGAACCAAGAAGCCCACCACAGGCTTCTGATCCCAGGAAGCCATGCCTCCCCCCCCCGACAGAGCCCTCCCCCCAATGTTTCCTGGCACTGATGCCCACCTCCCCCTCTCGCCCCACAGCGGCCCCTGCCAACGCTGCCCCTGGGCCGGTCCTCGGAGGTGCGCCAGGGGGAGTTTGTGGTGGCCATGGGGAGCCCCTTTGCCCTCCAGAACACCATCACCTCTGGCATTGTCAGCTCGGCCCAGCGGGGGGGTCGGGAGCTGGGCCTCCCCTCCTCAGACATGGAGTACATTCAGACGGACGCCGCCATTGATGTAAGCCAGCAACGAGGGGCTCAGGTGAAGTCCTGGCGGCGTGGGAGTGGGTTGGGGGTCCTTGGCTGTGGGGCCCTCAAGCCTCCCCTGTGGCTTTTCTTCTGCAGTTTGGGAACTCCGGGGGCCCCTTGGTGAACCTGGTAAGTCTCTCTCTCTGCTGCTGCTGCTGGGGTTGGGGGTCTCCTTGGCTTGCCTTACATTTGGGTGGGGGCTTTTGTGGGTTGTGCTCATTGTTTGGCTCTCCTGCTGCACTGGTGGGGGGTAGACAGGGTTGGTCTGTGAGCAGGGCCTTTGCAAGGTCCCTAAGGCACTCCCCTCCATGAAGGGTCTCCCCCCCTTTATCACAATGGGGATGGGATCATCCTTTCTCCCTGCAGTACCAACTGAGCCTCAATGTTTGCTCTGGATGGAGCTGCACCTTCTGTTTTCTCTCTTCCCTCCCCCCCTCCCCCTTGGCAGGATGGGGAAGTGATTGGGGTGAACACCATGAAGGTGACGCCCGGGATTTCCTTCGCCATCCCCTCAGACCGCCTGCGGGCCTTTCTGGAGCAGGAGGAGAAGCGCAAGGGTGAGTCTAAGGTGGGCAGAAAGGGCAGCTGGTGTGGAGCTCTCCTTCAGCCTCTGGCCCCAGACTTTGGCACCACTGGGGTCCCTGCGGGAGAAGGAAGGCTGTGCTGGGGGTCCTGGGAAGGGATCTGGACCAGACCAGTGACTGCAGCCACTCTCAGTACTCTCTGTGTGTGTGCGTGGGGGGGGGGGGATTGTGGTCCTGCTGAGAGATTTTGCATTGCAGCTCCCATTATTCCTTCCCACTGGTAACTCTGGAGGGAGTGGCTGTGTGACTGCAAACCAGAGTTCTGCATACCCACAGCTGGGGTTTCTTGGAACAGAGCCCCCTCAGAGCCTTCCTTCGGTACTGGGCAGCCCCCTTAGTGGCTGGTCCTCTTCCAGGTCTGCTGCCCCTTTGGAGCTCTGCACATGTCTCCATCAAAGCCTGGGGTGATAAGATCTGAGGATGAGCTGGGGCACTGCCCCCCCCCCCCCAGTAACAACAGAACCCTCTTTCAAGGCCTTTTGTTATTCTTGTTTATGTTATCATGAAGCATATAAAATACTCTGTTTTAAAAAATAGCAGACCCTCCCTTTCCTTCCCTTCATTGCAGACTCCTGGTTTGGCAGCACAGAGGGGAAGAGGCGCTACATTGGGGTGATGATGCTGACGCTGACCCCCAGGTAGGTGCCCCAGACTGGAATCTCCATAAGCCACGGAGAGGGCTGTGAAGTCGGAGGCGTTCACTGCAGGCATCCATAGGTTTTGTGGGTTTTTCAGGGGTATGCTGCCATGTTCTGGAAGAATTTATTCCTCATGCAGGCAAAGTGTCAGGAGTAGATCCTTCTAGTATACAGCCCCATAGCTCAAAAAGCCCACAAAAAACGAGAGAGGGGTGTTCTGGGGTTTGGATCCAGTGGGGAGCCACAGCAGAAGAGCCTGCTGAGGGGACAGAGATCAAGCTCCCCCAAGGTAGCCACAGAGCCATTTTGTGTATGGTCTCCTCCCCCCCCCCCCCGGCTTTCCAGCATCTAGCATAGTCTTTGCTTGGAGTAAGTGAGCAGGCGGGGCCTATGGGAGAGTTTTCCTAGGGATGAGGCTGCAATCCTTGTCAGCCCCCCTCCCTTGTATAGCCTTCCATTTCTGGCAGCCTGTCATGGCTGTGTGGTGGTGGGGGGGGTCAAGTAAGTCCTCTGCTTGTCAGGGAGGCCCTCCAGTGCGCAGGAGTGGATCCAGTGGCAGAGGAGGAGCTGCGCTGCCCTTTGCGCTGCCTTCACTGGGGCAAGTGGGGCAACTCCTTTGCTACAAGCAACAAGCACCTACAGCTCCCTCCCCTTCCAGCCACCCCACCTTTCTCTGCTCCTCCGGAGGAAGCCAATTGTGTAGTTCCTCCAGCTGGAGGCCCTGCGTTGTGCGGAGGACGGGGCCTGATGCTCTCTGGGGGCCCTCTTGACTACAACTCAATGTCTCCCCTTCCCCTTGCGCTGTAGCATCCTGTCAGAGCTGAAGATGAGGGACTCCTCCTTCCCAGATGTCTCCTACGGGGTCCTGATCCACAAGGTCATCATTGGCTCTCCAGCTCAACAGTAAGCTGTGGGCCCCCTCTTGCCTGGGGGGGAGCATTGGGGGGTGTCAGGCTGACTCCTTTGTGGGGGCACTGCCTGTGCCCATCTCCCGCCCCATCCGCCAATGGCTGCGCCACTCTCCCTGCAGGGCGGGACTCAAGGCGGGTGACGTGTTGGTAGAGATCAATGGACGAGCCTCCCGACGGGCGGAGGATGTCTATGAGGCTGTGCGGACCCAGGACCACTTGACCCTGTTGGTCCGGCGGGGCTACGAGGCACTGCTGCTGACCATCACCCCAGAAGTCACAGAGTGAAGGGGGGAAGTAGACAAGTCTTCCTCCATTTTCAGAACAAACACTTTGCATGGAGGGGCACCCCTGTGGGGCAACTGCAGGGAGATGTCCCCACCCCAGCCTCAAAGAGGGCTAATTTTCTGATGGTTAAAAGGCTGTATGATAGCATTTGCATTCTCGTGCTTCCTGGCCTGCAGGGACAGGGCCATTCTTGCTGGACTGTATTGCCAAGTAGAGCGCAGGGGGGCAATGCACATGGGGGGAGCCTGGCTTGAATGTATTGGGGGGGGCATCATTGGCTCTTGAACATTTCAAGTTGCGCTGGCTACTAGGTGCATAGTGCATGGACACAGGGTCTGTTTTCAAAGGCCTTTGTGTGAGATCAGAAGGCACTTTACTTACAACTGTCTGGGCTGGCTGGGGATTGTGGGCACTGTAGTCCAACCCAGCAAGAGGAACCGGGTCAGGGAAGGTTGCCATAAGGACTAGAAATGTGAGCTTTCCTTTATGGTAGTCCTGAGACAGTTGTGCATTTGGTCACCTGGCCAGTGAAAGGGAGAGTGTGTGTGTGTGGGGGGGATGGTTGATCCCCTCCCTCAGTTTTGCTAAAATAAACCTTGGTCTTCACATGCCCAGATCTTCTGCCTCTTTTTTCCAAACCAGAGCTGCAAAAGGACAGGGACAAGTGGCAGTGGGACTCATTGATTGGCATTTGTGAGCCTTTAGTGAAGGATGAGGGTTATGCCACAGGCCCCCCCCCAAAAAAACAAAGGGGCTTGGAGTCCCTCTGCAAGCAGTCTGCCTGGCTCTTTCTCCATCCCCCCCTTCCTGTCCTCCAGCTGCCCCCCCCCCCTTTTCACCTGCTTTCTTGGTCTCTGCCCAGTGGGCGGTTGCGCATGTGTGTCTCCTTTGCCTGGACTCCCTGGTGCTCTGTCTGTGCGTGTGACGGGGGAGCCATGGAACAGCTGAAGGGGGCTGGGGCCCAGGCTGTGTTGGTTTTAGGGCTGGTGGGGAGGCTTTGCGTGTTGGGACAGGCCTTTCCTTTCAGCTCCTGCCCTGGAATGTGTTTCCCTGCCAGAGCCAGCCAAGAAAGAAAACATGCCTGACAGACCAAGGCAGGAACCTTGTTGCAGAAGCCGGCCAGAGGCTCTGCTGACCGCAGGTGGGGCTGCGCAGCATTGCGAACATAGCTGAGCTCATCAATGCCTCTTATTCTGGCTCCCACCTCCCTTGCTGCCCTGCTTACGTCTTCTGCACCCCTCCCTTGCCCTCATGCAGGAGACAGGCCGGTCCAGTGGGGTGATGGCAGCGGTCCAGTGGGGTGATGGCAGCGGCCCCTTGGCCATCTCCTCCTCCTGCCCTTCCCTTGGCTCTGGCCACGGCTGGGGCTGCCCAGAACGGAAAGAGAGCAGGCGGCTGGGAGGCAAGGCTGGACCAAGAGAGTTAACTTTATCTAAGAGACAGAACAGGCCCCTGTCCAGAGGTAGGCAGGAACCAAAGCACCAGAGACAGCGGGAGAAGGGAGCAGGCCGGTGCCCTCCTAGGAGAGCTGCCAAGTGGAGGGCCTGCAGCTCCAAGGAGGCCCCCGCCCTCGTGACCCCTGCTCTTCCACCAGTGGGGCTGGTTTGGCCACTCTGCCTCCGTCCGTGGCTCCTGCCTGGGCAGTGGGAAGGCACAGCTGTGGGGAGATGGGGAGAGTGCCGGGGCCTCTGCAGTCCAATAGCAGACCTTACGCAGGTGGTCAGTGGCAGTCGGTCACCCCACTCCTTCCAGGCATCTCTAGGTGGGGAGGATTGGCCCCGGTTGTGCCCACTGAGCTGCTCTCCGTCTCAGGGCTCAGTCCTAGGAGATGACACCATCTTGCCCTTCCCTCCTCGGGGCTACGGCTGATGTGGGCACTTCCAGTGGCTTGGGGGGGTGGCGCAAGGTCTCCTCTGCTACGCAATCTGGTTGTTGAGCTGTCCTGGATACTGTTCGAAGCGCCGGTTGGCCTCCTCGCTGAGAGCGTCACCTGCAGGCCCAAGTGGAGGGGATGTGAGGCACCTTTGCCCCACCTGGGAAAAGGTGCCCCTGCCCTGCCCTGCCCTGCCCTGCCCTGCTCTCCCACCCCACCATGGCCCAGCAGCAGGAGGGCAGTACCTATGTGGCAGTTGTGGACCCAGATGCGGTGCCCGTCGTACTTGCAGTTGCACTTCATGGCGTTGTTGGTGAAGTCGCTCTCGGCCACTTCGTAGCGAGGGTTGATCACCACCTGCAACAGGAAGAGGAAGTGGAGGGGCCTAAGTGGGCAGGGGGCCGGTGCACAGGTGTCCCCTTCCCCAAGTGCCCGCTCCAGGATGCCTGCTGATGGGGACTGAGCCTTTAAACACCATAGGTATGTCTTGGCACTGCCATATTCCTAGCCAGTTCTGTTTTGAGCAGTGCTAGTGTTGTTTTTCACTGCTGCGGGTGCCATTCTTTTGGAGGTGATCAGCGTGCCCAGCTACCTGTGACATAGAAACTCCAGATTTCCTGGAAGGGCGAGTGAAGAACATGCAGAACCGTTCCAGCCCTCCCCCCCGCCATGGGTCTTGCATGAATAAGCCTTGTGGCCTGAGGCATTAATGGCACTCTGTGTGTGAGTCTGCACCTTCAAGCCGCCTGTTGACTTGCGCTGATGAGGTTTTCTTAGGCAAGGAGTCCTCACAGGTGTCTGCCAGTTCCTTCCTCCAAAATAATCACCTACAAACTTTTTTTTACCTTAGTGGGCTCTTGTGCATCCAGTCCAACATCACAGAATCAGAGTTGGTCCAACCCCCTTCTTCTGCCATGCAGGAACTCTCAATCAAAGCTCCATATCCTACTCTATGGAGCAACAGAAAACAAGCTTGCTCCCTCCACAATGTGACACTCCTCCAAATACTTGAACAGAGCTATCATATCACCTTTCAGCCATGTCTTTTCCAGGCTAAACATCCCCAGCTCCCTAAGGCGTTCCTCATAGGCTTCATGGTTTCCAAGCCGTTCACCATTTTGGTGGTGCTCCAGCTTCTCAACATCCTTCTTGAATGGCGGTGCCCAGAACTAGACACAGTACTATTCCAGGTGGGGCCTGACCAAAGCAGAATACAGTGGCACTATTACTTCTCTTGGTCTAGACATTATACTTCTATTGATGCAGCCTAGAATCGCTTTGGCCTTTTTAGTTGTCGCATCACACTTTTGACTCATGTTCAGCCTGTGGTATACTAAGACTCCTAGCCCCTTTTCACATGTACTGTTGTCAAGCCAAACTTCAGTCATGTGTGGATTCTGGAATGTGGAGAGCATGGAATGCCAGCTGTCCCTTTGGGCCCCTGGAGAGACCCAAAGCCAACGCCTCTTGCAAATAGAACAGCAGAGTACCAAGATGGAGATTGCCATCTTTCATTCCTTGTTGCACCACAAGTGCTGAAAATGACAACATACCAGCACCAAAAGCCAGACATTACTTGAACTCCGGCAGACGATGCAACACCCATTCAAGTGCTAAAGCCTGCCAGCCACTCTCTTGGCAAGACTGGGCACAGCGGGCTGCTTTCGACATCACCCACAGTGGCCTTTTAGGAATGCCCAGGCTCAGCCTGCTCTGAATGGGCTCAGCAGTCCCCAGGCAAACCAAGAGGGCCACTACAGGGGCAAGCAGGTTGCCCAAGCGGCAGGGTCAGCACTGGCTTCTGCCTTGGCCAAGAGTGACTTTGCTTGACTTGGCAAGTTCAACATGAGTCAACAGTGATGTGACAGCTAAAAAGGCCAATGCGATTTAGGCTGCATCAATAGAAGTATAGTGTCTAGATCAAGGGATGTCATAGTGCCACTCTATTCTCCTTTGGTCAGGCCCCACTTGGAATAATCCTGTGTCCAGTTCTGGATGTGGAGAAACTGGACCATGTCCAGAGGAGGGCCACCAAAACGGTGAAGGTTCTGGAAACCATGAAGCCCTATGAGAAACGACTTAGGGAGCTGGGTATGTTTAACCTGGAGAAAAGAAGGTTAAGAGGCGATATGATAGCCCTGTATAAGTATTTGAAGGGATAGTTTTTTGTGAGGTTTTTTGGGCTATGTGGCCATGTTCTAGCAGAGTTTCTTCCTGACGTTTCGCCAGCATCATTCTCTGAAGATGCCAGCCACAGATACTGGTGAAACGTCAGGACGAAACTCTGCTAGAACATGGCCACATAGCCCAAAAACCCACAAAAAACTATGGATGCTGGCCATGAAAGCCTTCGACTTCACATTTGAAGGGATGTCATACTGAGGAGGGAGCAAGCTTGTTTTCTGCTGCTCAGGAGAATGGAACCCACTGCAATGGATGCAAACTACAGGAAAAGCGATTCCACCTAAACATTAGGAGGATCTTCCGGAGAGTAAGGGCTGTTAGATGGTGGAAGATGTTGACGCCTCAGAGATTTTGGTGGAGTCTCTTTCTTTGGAGGTAGTTTTAAAACAGAGGCTGGATGACCATCTGTCGGGAATGCTTTGACTGAGAGTTCCTGCATGGCAGAATGGGGTCGGACTTGATGGCCCCTGAGGTGTCTTCCAACTCTATGATTTTATGTCCTGATGGCCAGTGCTTCCAGAGAGGGAGGGTGGTCTGCCTTGCCCACCAAGGGGCACGTGCTTCAGTCAAGGTGGCAGCGGCACCTTTCAAGTCCTCAAAGCGCTGATTTCCTGTAATGCCACTGACTTCCTTGTGCAGCTGGTGTGTGTGCGATGCCAGTTGCCATCCTGAGCATCCCCATGTCCAGACAGAAATAAATGTTTCACACCCATGTTTCCTTTACCTACGTGCCCACCCTCCAAGACTAGTTTTCGGATTCTGTTCGGCTCATTGAGAGATAAGAATGAAGGCAATGGCCCAACAGGAAGGCGAGTTGGGAAGGATGCAGGGGAGCCTGCTACGTTGGCATCCCTTGTCCCATTGAGAGTGCCAGCCCACTTTCCTTGGCCATGGGGCTCTGCCCCACTCCCGGCCCCATGGCCAGCTATTCGCTCACCTGCAGGATGTAGTTCCCAGGCTTGACGTCGGTGATGTCAATCCACTGGCAATCAATGTCGTGCCGATACAGGTCCCAGCAGCCCACGGTGATGCCCTGTTCCCCGAAGTTGGCGCACTCATAGCGCTTGCCCACATCTGCCCAAAGAGAAGGGGACGGGGTCAGATCCCTCCTGTGGGTCCCTTTCTCCACCGTCTTTGCAGGTCATCTGCGTAGGACAGTGCAGGGCCGCAGGCTGGAACAAAGGGTTTCACCCAGTTTCTCCCCTTTCCACAGAATAATATTGGAGCATTATTCACTATACTTTGTGCAGAAAATGTGGTTTGGGGCAAGAAGCTTTTCTAAGGAAATAGCAGTATTTTCGCCTAGGAGATTGTATATTTGATTCTCCCCCCCCCCCTTTTTTTTTTAGAGGCACCTTTTTTACCCAGACAAATGATCCTGGCGTGAAGGGTTTGGCAGCTGTTCTCCTCGCCCTCCATGCGGCCCCATGAGCCCCCTTTTCTCAGTGAGGATGTGGGTGATGCCTGGCCATGTCTCAGGGCGACCCCAGGGCTGCCTTTCAGCCAACATGGGTGCCTCCCTTCTGCATGGAAGGCAGGAAGGCCCCTTGCCCCCGGGGGTGCCAGGGCAAAGGCGGCACCCACCCACCTTCCTCGCACTCGGTGTCCTCCAGGCAGAAGCTGGCCTTGTGTCCTTCAGCTACCTTGGTGCCGTTGGGGGTCAGGAGGTCGTAGTGGGTGAAGATGTCCATGCTGTGGTAGTGCCTGAGGGGGAACCCATAAAACGTGAGCAGCGGAGGAACCCATTGCCAGAGGAGCAAAGCCAAAGGTTGGGGGGAGGGAACACACGGTGTCACTGGACACAGACAGGGAGTGGGGGGAACCCGACTGTTACCCATGGCATTCGTGCCAGACCCAGGAGTGCCGGCCAGCCTTTGGCCGAAAGTCAGCTCGGCCGTTGTTGTGGATCTGGGAGGAGAAGCGCAGGAGTCGCCGATGCCCATAGGGCCAGTTGGCATTGTGGGCAGTGCTGGACAGACAGTTCTCCTCTGCAGCGCAGTAGAGCATGTGCAGCGGACGATCCTCAATGTAGGCAGTCTCTTGCACCAGTGGGGCGTGGAGCAGCAGATCTGAAGCAGCTGGGAAGAGATGGAAGGTGGGAGGCAAAGACGCCAAGGGGTCACAGCAGGGAAAACGAGGGAGATTGGGGCTCAGTGGCTCCAGGGGGGCGAGGGGGCAGTGCCAGCCAAAGATCCCCAGGCAGGGACCTGAGGAGGGAGGGGTGGCCAACATGGAGACAGCCCCAACCATGCTCCCACTAGCCCCCCTTTCCTCTTCCTCTTCCTGCTGAATCAGGGCTCAATATGGCTTGTGGCTTCTGCCACGGATGCCCTCACGTTGAGAAACGCTCCGGAGGCCATGGCGAGGGGGGTGCCAATCCCCTGTGCCTGCTGGGTCCCTCCCCACCTGCACCAGACCCCTCTCACTCTCAGAGCAGATGACGCCAGCAGCAAAGCGAGTGCCCGTCCTCTGGCAGTTGACAGTGGTGTGGTGCTGGCAGTGGGTCAGTGCCATCTCATGCCCGGCACACTTCACGCCACTCAGCGCCATCTCAGTCACATTGCTGGCATCCCAGTACCACGTTTCCTGGGGAGGGGGTTCACAAGGAGAACACATACGGGGGGAGTGGGATGTGTGGCAAGCCAGCCCCGCTTGCCCTCCCCAGATTGCAAGCGCAAGCGTGGCCATAAGCTCATCTCACTGCTCTGTCCAAGATGGCTGTGTTGCTGGCCTCCTTCCGTGGCCCCTGCCCAGCATCCACCTTTCGCACATGCATTCATCTCCCTGCCAGCCGCCCACCTGCCGTGACAGCATCCACCTGGTGTGGCCCAGGCCTAGAAGCTGGCAGCCACCTCGACCTCTCTCCCCTTCATGTCAGCATGCCTCACCTCGCCTCCAGGCGCCCCTCGGACCCGCTTGGCCACCTGTGTGGCGGATCTGTGGAGAAGCCCTACAGGGCATGAGCATGTTGCTGCAGCCACAGCTAAGATGCCCCCAGGGTGCTCCCACGGGGGGGGGGGGGGGGCACAGTGAGACTTGGCTTGGGGCGTGGTTAGCTGCTGCTGCTGCTTTTTCTTCTCCAGTAGGCAGTTAGTTTAGCGGTTGCAGCCAGGCAGCGGGCAAGCGCCAATACATACTTGCAAGCCGTGGTTGGCAAAGCCCAGACCCAGCTGGCGGCAGACTACCATGGCCTCCAGCGTGCCCCAGCCATCTCCGCAAATCAAGCCCCAGCGGCGGACACTGTGGCTGCCGGCCCCCAGCACCACCTCGACCCGCCCCTCGAAACGGCTGCGCCCCCCACTCAGTCGGATCTGTGGAGAAATGCAGGGAGGGGATGGGGAGAGCAAAGAGGTCAGTGGCGGGTGGGTTTCCTTGGGGTCTCTCCATTTGGAGTCACTGGGGACCCCACTTTTGGGCAGTGGGGAAACAGTGCAAGGCTGGGAGTGGCTCTGCGGATCAAGACCACACACTTGGCAGCACCTTCCTCTGACCCCAAACAGCCGTGTCCCATCTTCCTGTTTGGATCTTGGCCCTCCCCAGGCTCTCCTTTCCCTGGGCCACTCTCTCCTCTTGCTGGGCATAGGGTCCCTCCTGCCCCCTTCCCAAACCCACCAGTGGGTGGGGGGGTACCCTTAAGCAGGCCCCAAAGGCACAAAGCCAGCAGCAAAAGGACAGTCAGGCTGGGATATTGCCTTTCGAAGGCGTTCCCTATGGCTCCTTACAGAGTCTGAATCACTCCAACCCTTGAAAAGTGGCTGCTGGCTGTACTGCCCCAGTCATGCTGCTTTTTGCTGTTTTAAAAATCTGAGCCCTTAGGGCTGAAAAGCTAATGACTCAAAGGTGAAAAATGAGCACCTGTCAACATGCCAGCCATACTCCTAGAAAGTAAGGTCTGTTGCCCCTGCAGAGGGCCCTGACTCCCCTGTTGGAAAGGGGCTCCCCTACTGCGGCTGAGTACCCCCCACCATGGGAAGGAGTGGGGATGAGCCATGGGAAGACTCATCTGCTCATGCTCCACTCGTTCCTCCTGGTCAGTGCCTGAGTTGACCCTCGAGGAGACCCCCCCCCCACAGGAACCCCTGGATGGTCCTCCACTTCCTCTCTGCCACTGGAAAGGGAATGCCCTCACTGGGGGGCCAAGCGGGGGTCTTCCATGGACCTTGGCAGCTTTGAACCTGGGGAAGGCAGTGGGCGCCCATCAGTCTGCTGTGGCTCCAGCTTGGTTTTGAAAAGGGGAGCTGATGAGTTCAGAACCGGTTCTGTGCCACCACAACCCACAGTGGGGGGCAAAGGAAGCCCAAGGGCTCAGCAGCTGTGGCTCTTTCGTGCCACACAGCATGGCTGGGCACAAGCGGGGTGGGTGGGTGCTGTGCCCACGGGGTGGGCTCCCCCTTGCCCTCCTGCTGCCCAGCTCACCGTTGTTTCGTAGGCCATGTAAGGGACATTGCAGCGGACAGCGGCATCCTCCGAGTGCTTGCAGCCCTCCTGGGTGATGTTCTTGTGTGGGCAGCTCCAGAGGGACTTCTCGGTGCCAAGGCACTGCACCTCATTCATGTGGATCTGGCCCATTCCTGCCAGGGCCAGAGGTCATCAGGTGGAAACCTCTCCCTCTTGCCCACCTGTCCTCTGGACACTGTGTCCCTAATGATCCTCTCTTCTCCATGCCACCCCCACCTCCTTTCATGGTGGGGGTGGCTGGGAGGGAGGGACGTTGTGTGCCACTCAAGAGAACTGCCAGACGCTGCCCAGAGAGGAGCCCACTCCCTCAGGGAGCTTCTGCTGTCCTCACCACTCCCACCCTTGGCTGAAGGACCCCAACAGCCACCCCCAAAATGGACTGGGTGGGAGGTTGGGCTAGAAAAAGGACCCTCCTCGCTGCACTAAAGGCCAGAAACACACTGACTCTGGGAAGGAGGAAGAGGGGAGGGGGTGTGCGGCCCCCAAAGTCCAGCCCAGGTGACCCACCGCTCACCTTGGCCCATGCGTGCCCCCGTTAGGGCCTCCTTGGCGCTGCCAAAGCCCAGCTCTCGGCAAACCACGCTGGCAGAAACCAGGTTCCAGCGGTCATCACAGACGGTGCCCCACTCGCCATTTTTCAGCACCTCGACTCGTCCCTCACCAAGCTTGGCGCCTCCTTTCAGACGGACACGCTGCTTTGAGGAATGCGAGGATGAGGGGGGGAGGAGGTTGCAAGGGGATACCAGCCACCCACCCACTCCTGCCATCGGGCACAGAGATGGGCCAAATGCCACCGGTGAGCAAGACCTTCACCAGGGCCGATGTCGACTCTCCAAAGACCTGGCAGCTTTTGAGTTCTGCAGGTCTCCTTGTCGATCAGAGAGAGAAAATCTCAGTCGAGCGTCCAGCATGCCCCCACCCTCTTCTACCCCCCGCAGCTCACCCACCTGACCCTCCTGGTGCTGCTGCTGCTGTCGCCTCTTCTTCTTGGCCTGGACGGTGCTGCCTGTGGCAAAGAGGGGCCCTGGCACACAGCTGACCACAGCGGGCATCCCGCCTTTGCAGGCCCCGGTGGCATTGCCCTTGTAGAACTCAAAGGGGCACAGAGAGAGGTGGACCTCGTTCCCGGTGCAGGAGACCGAGTGCAGGCGGTAGTTCAGCTGGTGCTGCTGGCGTGTGGAGTAGATCCTGCAAGAGAGGGGGGCTTTGAGCACCATCATTGGAGGGGTGGGGTGCCACAGAGGGGCACAGAGAGGTGGCCTGGGGCCCCAAATGCATGCTCGGGGCCCACTTTGCCCTGGCCAAACATCCCTCCCTTCCTGCTCATTCTAAGTGACCA
Source organism: Sceloporus occidentalis (assembly GCA_023333645.1). Taxonomy (NCBI): domain Eukaryota; kingdom Metazoa; phylum Chordata; class Lepidosauria; order Squamata; family Phrynosomatidae; genus Sceloporus; species Sceloporus occidentalis. Next base: position 188,627,075 of record JALMGF010000005.1, read on the forward strand.
AGGGTTGGGTGGGGGCTCAAGGAGGTCTCCTGCCCATCAAGTTGGGTTTGCACAAAAGGCTGCACAGGCAGAGATGTCCAGCCCAGCTGCTCCCTGCTCTGGTTTGATGCTCTGGCCCACCATCTGCTGCTTGCCTGCTTTGGTATTCCTGGGCACCTATGAGGTCCTGGGGTTTTGCCAGTGCCCCCTTCTACCCTTGAAAATTGGGGGGGAGGCTTTCCCGGTGCCAGCAGAGGCTGCCCATGATGTCCAAGTGGTCACTTTCCACCACCTTCAGCCTCCCTCCTGACCTGGTCCAGATCCTGGAGGGGTTGAGCAAGGGTCCCTATCTCCAAGGGGTGAGTGAGGGCTAAGGGTTGCCCCAAAATGTCTCCTGCACCAAGGGGGGGGCAACCCAGTGGGGCCTCTGAGAAGGCTTCCCGCCGTTTATATTAATGCTTTTTGAATTTATTATTTTTTTGTTTTTTAGTTTGTGTCCTCCATTCACAAAATGTCCTACATGGGGGGATTCTGTCCTACATTTGTCCCGGTTTGGAGGTAGACAGTTATGGCAACCCTACCTGCAGCCCCCCACCCCAATGCCCTCCAGGGTCTCTGGCAGCAGAGGGGGGTTGCTCCTTCCCCGGACCCCAATCCCTGGAGGGGGGTGTTTGTGGAGAACATGGAAAGGTGAAGGGAAAGGAGACTGGGGGGTGGGGGACAGCCAGGGAGCGATGCCCGCGTGGCACCAGCTGGGAGCCAAGCCCGCCTTGATCGCGGCAGAAAGCCCAGCAGAGGTTGAGTGGGGGGGGGCTCCTGGGAGTGAATAGGGCGAGGCAGAAGGAAGAGGAAGGGGGTGCTTCGGACAGAGGGACCTTTGTCTGCAGCCTCAAAGGGAGGGAAGGAGGGAAGGAAGGGGGTCTCCCCTCGTCTGGGCAAGGAGGGCAGTGTGTGTCTGTCTGTGGCGGGGGGACTGGGGCCGGCCTTTCGCTGTGCCCCCAGCTTGTCCCCTGTTGGGGGGGGTTGGCCTTGGCACTGCCACACGCTCCATCTGGTGCCATCATTCCAGACCTCCCCCAAAAATTAGCCCCCGGCCTTGAAATGAGGGGGCAGAAGATAAGGGCTGTGGCTGCTGCTCCAAACAGGACTTGGGGGGGGGGCAGTTGTTGCTCCCACGTGTTACTGGGGGGGGGGCAAAATGTGTGGGGGAAAGTCTGGAATGGATCTGGGCCTTTTGTCAACATTTAGGTGCCCCTCCCACCCCTCATTTATTACAGGAGAGTAAGAGCCAGGCTTATTAGTGGGTCTGAACCTTGGAGGAGGAGAAGGAGGGCTCCGGGGACCAGGTTCAAATCCCCACTCGGCCATGGGAACCTGCCAGCTGACCCTGGGCAAGTCAGACCCTCTCAGCCCCAGAAAAAGGCAGGGGATGAATCTGGGCCTTTTCTTGTGCAATTAAAGGAACCCCACAATCTGCCCTTTGGATTTTGTTTTCCGGTCAACAGGGCCACCAGCCCTGCATGTCCAAAAGAGTGGACTGAGTGGACCGCACTCATCCTGCTGCCCACTGCCCCTCCACCAAGTCCTGGCAGCTGAGGGTTCGAAACACTTCTTGAAAGATTTTTGTGGGTTTTTCGGGCTATGTGGCCATGTTCTAGAAGAGTTTCTTCCTGACGTTTTGCCAGCACCCTTTCCAGAAAGCCACCTCCCACAGGGATCAGAGGTCACAGGGGTCACAGGAGGCCCACCCCTGCCATGCCAAGCCAGCTGCTCAGTCTGAGCCTCCCCAGCAGAACCTCATGCCTTCCAGACCACCACTGGCCAAACCACCGGTCAGCCACCTGGCCTGGCTGGAGAGGGGCGCAAAGCAAGAGAAAGAGCAGGGAAGCTGGGCCACTTGGTCAGTCAGCCGGATGGTTTGGGGATGAGGGTCTCTCAGGCATCCTGGAGGGTGGATTATTCACAGCGAATAAATCCAGCCCGATGGGGCAGCTTGGCCCAACCTCTGGGATGCGGTCAGCTCAGGGTTTGCCCAGGGCAACCGAGGGCAGGACCCCTGGCCAACCCATTACCTCTTCTTGGGGGCCGGGGGTGGCCTCCTCCTCCTCCTGCCCTTCCTCTGGCCCCGGGGGGCCACCTTGGCCGCGCGCTTGAACCGCCTGGGGAGGAAAGTCAACAGCCTCTTCAGGGTGGGTTGGGAGCAGCTGGGGACGATGGACTTTGTTGGGCGATCCTAATCACCCTCGAGTCAGACCGAGCGCCTATGAATCCAGACCCCGGCCCTGGGATTGGGTGCCCTCTTCCAGGCTCTGCTGGCCAAGCGGAGGTGCGAAGGCCTCCTGGTCACTTCTGGCCAGCTTGGCTAAACCTAGGCTGCCCCCTGCAAACCAGTGCCACCCTTTCTGGGATGGACTTTCTGAGTGGGGAGCTTCCAGTAGGGGGCCAGGCCTCTCATTGGACACTCGCATGCGGCCCTTCTCTCTCTCACGCGTGCACACATACACACTCCCGCTTGCCTTGGCCTGCCTCCCTCCCCCATGCGTGGCAGAGGCAGGACCACTCCCTGGGCGAGGGGTCTGCTCTGACTGCCCACCCACCTGCCTCCTGTGGCCCCTCACTCACTTGTAGAAGTTGCGGTTGACCTTCTTCTCCGCCGGGAACCCCAGCATCCCACAGACAACGCGGCTGTTCCGGCTGTCCCAGTTCTCATCACAGACCTGGGCCCAGGCGTTGCGGTGGCGCACCTCCACTATGCCTTCGGCCACGGGAAGCGGGCGCTTGGCGTGGGACACCACTGGACGCAGGCGGACCTCCTCCACCTGGTTCTGCTCCGTCTGGAGGCAGAGAGGGAGGGAGTAGGGGGTCAGCCCATAGGGAAAGGCGCCTATGTCCAGCCAGCTCAGCCCTCTTCCCAGCAGATGCTGGACCGTGGCCACTCTCAGGGCCGGTGCCCCAGCTGTGGAGGTTTCCTCTGCTGTCCTCAGTGGGGTGGCCAGATGGCCTTAGGGCCCCTCCTCTGGTTCCTTTCCCCCTCACCCCCATATCGGGCACGGAAGGAGGGCTCTCCCGAATCCCTTGCATGCATGTGTGAGTGCAAGGGAGGAAAAAAACAAGTGGGATCAATTTCCTGCCTGTCCCCCCACCTTGCCCACCTCCATCCTCCATCACTGGCGTAGGTTTGTACCCCCCAGCCAAGCGCCCCTGGCCTGTGCCCATCTCATGTCCCACAGGACCTTTGCCCATGGCAGGTGCCAAAGGAAGGGCAGGAGACGTGGGCCCCTGTGTGGGCTCAGGCTCAGGGGTCCATAGAGGCCCCCGAGACCAGCTGCCCCCACTGACACCCCACTGGGTTTCAGAGAGGCAGGGAATCTGGCTGGATTCATCTCCTTTCCAAACCACCTAAGTGGATATTCCTTGTGGCACTGAATTTCACAGGATAATTACACATCATGGAAAAAAACCCTCTGGTTAATTTATGGTTAACTAAGCAGCAGCCGTAGGAGTAGTTAGCAGCTTTAATTAGTCATTTTAAATGAGATGTTTTTATGCCAGTTTGACACAGTACTGAAGAGTTGCTAAACTGAACAGGGCACCAGATGCATCAGCCCAGCACCTGGCTGCCTGACCACAAATGCAGGTTGCCCTTGGGAGCAAAGGAGAGATTTTAAGGGGGGGCAGGTGGTCAGTCATCAGTGGTGGCCCCCTGGGAATCCAGTCCCAATGGGATGGGACGGGAAGCACCTCCTCCAACCAACAGCCAAAATCCAGGGGGTAAAGCAGATGCTATGTGTGGGGTTGGAAGGACCAGCATGGAATCTGGAGTTGAAACAGGGGCCTGGGGCCAGATCCTGAGCCAGCACTGGGAAATGTGGCAAGGCCCAGCGAAGAAGGCCCCCTGACAGGCAAAGTGGGAGCATGGCATGGCCGCCCTTGGCTGCTCCTCCTCCCAGGGAATGAAGCAAACTAGTGAATGGGGGGAATCAGGAGGGAGCCCCCCCCAGCGCAGCAACGCAAGGGAGCAGAGGCTGCAGGGAAAGCGGGGCTCATCTGAGGGAGAGGGAAGCCTAATTCTGGGAAAAGGGCCTGTTTACAAGGAGGGAGAGGAAGCTGCGTTTGCTTGGCGGAGGGGGGCTGGACGCCTTCCTCAGATGACGGAGGGAAGGAAGGAATGCCGTGGGTGGGCGGCTGGCCAGGCAGCTCTGAAGAAGGCCGGAGGTGACCTCAGCTCAGACTGCTGTCCTGGACGGCTGCCCAAGAGCAAATGCCGGTCGGGCTGGGCTGGGGGTGTGGGACATGTGGAGGGACCGCAGGAGGGATGGGCCAAAGGGGGTTCCCTGCTTGGGACCCCTGTCTGGTTCAGGGCTCAGCTGCCCTCATCCTCCAGATGAGAGCCTGCCAAGGGAATGGGGCCCAGCTTGGGATCTTGAGCTGCCATCCTGGGCCAGACCAGGCTGGGCTGCCAATAGGCACAAGAAGAAGGTTCCTGCCTGGCTAGGAGTCCATCATAGGCCTGGATCCCTGGCCCAGGCAGGCAGGGCAGCCCATGCAAGAGCTGTGGCATGGAAGCCTAGCCAAGACTGAAGGGAGTGCAGCCCGGCCAAGAAGAGGCCAGAATCAGTGGCCAAAAGAGGGAGCATGGTGACGGTGGTGGCCGATTTCCTGCCTCTCTCAAAACACAAGGACCGGTCCAGCCAGGATCAGAAGCCAGTCCTCCTTCCCCCAGCACAAAGTGGAACTCACTGCCACAAGATGTAGGGATGGGTCCCCACTTGGTCTGCCTTGAAATGAAGGGATGACAAAGGCTCTCAGGGACTGCTGGGGTCAGAGGCAGTCTTGGGCCCTGCAGAGCCAGAGGGAGGGTGCAGTGTCCCAGTCTGTGTCCTTTGGTCACCTAACTGGTCACTGTGGGGAATGGGAGGCTTCATGGCTCTTGTGCCCTTTGGCCTTCTGAGAGCAGCATCGAGGTTCCTGGCTGCCTCCTAAGAGGAACTCTGCCTGCAAATGTCCTCCGTGAGAGAGGTCACGGCTGCAATGACCTCTTGGACAGCACTGTTTAAAGTGGGCCATGCTGGAAACACTAGAAGAGCTCTAAACAAGGGCCAAAGTTCCTTGGTCCAGGCCCTGGGCACAGCAAGAGATGGGGGGCAAGCAAGCTCCCCTCCCTCATGACTCTCCCCTGTAATGGAAGGAAAGAGCAGCCTGGCTTCTTCTTTCAGGACCAATTTGCAATTGCACTTATCATTTTGCTTTTTTGCTGGTTCGGGGGGGGGGGTCAGATGGGGTGCAGGAGGTGAGCAGATCTACAATCCTTCACAGGGTGCACCTAGTGGAACTCTGCACATGGACCATTGCATGGAGGTTGAGCCACAATACCTGCAGGGCAGTTTCTTCTGGGCATCAAGAGAGAGAGATTTGGAGGCTCAACAGGATGGAGGCCCTGGCAAGCTAGTGGCCTTTGGACAATTCCGCTTGGCAGCCATAAGCTCAAAAAAGCACAGCCGCCCATGAGAGGGATTGCTGGGCCCACCTGGGGCACTGCCAGCACCCTGCCGAAGGAATGGGGTGGGTGGGGGTCAAAGGAGCAGGAAGGCAGCCCCCTCCCTTCCCCAAAAGGGCCTCTCACCTCGATGGTGTTGGAGTCCACGAAGCCCGGGATGCGCTCATCCTTGCACACCACGCCGGCGTCCTCCTCGTGGGAGCAGTCACTGTTCCCCCAGCCCCGCGACCGGCACTCCTCCAGGCTCTTCTCATTCCCGCCGCAGTTGACGTTATCAAGCCAGATGCGTCCTGCGGGGCCACAGGTGGACAGTGGCCCCACTTGCACTCACCCGGAAGGTGCAAGTGGGGGCATTATGTCCACCTGGCCTGGGAGCATCAGGGCCAGGGTGGGAGGTGCACAGAGGGGGGCCTGCCTCAGTCAAGGGAGAAATGCACTCTGCACACGCTTCAATACCTCTGCACAGCTTCTTCAGGGCTGGCAAACAGAATGCCCCACTGTTGCCCATGCAGAAGAGCCCCCTTCAGCCGCCCCATGGCAAGTCAGGCCTTTATGACCAGCTGCTCCCCTTCCCAGGGGAAAGACCCTGCCCACTCACCAACACCTTTGCCGTATTTGGCACTGTGGGTCCAGCCGGTGGCACCCACAAAGCCCAGGTGGCGGCAGAGGACATGGGCATTGGCTAGGGAGAAGTCGTCGTCGCAAATGGTGCCCCACTCCTGGCGGTAGAAGACCTCGATCCGTCCCTCGTTGTGCTTGCGGGGGTAGCCGGCCAGGCGGAACTGCAGCTTGCTGGAGGGCACCCCGGGGGTACTCTGCCTGGAGGGGGCCGGGGTGCTAGGCTGGGCTGCCACCCCCAGACACAGCCAGGCACCCCACAGCAGCGCCTGGCACAGCACCCCGGTCACAGCACCCTGGGCATGGACACCCATCCTCTCCTGTGACCTGCCGTCTGGACCTAAAGGCAGAGGAGGGCAATATGAGGGTGAAAGCCCCATACAAAGGGGCAAAGATGCCCCCGAGCAGCATCTTCCTCCCCCTCCCCTCCCCTCCCCCCCCTGGATGCACCTGCATTCTTCTGGGGGGTCCTTTGTTCTCCCGGGGAAGGCAACCCCCCAGAAGACCCCATGGCCAGGTTGCCTTGGGGTGGCCACAGTCGGAAGTGACCTGGAGGCCCTCAGCAAGAGCTGCTAGGGGACTGACACAGGGTCATCCGGAGGCAAGAACAGCAAAGCAGGGGCTTCTGGAGACATTCAGTGTCCTCTGCCAGGGAAAAGGCTGGCGGGCAGAAACAACCTGGCTCTCAAGGGAAGTTACTTTTTTACCGCCTGGAGTTTACATCTCTTTGTCTCCTGGAGCCCACTTGGCCAAAAGAAGAGCCTGCCCTCACCTATATCCCTCCGGACCCTCTTAACCACCCCCGAAAATAATAGCATCTTGACCAGATGGCCACTGTGGGGTGCTTAGATTGGGAGTTCCTGCATGGCAGAATGGGGCTGGACTGGATCAGGGCCCTTCTTGGGGTCCCTTCCAACTCTAATGTGATTCTATGAAAGGTGGGCCTGTGACTCGGGCAAAGCATGCATCCTAAGGAGCATCACAGAGCTGGGTAGCAACTCCTCTGAGCCCCCAAAGACCCCTCAGTCCCTGCCAGTCCCCACCGGAGCTCCTCTTTCAGTGCCCTGCCTGCTTCGCCCTTTGGCTCCGGGGGCCAAGACTGTCTTGAAGGTGTTCAGAGGAGGAAGCATAGGGTTGGCTGTAGGGGGCAGTGGTCATGGCACCCCAAGCCCCTGGACAGCCAAGCTCTGGCCTGCCTAGAAGCCCCTTCTGGCTGCCTTCCTGGGGCTGATCATGGCCCAGTGCTGCCCAAAGGGGGGCAAGGCCTCTGGGCTGCTGGCACAGGCGACCTCCGACCCGCGCCCCTTGGCAGGAAGAGGACCCTGCAAGACCCCCCCCCCCAACGGAGCCCTCCCTGCTCTGAAGGCACAGACTGGCCTTCTAGTAGTTGGGGGGCAGGGGAGGCCTTTGGCTGGGGGCTCAGTGGGGCACAGAGGGCAAAGGAGGAGGGGGGGGAAGGAAGGGGCCACCCTGGCAGTGCCCCCAGGAAAGCCGAGGGAGGGGCAGCCCTTGTCCCGGCTCTGGGGGGGGGGGAGGAGGGGTCCCGGGCTCACAGCCAGCCCTTCGGAAAGAGGGGCCGGCAGCCCTCAGGGGCAGAGGAGGGCGGGAAAGGGTCCCAGGAATGCCCCCTCTGCTTGGGGGGGTCGGGGGGACTAAGACAGAGGCTCCCCCCGGAAGGAGCTTCTGTTCCTGCTTCTGCTGCCGCCCTTCGGAGCCGATGCTGTGGGGCCGGAGGGACGGAGCCCCGGGGGAAAGGGTTTCCAGGCGGAAGGCCTTGGCTGGCCCCAGCAGACCCCCCCCCCAGGAAGGTCTCTGGCCGGAGAGGCAGCTCCGGGGCCGGACGCAGCTGGCCATCCAGGGCCTGGGCCGGCGGAGACCCTCCCCCCCGAGGCCGAGGCCGGCCTGGATGGCCCTCGGGAGCCCAAGAGGGGCTCCTCCGGAGGAAGAAGGGCTTTTTGGGGGGGCCTTCCTGCTGGCTCTCCTGCGAAGCCCCTGCGAGCGGAGGATGCTGGGAGCCGGGGAGGGGGAGGGGGCAGGCAGTGGAGGAATCGGGGCTGAAGCGGCGCCGGAGGGGAAGGGCCCCCGCAAGTCGGAGCACCCTGGCTTTTGGGGGGGGCCGGGGGGGGGTCAGGCAGGCCGAAAGAGGCCAAGAATGCCTCCGGCCCCGAAGCCGAAGATGGCAGCTCCCCCGGGAAGCCCCCGCCCCACACGACCCCCCCATCGGCCGGGAGGGAGGAGGGAGGGAGGGAGGGTCTCCCGGAGGGAGAGGGGGCTGCAGGGAAGACCCCAGCGCCAGCCCCCCTCTCGGATCGCTCTGCCCCAGACGGAGCCAGCAGGGGCTGAGAGACATTCCTCAGAAGGGGCCCCCTCCGCTCCCCACGAAGCCAGGCATCGGAGCCCCCCCGAGTCCGGCTGGAGCCCCTGCCCCCGAGACCCCGCCGACTCACTCGCCTCCTGCCTCCGGGGCGCCTGCTGCCTCCGCTGCCTCCCCAGGACTCCGGACTCCGCAGCCAGGCCCCGCCCCGGAGAGGCAGGCAGGGAGGCAGGGAGGAGCTGCCAGGGAAGGAGGGGTCCAGGGGCCCTCGGGCTCCGCGGCGGATGCTGCTGCTGCTGCTTCCCCGGCGGCCCCTCTCCCTTCCCGGGCAGCGGCTCCGGAGTGGACCTCGGGCCCCAGGGCGCCTGGCCGGCCTCTGCTTCTGCTGGATTCTCCCTGGCCCTTCTTTCCTCTCTTTGCCTGGAAGGGCCGCCACTTGGGGGGCTGGGCCCCTCTCTGTTAGACCTAAGGACCAAAGGGACTCCTGGCGGCAGAGATACAGGGTGGGCAACGCCAGGCTTTGCAAGACGAGGAGGACAACAGACGAACAGGAGTCAGGAGTGTCATGCGGCAGCTACAAAGGCCAATGCGATCCTAGGCTGCATCAATAGAGGTATAGTGTATTTACAACAGTGAAGAAGCCAGATGGAGAGTGTCTGGATAAGAATCAAAGGGGGGGGGGGGGGACAACAAGGGTGTTACGGTGGGAGTCTACTACAGACCCCCAAGTCAGACGGAGGAATTGGATGATGCCTTTCTAGAACAGATGACCCACATTCAGAAAGGAGAGATGTAGTAGTGATGGGCGACTTCAACTACCCTGATATTTGCTGGAAGGCAAACACAGCCAAATCCTCACTTGCCTTGGAGACTATTTCATGGTCCAAAAGGTGGAAGAGGCAACAAGGGGGTCAGCTATTTTGGATCTGATCCTAACCAACAAGGATGACTTGGTTAATGGGGTGCAAGTGGTGGGATCATTAGGTGGAAGTGACCATGTTCTCCTGGAGTTAGTTATACAATGGAGAGGAGAAGCCAGGCAGAGTCAGACACGCATCCTAGACTTTAGGAGAGCGGATTTCAGTAAACTTAGAGAAGTATTGAGGGCGATTCCATGGTCAGAAATACTAAAAGATAAAGGAGTTCAGGACGGATGGGAGTTTCTCAAAAGGGAGATACTGAAGGCACAATTTCAAACAGTTCCAGTGAGAAAGAAAAATGGGAGACGTCTCAAGAAACCAGGATGGATGACTAAGGAACTTTCAACGGAGATGAGTTTGAAACGGAAGATGTATAAGAAATGGAAAAAGGGGGAAATCATGAAAAAGGAATTCAAAGAAATAGCAGGCATTTGTAGGGTAAAGTCAGAAAAGCTCAAGCGCAGAATGAACTCAGGCTTGCTAGAGAGGTTAAGAAGAACAAAAAGGGCTTTTTTGGATATGTCTGCAGCAAAAGGAAGGAGGAGGAAACGGTAGGTTCACTGCGTGGAGAAGATGGCAAAATGCTAACAGAAGACAGAGAAAAGGCAGAATTCCTCAAGACCTTCTTTGCCTCCGTCTTCTCAGAAAAGGAAAAGGGGCTCAACCTGAGGATAATGGAGCAGAGGACAGAATAGGGGAATTTCAGCACAGAATAAGTAAAGAGATAGTAGAGGAACACCTTGTTAATCTAAATGAATTTAAGTCTCCGGGACCAGATGAACTCCATCCAAGGGTATTAAAAGAACTGGCAAAAGTAATATCGGAGCCATTGGCAATCATATTTGAAAACTCCTGGAGAACAGGAGAGATCCCAGCCGACTGGAGGAGGGCAAACGTTGTCCCCATCTTCAAAAAGGGGGAAAAAGAGGATCCCAACAATTATCGTCCAGTTAGTCTGACATCAGTTCTAGGAAAGATTCTGGAGCAGATCATTAAACAGAGAGTCTGTGAACATCTAGAAGGCAATGCCATAATCACAAAAAGTCAACATGGGTTTCAGAGAAACAAGTCATGCCAGACAAATCTGATCTCTTTCTTTGACAAAATTACCAGCTTGGTAGATGAAGGGAATGCTGTGGATATTGTATATCTTGATTTCAGTAAGGCCTTTGACAAGGTTTCCCATGACATTCTTGCAAACAAGCTTGTAAAATGTGGGCTAGACAAAGGAACTGTTAAATGGATCTGTAATTGGTTGACCGGCCGAAGCCAAAGGGTGCTCAACAATGGCTCCTTTTCACCCTGGAGAGAAGTGACCAGTGGGGTGTCCAGTGGGGCTCTGTCCTGGGCCCAGTGCTATTCAACATCTTTATCAATGACCTGGATGACAGAATTGGGAGCATACTTATCAAATTTGCAGAGGACACCAAATTAGGGGGAATAGCTAATACTGCAGAGGACAGGACCAAGATTCAAAATGACCTGAATAGACTAGAAAGCTGGGCCAAAGCTAACAAAATGAAATTCAACACAGAGAAATGTAAGGTACTGCACTTAAGGCAAAAAATGAAATGCACAGATATAGGATTATGGGGGACACCTGGCTGAATGAAACTACGTGTGAAAGGGATCTAGGAGTCCAAGTAGACCACAAGTTGAACATGAGTGAACAGTGTGATGCAGCAGCTAAAAAGGCCAATGAGATTTTAGGCTGCATCAATAGAAGTATAGTGTCTAGATCAAGGGAAGTCATAGTGCCACTCTATTCTGCTTTGGTCAGGCCCCACCTGGAATAATCTGTGTCCAGTTCTGGGCACCACAGTTCAAAAAGGTCATTGAGAAACTGGAGCCATGGGTCCAAAGGAGGGAGACTAAAATGGTGAAAGGTCTGGAAACCATAAAGCCCTATGAGGAACAACTGAGGGAGCTGGGGATGTTTAGCCTGGAGAAAAGGAGGTTAAGAGGTGATATGATATTTGAAGGGGTGTCATACTGAGGAGGGAACAAGCTTGTTTTCTGCTGCTCCAGAGAACAGGACCAGGAACAATGGATGCAAGCTCCAGGAAAAGAGATTCCAGCTCAACATTAGGAGGAACTTCCTGAGAGTAAGGGCTGTTCAACAGTGGAAGACACACCTTCCTCAGAGATTGTGGTGGAGTCTCCTTCCTTGGCGGTCTTTAAACAGGCTGGATGGCCATTTGTCAGGGGTGCTTTGACTGAGAGTTCCTGCATGGCAGAAGAATGGGGTTGGACTGGATCAGGGCCCTTCTCGGGGTCTCTTCCAGCTCTACTATTCCATGGGCACCAAAAATTGAAAAAGGATGATGAGAAAGTGGAGCCTGTCCAAAGGAGGGTCTGGAAACCATGTCTTATGAGGAGAGACTGAGGGAGTTGGGGGTGTTCAGCCTTTAGAAGAGAAGGTTAAGAAGGGATATGAAAGCCCTGTTTAAGTATTTGAAAGGATGCCATATTGAGGAGGGAGCAAGCTTGTTTTCTGCTGCTCCAGAGAACAGGACACAATGGAGCAATGGATGCAAGGTTCAGGAAAAGAGATCCCAGCTCAGCATTAGAAGGAACCTCCTGACATTAAGGGTTTTCGACAGTGGAACAAACTCCCCCGGAGTGTAGTGGAGTCTTCTTCCTTGGAGGTCTTCAAGCGGAGGCTGGATGGCCATCTGTCAATGGGGATGCTTTGATTGTGATTTCCTGCATGGCAGAATGGGGTTGGACTGGATGGCCCTTGCGGTCTCTTCCAACTCTATGATTCTATGATCCCTCAATGGAGAGTGGTGGGGTCTCCTTCCTTGGAGGTCTTTAAACAGAGGCTGAGGGCCAGCTGTCAATGGAGATGCTTTGGATGAGATTTCCTGCATGGCAGAAGGGGGTTGGACTGGACCAGGGCTCTTTTTGGGTCCCTTCCAACTCTATGATCCTCTGGGGAGCCCATTGGTGACTCTTTCCCAGTCCTGTTCAGCCGGAGAAATGTCTGGGGCAACAGACACAGTTGCACAGCGCTCCATTCCTCTGTCCTCTTTGAGAAGCCGGGAAGGGTTGCACCGTCTCCCTTTCCGCATCCTTGGGAGGTACAAAACCTCTGTCCTCAGTGGCATCGCTTACATGGAGGTTGAGTCAGATCAGGCAGATCCTTGCACCTCTATTAGGGTTATACTGCAAAGCATCGCACCTCCTCTGCTCCTCTGTCTGTTTAACCCAGGGGTAGGCAACCTGCGGCCCGGCGAGGCCTTGGGACTGGCCCCAGCCCGGTCCTGCCGCCAATTGCCACCGGGGCCTTTGGCGTCTCGCACAAGGGGCATGGTGGGGCAATTGTTTATAGAAGCCTCAGAAACATGCATTTATCTTAACATTTTTTTAAAAATCAGCAAATTTTTTCGCGTGTCCTCCATTTTTTATTTTAAAAGTGCCCTCCATTTGAAAATTTTGTCCTACATTTGTCCCGTTTATTTATTTATTTAATTTTTAAAAAATTATTTAATTATTTATTTTTTGGCTTCGGCCCCCCAGTTGTTTGAGGGACAGCAACCCGGCCCCCGGCTCAAAAGGGTTGCCTACCCCTGGTAACCTGATCTATACACCAGCATTTGGTTGCATATTAAATACCAAGCTTAACAGAGAAAGGAGTATCTTATCACACAAGTTGAGCTTGTCAGGGCTGCAGAGGCAGACCTGCTTCACTCTGCGTTGATTGGATAACGGGAAGATTCAGATCTTTTAGCTGATTGGCTGGAGAGGACATGAAACAACAAGTCTTTTCAGCAGCAAAGCACCAGTTTTTGCTCTTATTATTAGCATCATCATCAGCATCATAGCAAAAACTGGTGCTTTGCTGCTGAAAAGACTTGTTTCATACCCTCTCCAGCCAATCAGCTAAAAGATCTGTCTTCCCCTGTTATCTGGTCCAATCAACACAGAGGTCTCATCCACAGCCCCGCCTGTGGCACAGCGGCAGTGCTGCCATCTAATGCCCAGGGCACCTGCCAGGAGCTGCATTCCCCTCAAAGCTAACTGCAAGGGCTTTTGGCCCATAACCTCATACCCTTTGAGTTATTATATGCTGACCATTCCCTTCATTTCCCTCTTCCCTCTCTGGTTATAGTTAGGTTGGCTGCAGCTTGGAGCTGGCATGTCTCTGTGGTCAGAATATGCTGATGACTGAAATTAGGCCAAAACAGTTCTGAAGGTCTGCCCAGCCTTTGCAAACTGGAAGGCTGCACAGCCGCCCAGCGCTCTGCAGATCCCTGTCTATGCTGCCATTTCAGTGTCCACTCTGCCAGCATCCACTCTGTCCAGAAAGGGGACCTCTGCAGGGCTGGAGCCGGGTGCGAAGTCTCCAGGACTCTGGACCACAAAGCGATCGTCCCCCAGGAATCCCAGGCGGGGCCCAGGGCCTTCGAGGGCAGGAGTGCTAAGGACCCTGCATCCCCCAGGCTGGATATTTTCCTAATCTCTGGAAAGAGCGTGGTTTTCAGAGATCAAAGTCCTCTCAGGAAGGTCAGCTTCCCAGGAGAAAGGAATGTTTCCCTGAGGCATTTGAAACCATTAATTCTAAAGTGCTCCTTCTTTCCCCAAGTAATCTGCATTTCCTCTTGAAACGTATTTATCTGTTTAATTCCATTTGTAGGCCTCTGACCAGCTTCCAAAGGCAGCCCCAGGCAGCCTGTGTTGCAGAGGTCCAAAGGGGACGTAATCAAGGCATGTGCCACCGGAGCCGGATCTGGCGCCTCAAGGGACCGGCGCGGCTGGCGCACACGCTTTGGCCGTGCAAATGCACTCCTGGCCCCTGCTGAGAGCTGGGCATCCAGGGTCAGAGCGGGGGCCAGAAGGGACACTCCCACGCTCCATCCAGCGGAGGCAAGGCCCTGGCCCTGACCCGCCTCATGACTGACCAGGAGCACCTCTCTCTTGTCTGGATTGAGCTACAGTTTGCTTGCCCTCATCCAGTCCATTGCTGATCGCAGACACTGGTTTGGTACAGAGACAGCTTTCCTTGGAGCCAGATGGAAAGGAGAGACAGAGCTGGGGGCCATCCGCATACTGGTGACACTGCGCCCCAAAACTCCGGATGACCCCTCCCAGCGGTTTCATGGAGATGTAAAGCAACATGGGGACAACCGAGAACCCTGTGGGACCTCAGGCCAGCGGCCAAGGAGTCGAAGAGGGGTCCCCCAAGAACACTTTCTGGGTCCGTCCCCCAGGAAAGCCAAGCGCCCCAAGCCCCATCCCAGAGAGGCGGCCCAGAAGGGTATCCCAGCCGATGGTACTGGGTGCCCCAAGAGGGACCTCTCCCCGTCCGGTTCCCTGCGGAGGTCACCCACCAAAGCGGCCAGAGCTGCCTCTGTCCCGTAACCAGGTCTGAAAGCAACCGAAGTGGATCCAGACGATCCGTTCCCCCCAGAAACCCCGGATGGACGGAGGCAGCGCTCTCTCTCTCTCTGCCTCCCGGCAGTGTCCCCACAAACCTCCCATCCATCTATCCATCCATCCATCCATCCATCTATCCATCCATCCATCCATCCAAAGACGTTTTTGGCTAGAGCCATCAGCCGCTCCAGGAGCCATTGCCGCTCCCTGGGAGAAGGTCCTCATGGCCCCAGAGCAGCTCTCCTTGGAGCGTTGGCCCCAAGGCTTCTTTTGTAGGCCTAGGTTGTCCTTCCATTGGTGCCTATCTCTATGGTCATCTGGTCAGCGTGGCTGGAGGAGAGGTCACTTCCATGGCCTCCCTTGACCTTTCTGCCCTTGGCCCAGGCAGAAGCTCTTCCTCGCCTCAGGAGGGGCTTTCTCTGCGGAGAGGGACGAAGCCAGGCCCTGGTCCCCCGGACTGTTTCCGCTTCTGGAGCGGAGGCCTGGGGCTGCTGCTGCTGCTGCTGCTGCTGCTAAAGGGACGGAGCCACGAATAGCAGCCAGGAACCAGCCTCGCTTTCCCCGACAGCTTCAGGCCCAAGGATGGCTCGGGAGGAGGAGAGCCCTGGCTCCGCCAAGGCCCTCTGGTGCAACCGCTCTCCTTCCACGTTGATCCGGAACGGGCTCCAGGGGCTGCGGGGCTTCTGCTGGCGCCGCCAAGGAGGAAGGCGCCGCTCCAGGGAGAGGAGGCCCAAGGCCCCGAGGCTCCTCCCCTTCCGCAGCCGCCCACTGGAGGGGAGAGGGCGGGGCCGGGGGCGGGACTTCGCCGATTGAGGGCCCTCCCTCGAGGAGCCCCGCCCCTTCCGAAGTGGCTCCGCCTCCGCTTCCGCTTCCGCAGTGGCTGCTCCGCTAGCTTCCCTCCGCTCCGCTGCTCCCTGGATCCGGATGGAGGCTCCGGTGAAGGAAGGGCCACTCCTCCTCCTCCTCCAGCAGACACCGCCGGGGATCCGCCTCGGGCCGAAGGTAGACTCCGAGGCCAGGCCTCGGACCTCGGCCGGAGGGGGCGGGGCCTGTGCCTGCCTGTCTCCCTGTGGGGCCCCGCCCCTCCCCGCCCCTTGGGAGGAGGGGCTGTCGGCGGAGGGCCTCTGGGGGCCCTTCCCCTCGAAGGGGGGGCTGTGGGTCCCTCCCCCCCAGGCCCCCAGGGCCCAGGGGTCATCCCTTATGACCCGGCCGGAGGGTGAGGAAGGTCAGTGGGGTTCCCCTTCCCCTCGAAGGGGGGCTGTGGGGTCCCCCTCCCTCTTCCCCCCAAAGACGCCCCAGGGGCCAGGGTCATCCCTCGTGACCTGGCTGGAGGGTGAGGGGGGTCAGTGGGGGTTCCCCTCCCCTCGAAGGGGGGTGGTGGGGTCCCACCTCCCTTCAAAGATCCCCAGGGCCCAGGGTCATCCCTTGTGACCTGGTCGGAGGGTGAGGAGGGTCCGTAGGGGTCCGCCCTCACCCTGGCCCCCTTTTGCCGCCCCTTGCAGCGCTGGAAGAAGGGCTGGTTTTCGCTGTTCCGTGGCAGCGGGCGAGGGGTGGCCCGCCTGGAGTTCTCCGAGGGCAAGAACAAGAAGAGGACTGTGGTCCGGTTGTCCGAGTGCCTCAGTGTGGCCCCGGCCCCCGAGAGCCGGCCTCGGGAGGGACTGGACGCCTTCCGCCTGGAGACCCCTCGACGGACCCTCCTCCTGGCCGCAGAGCCCCCCGAGGCCCAAGAGTGGGTCACCCGCCTCTGCCAGGCCGCCTTCCCGGTGAGAGAGTTGGGGGCTGGGCAGGGGGCCGGGGGGAACCCTCCCAGGGACAGAGGCAGATAGAGACCCCCTGGAAGCAGCAGCCTTGGGGTCTCTCTGGCCAGTCTCCGCTGTGGGGGAGGCTGGGGGGGTTAGAGAGGCCGCCTGCCCAGTGACCCCCTCCAGGGACAGAGAGTTCCCCTGGAAGCAGCCTGGAGACCCCTCCTCCGCCTTGGGGCCTCTCTGACCAGTCTCTGCTGTGGGGAGAGGGTCCTTGCTGCCCATGAAGGGACTTCCCCCCATCCCCTCGCCAGGCACTCAGGGCCCTTCTCTTCCAGCAGCAGACCCCTGGACAGGCAGCTGACCAAGCGGAAGGGCAGCCCCAGGAAATGGCCACCAACGCCATCTACTTTTCCCAAGAGGAAGGTAAGAAGGGGCTGCAGGCAAAGAAGGAAAGAGGCACCCCTTCACTCCTGTGGGGGAGACTGTGCAAAACAGCAGCCCTGGGTCTAGCTTGGGCTCTTCTGTGGGACCAGCCCCCCCCCAGAGCAGCTGGCGCTTGGGGGTCCCTCATAGCTTGCCCTCTTGGCCCTGGGTGATGACTGCAGCCTGACTGTCTTTTGGCCACAGGGAGCGAGTTCTGGGTGACAGTGCAGAAGACGGAGGCAGCCGAGCGCTGTGGCCTTCAGGGGCGCTACCGGCTGAGGGCCTCCCGCCAGAGTCTCCTCTTGGTGGATCCCCTTTCCGGCCAGACTCTCTACTCCTGGCCCTACCGCCTTCTCCGCAGATATGGACGCGATAAGGTGGGGGCCTCCGGCCAAAACAGCGGGTGGGTGGGTGGGTGTACATGGACCTGAGTTTGGAAGGTTTGTGGGGCGGGGGGGGCAGCTTGGAGGCTCCCTTGCCCTGGAGCTGCTTACCCTCGAAAGGGCCATGTGGCGGGCAGCTGCCTCAATCCTCCTAGCCTGCTTTGGGCCAGGGGGTGCTCTGGGGAATGCATGTGGGGCTGGGCTGCTGCCTCCCCCATCCTCCCAGGGACCTCTGCCACAGCTACCCAACTGGGTCTGGTCTTCTCCCCCCCCCCTCCCCTGGCAGGTGATGTTCTCCTTTGAGGCCGGCCGGCGCTGCGATTCGGGCCCTGGCAACTTCACCTTTGAGACCCCTCAGGGCAGTGAGATCTTCCGCCTGGTGGAAGTGGCCATCCGGGCGCAGAAGGCCCAAGTGGAGGAGGACCGGCGGAGCGGTCCTTCTATGGATGCTGATGTGGCTGCAGCCGTGGGCCAGCTCCACTCTGCTCTGGCGACCTCGCTCAGCCTGGAGGCAGAGGGCCCTGGTCCCAAGCGGCACCAGTGGTGGGAAGGGGTGCCACAGAACGCCATGGGGGAAGGGGAGGGTGCCAGCCACACTCTGAAGGGCCAGGCCATGCAGGACTCTGTGGCCCCACTGTCTGGCCCCCTGCTGCCCTCCTCCCCTGAGGAGCAGGCGGCCGATGCTGCTGCCAGTGTCTACTCTGAGCCCCTGGACGTGGTGAGGGGCTCCCAGGCCAGGCCAGACCCCCTCTATGCAGACCCCGTGGACAGCAGGGGCAAGGAAGGCCTCCGGCCCCAGAGCAGCGAGTGGCGCCTGTATGAGCAGGTGGGCCCCGGGGTGGGTGATGGGGGCCACATCTATGATGAGCCTGAGGGGCGGGCCCCCCAGCCAGCCCCCACAACCGTCCCCGCCATCTATGATGAGGCCCGGCTCCCGTCTGAAGCCTGGAGGACTCAGGGCCTGGAGAGCCCTGCTGGCTATGAACTGCCCTACTTGCCTGGCACTGGGGATTACGCTGTGCCCCCCTTCCACCCGAAGGCCGGCCTCCCCCGGGTCCCCAAGCCCTGCCCTGTCCCCAAGCCCCACCAGAGTCACAAGGGCTCCCCACAGCCAGGTGGCACCAGAAAGCCAAAGATGGCAGCAAGGAATGGCAGCAACAATAACAACAGCAACAACACTGCTGGTGGCCAGCCTGGCGGGGTCGGCGTCTCCACTAGTGAGCCCATCTACAGCCAGGTGAGGAAGCCCCCGCGTGGCCAGTGGCCCCCTGGAGAAGAACAGTCGGTGGATGGCAGCTGCCCAGCCTCTGCCGTGTATGAGGACCTGGGGGAGATATGAGCGGGTGGGCAGGGGTCTCCATTGCCATCCCCTTCCCATTCCCCCGGCCAGGAGGGGCCACACTCGTCTTGTATCTCCTGCACACGCACAGAGGGCTTGCTCAGGTATTTTTCTAGAGAGATTTATTTTGATATTAAAGAGGTTTTTCATTTTACTAAAACGGAGTGTGCTGTGGAATGGGGGGTCTTCCTGGTGGGTTTTGCTGAGGTTGGGGGGGCACAATCCCAGGGGGCCAGGGAACCCAGTGGGTCCCTGAGGCTGGTCTCAGGGGAGGGTGTGTGTGTGGGGCGGGGCTTCACAGCCCTGTCCCCCCTCCACCTGATGCCCCACTGGGGAGTTTCTGAAGGTGGAGGGGGGCAGAGGCCCTTCCTGAGCTGAGAAAGAACTGGACCCCCCCCCAGGAGCTACCCCACAAGGAACAAATGGGGCCAGACTGGCCCTCTAAGGGGGGGGGAGTGGGACTAAGCGGAAGTGCCCCTTCTCCCAGTGTTGCTGAAGAGGAAGTTGGGCTGTTTCCGCTCCCAGATCTTGCAAAAGCAACAGCACTGTGTGTGTGTGTGTGGTGTGCGTGGGCAAAGGAAGGTTGCTGCTGCTGCAAAGCAGTTTACAAGGAGGGGGAGGCTGGGCACCCCCTTCCATAGCCCAGTTTCCCCTCAGAAAGACCAGGAATGATGGGGAGGCACCCTCCCTGCCCAGTTGTGGGGGGGACTGGCTATGGGAGATCCCTGGGGAGGAAGGGGGATCTTTCCTGGGCAAGAGGAGGAGGAGTGGGAATGGGGTGGGAGACAAGCAGCCCTTCCCTTTGTGTGTGTGTGTGTGTGTGTGTGGGCTGAGGCACTTGTGGCAATGGGGGGCTGGGGCTGCAGATGTGGGGGTTAAAAGGTGGGTCTGTGTGGCTTGCTCCCCCAGCCTGCTCATGGCCCCCTTGAGAACTGGGGGGGGGGCTCCTGCTACTCTTCTCATATGGCATCAAGGAACTCCTCTTCCTCTCCGGAGAACAGGGAGAGAGCCACTCGGCTGGCATTGGGGCCTGCTGGAGCAAGGCGCAGGGGGGCCACTGTGGCCCTTGCCCTGCTGGGGTGCTGCCGGCCAGCCTGTTGAGAATGAGAGGGAAAAGAAAAGGGGGGTGGGAGGTAAGGTAAACCCGTGTGCATGCCATGGCAGAGGCCCCATGGGCACCCAGGGGACTGCCAATGCGCCCCTCCCTTTGGCTGTCCTACCTGGCGGAGCAGGTGGCGCTCGGCCAGGCGCAGAGGTGGGCGAGGATCGAGGGGCCGGGCCAGGATGGTTCGCAATGCCCGATACAGGTGGGAGCCCAGGCACAGGGGGTCAAAGGTCGTCTCCACCTCAAGGCCCTCCAGGATGCCCTGCAAAGGGAAGGGAGGGGGAGCTCAGTTTGATCCCCCTTCCAGGGGGAGCCTAAAGGGCAGCAAAGGGGTACAGACCCTCTGCTGGCCTGAGTGGGGGGGGGGGGGCTGGATTAGGAGATGGGACAAGGTTTTCCTTCCCTCCTAACATGAGACCCCAGAGAGGCAGAATGGGGCACAAGCCCATATATCTCACATAGAAAAAGGGGGCCAGTGGAAGTCACCATCACCAGTCACAGGGACGGCTGCCCCCTGCTCCTGTGCCCACTTCTGGCCAGTGCGCTTTCCATGGGTGGCACAAGCGTGCAAGACTACAGCGGCCCACAGGGCTTTTCTTGGAGGCCCTTGTGACTCCCTCACATGCCATCGGCCACGTGCTGTTAACCACCCACCGGCCTCACTTGCCTCCATGTCTCTGAGTGCTGCCTCCGGAGGGTCTGCGGGGAGGACAGGGCAGGGGCCTGGCAGGAGCAGCTCTTGGGGGGCCAGGGCGCGCAGGAGGAGGGAGGAACAGGAAGCTGCGGGCAGGAGGGCCCAGTGGGAAGCTACGGGGGCCGTGGTCAGGGACGCTCTGCAGGGGCCAGACTCTCCTTGGGGTTCGTGCCGGGCCAGAAGGAGCCACTCCCGGTTCTGGAAGAGAAAGCGGCAGATGGGAGTGAGAACACCATGGGCCCTTCTGGCTTGTGCTGTGGTGAACAAAGCCTCCCCCTCGGTGACTCCAGAGGAGCCACATTGTAGACTGCCCTAGGAAGGTTACCGAGTCAGGGCCCAGCTTTCATGGCCCAGACATCCAGGATCTGGCTCCTCCTGCCCCATAGCAAGGCTTGGGGGTCCCAGGCCTCCCTTCTGGCCCTAGACTCACCCGTAGGCCTCTGCACAGGGCCTGGAAGCGGTGCTGGTTGACTTCCAGTTCATCCCAGTTCAGCCGCCAGCAACTTGTGGGCCGGACAATCAGGGGGAGGCCGAAGAGGAGAGACGCGCACAAACCCTCCGCTCTCAGCGCCCTGTGGGCACCAGACCAGTCGTCAGGCTCCTCAGGGCCCTCAACAGTCCCCCTCCCTCCACCACAGCCCCCTCCCATAGTGGCTACCTGGGTGGGCTTTCTCCCAGGGGCTAATGAGGCAGACCCTCTGGAATAGCCTTGGACTTCTGGTACTGTTGGGGGGGGGGTCTCGCTGTCCCCCACTGGGCAATGGGACCCAACTTGCCAGAGGCCCTGCGGCACATCTGGGGGGGCACAGGGACCCTTCCACCTGCCTGTGCTGCCCACTCCCCCACGGCCCACCCGGCTTGGCCCCTGTTCACAATAGCAATTTATATTGCTATACCGCTTATCAGTAAACTATCACTCTCTAAGTCAAATGCCCCCAACAAGCTAACCCTAACTCATTTTACTGACTTGCGGAAAGATGGAAGGCTGAGTAGACCCTGGAGCCCTGCCTGGGATTGAACTCCGAACCTTGTGACTGGAGAACCAGCATTCAACCCCTGCACCACCTTGACTCCCTGGTGCCACAA
The DNA here is from genome assembly GCA_023333645.1 of Sceloporus occidentalis. NCBI lineage: Eukaryota > Metazoa > Chordata > Lepidosauria > Squamata > Phrynosomatidae > Sceloporus > Sceloporus occidentalis. The sequence continues at coordinate 188,648,557 of JALMGF010000005.1, forward strand.
GAGCCCCCAAAAGATGCCAGCCTTCATGGACAGGAGGGAGATCTGTTCTCCCCCCCCTGCTTTTGGGTGGGCACCAGCCACTGCGCTGCCCCCACCCTTGTGCTGGAGGCTCTCCCTCACCCTGAGAGGTACCTGAGGACCCTGAGCCGGTGTGGTGCCAGGCCCGGTCCAGGCGCCATCCAGAAGCAGTCAGTGGTGACACTGTTGGCTCTTGCCACGTTGTCTCTGTTGGTGCCCACAGGTGGAAGCAGAGCCGGGCTGAGGAGCCTTTCCTGGACGTCACACTTGAGACAGGCTGCGGGGTGGAAGTGGGAGGCAGCCATGAGGGACCCCCAGAGGAAAAAGAGTGGGGAGGGTCCCCGGCTGGGGATGGGGTCTGCCCGCTGGAATGCCCACCTGCCTATCCAGCCTCCAGCACCTCAAAAGGAGCCCAGAAGCCACAGGTGAGTGGGGTGGGTGTTAGCAGCCCCCTGGAATAGCCGGTCTTCGAACCAGAAGCCGCTGCATTTTGCTTCAAGCATAGAGAGTGGAAGCCGTTTAGAAAAGGCTGCTTTCCACTCCTGGGGGAGGGGCTGCTAAGTAAGAACCAGGGATATCACCCCCTCCAGTTGAGCCACCTGGACTGAAGGGAGAGAAGGGAGGTCTCTCTTGGGACCCCCCCCCCCCCCCCCCAGCCATGGAGATCCTCTAGGAGAACCTGGGCAAATCACACTCTCTCAGCCTCAGTGGGAGGCCATGACAACCTCCCTCTGAGGAGATCTTGCCAGAAAACCTCATACGAGGCTCATCATACCTTGGAAATGACTCCAGGGCATGCAGTTGTCAACACAGTACGTGGCAGCAGCTAAGTGGCAGACCTTTGTGCCGGGGATGGACCCTCAGGGCCGCTGGCATGCTGCTCCTGGGGGGTTTGCAGGCACCACAGGAGGAGGCCCCCCACCATCTGCCCCCACCAGGCCAGCCCCCTCCAGAAGGTGGGTGGCGAGGGGTCAGTGGGGCCCCTGCCTTGGCAGCCGCCCACCCCCATGTCAGGTGAGAGCCAAAAGGGGAGTGACTCGTTACCCAGGGAGCCCCGCAATGGGGCTGGCAGGAGGAGGTGGAGGTGCTCCTGCTCCCCACCGGGGTCCTGGAGCCAGGCCTTGAAGAAGCCCTCCAGGGCCACCACCTCGTTCTCCACCGTCTGGAGGTCCACCTCTGGGCCCAGGAGGCCGGATGCAGCGAAGGCGGCCTCTGCAAGTGGAGAAAGAAAACCCATCTGGGCCAAACACGGGTCATGGCACCATGCCCCCCCCCCATTAAAAGAGCTCCTGGAGGTCTGCTAGGCAGATCAGGGCATTGGGGAGGGTCCGGGTGTCTCACCTCCCCCCCAGCCATGCTTATCTGCCTATCAGTGAGGATTAAGTTATCCTAAACCTCTTGGATTAAATCTGGGCCGTGGGGGTGAGGATCCAGGGAAGGGGGAGTGGGTGCCCAGCTGGCTAGCAACAGGAGCGGGGGCTAGTCACAGGCCAGGAGGGGGCTAATCCGGGCTCAATGGTGGCAGGGGGGCGCACTGGGTGCTGGGTGAGAACACCCCCCCACACACCCGAGGCTCTGGATTAACAGAGTGGAGGGCTGCCATCTGTTTTGGCTCAAGCCACCCAGAAGGAGCAAGGAGGGGTCTCCTGCATCCGCCAGCCGAGCCTTTGCCACCCTTCAACTGGCCTGAATGAGCCAAAGGCTGGCACTGCTGGTAGGAGTGGCAGAGCACTGATACTGCCCCCTCACAGAAGGTGGTCAGTGAGGGGCAGAGTTTCAGAGGGATGCCACTCCCAGGACCACCCTGCCTCTTCCAAGGCGGATACTGCCTTCAAAACGGGCCCAGGGCAGGTCCCTGCCTCCTTAGAGGCTTCTCCAGATATGTGGGGCGGGGAGGGAGGGTAAGGAGGCTGCTTTTGAATTACTGCTTTCCTCCCACTACTTTGTTTTTTTAAATTATGCTTTCACCCTGCAGCACAGTGAGGGGAAGCCACCCATTAAGGCTCTGCTCCTGCAGCTAAAGGCCTTAGTTGACTGGCCAGGCTTGGCTGGACTGACCAGGGAGAAACCGGAGGCACAAGGTGCCACCACCCCACCTGAACAAATGTTGCCATGATCATTTGCATCTTTGTAAGCCCCCTGGAAAGAGCTGGAAAGTTGAAGGCGCGAATGAGCGAATAGTGGCACAAGGCTGCCACCCGTTTGGCGTGCTCACCCTCTTCTTCCACAGGGGTCCCGCGGGTGCTGGTGCTTCCTCCGGCTGCTGGTGTTGGCACTTCCTGCAAGCCCCCAGGGGCAATCGCAACCACCTGCAGCTGTCGCAGGCTGACCAGGTCAGTCCCTCGCAGCCTTATCTCCAGTTGCCGGGCCACCTCTGTGCTGAGCTGGCTGGTCAGAATGGTCACCTGCAAGAGGAGGAGGGGTCCTGCAGCCACTGGCTGGTCAGTGTCATGTCCCATCCTCGGGTTCCATGCATGCCAAGCAGGGGCCAAGGGGGCAGGTGGTGTGTTGGTCAGGAGCATGCCTCCTTTTGCTTTGGCACATTGCAAAGCACCACAAGCACCTTTGGGCTGTGGCCTCATGGCTGACATCTCCCCTGCTGGTGTCTGGGCTGGCAGTGGGGAGACCCAGGTTCAAATCTCTCTTCAGCCAAGAGGACCTTGCCTCCCTCCCCAGGTAGGATCCTCCTTACCTGACTTTCCAGGGTGCATGAGAGAGAGATTAGGTTAGCTGAGTGAAAAACAGGACAGGAACCTTGTGGCTTTAGCAGTTGTGTAAAAGTGGATGATGTGCCCATCTACAATTTTGGAATGCCCCCCCCCCCAATTCCCCTCCCAAAAGCCCAGGGCTCTGCTCTTGTCTTCTTTATATGCAGGTCCCCAGGAAAAAATACACTGGGAAGCTCTGGTTGGAATCTGCAAATGCAAAGTAAACAAACAGGCACAAATGCCTGTCCACTCAGGACCTATGAGGCAACCAAACAGCCCAGACCCAAATGGACAACCCCATCAAGCCCAACTCTGAAACTGGAACACAGGTGCCCATCGCCCCACCTGAGCCAGCAGAGCTGGAAACACCCCTCTCCTGCCCTCCACAACACCTTTGCTGGCTTCTGCTAGGCCCGGCACACCCAGAGAGACGTGGCAGGTGCCTACTGCTAGGCTGGGGAGACCCCTGGCTGGTTGAAATGGTCCAAGGGGGAGAGCTCCCAAAAGCCCAGCTGCCTCAGAGGCAGAGAGGTCCATGCTCTCCGGAGAGCTCACGGGTGGGGGTACCCCTTGTCCTCCCACGTTGCACCCCAAATTCTCAGATGGGCCCAGATAGGGCTTTCTCTTTGTCAAAGCGTTTGAGTGTGTATGGCCCTCCCTTCTCCCAGCGCCACTGTCTGCTCTTGTGACTGGAGGCAGATAGCAAGCGAAGCCCCCTCCCACAAAGGACCCTCCTGACCTCAATGGCGCAACTGCTGAGGGTGGCGCCGGCCATCCCTTGCCCGGTGTACTGCTTGAACTGCTGGAGGCCATCCTGCACCGCCTGGGCCACGGCCGCAGCCTCCTCTCCAGGCCGGAACGCTCCCTCGGCCGGCACAGCACGCAGCTCCGCAAGGCAGCTCTGGAGCCGAGCAAAGCCTCCCTTCACCGGCTATGGAGACAGGAAGGGAGAGGAGCTCACAGGAAGAGACTGGACCAGCCCTGGGTGGTGGGGCTTGAGTGGGACCTTTGCCAGGGGCCCCAACTGTGGCTCTCCTTTGTCCACAGGCAGGGAATGTCCCTGGCTTGAGCCTCCATCTCCCAGTCTTCTGTTTCTGGGAAGGGGTGTTGGTGTCAAGGCCTTGGCTCTAGGGCACAACTGCACCAAGGGCTGCCAACCCCAGCAAAGCAGGGCATGGATGGCATGGTTGGCTGAGGGCCGACATGGAGACTTGGCTGTAGGCTTTTGGAAGCAGCTTGTGGCAGTTCAGGTGAAGCGGAGCCTAGAGCAGACTCCCGGGTCTGAGCCTACCTGGGCATGCCATGAATGGGGGCCAGCCAGAGATCCTCTGCCACTTGGCAGAGGCAAATAGTGCTCCCGACGCAGTACCCTTGTCATATTCTGGCTTGGGAAGCACCAAAGCCACCAAGCCATTCTTCCTCCCTCCAAGAAAAGAACAACCAGTTAATGAACTACACTTGTCCCTCCATATTCGCTAGGGTTAGGGGCACAAGACCCCCGTGAATATGGAAAATCCACAAATAGCAAAAACACCATGTTTTTACCTGAGGTAACACCTCTCTAGGAATCTCTGGGTCCTCCAGTGCAACTCTGTGGTCAACATCCAACAAAAACTGACCACAGAACTACACAGGAAGAGGCCTAGTAGAGTATTCTCTAAAGGAATCTCTAGGTCCTTCAGTGCAACTTTTAGTTAAAGTTGACCATAGAGTTGTGCGGAAGGACCTAGTATTCCTAGAGAGAACATATTAATCAAATCCGTGAATAATCAAACTCACAAATATCAAAGCCGCAAATATGGAGGGATGAGTGTATTTGTTGTAACTGCCCAAATCTGTTGCCTGACAGCTGCCTGAGGGTCGGGCAGCCCTGTTAATGCCTGACCAGACTGACGAGGTGTGAAAGCAAAGGGGGTGCCCTTTGCCCCATGGCACAGGGCCTGCTGAAAGCCCAGACTCTCGGGGATTTTCTGCCCCCTTACCCAGCACTCAGGGGGCTGCTTGCATCTGTGGAGTGGACTGGCCAAGTGGAGGGGGAGCAGGACCAATCCGAGGGAGGCTGTGGGAAAAGGAGCAGGAAGTGCAGAGAGGGAGGGAGGGAGACCCTCCCAGCCCTGCAGTAGTCAGGAACAGCTTTGCAGACTCATCCAAAGCATTCAGATGGATTGGGCAAAGAACAACCTTTGTCCCCCAATCGTCCCCAATCTGGAGTCCCCCCTTCTCCTCTCCACCCCTTCCACATCTTGTCATCCCCCCTCATCCTTGCCTCTGGTCTCTAGGCACACAAGAGGAGGGGGAGGCACTATGGGGGGAATACCCCTCAGAGAAAGTGGGGAAAGGAGAGTGACCAAGGGCAGGGAAGGGGGTGAGGGAGAAGGGGAGCAAGGCACAGCAAGGGCCTGGAGGCGGGTGAGCCCAGAATAGGGCCTCTCCAGCCCAGCTTTTGCAAGCAGGAGGGCAGAGGATGGCAGCGACAGCAGACTGTCTGGGGGTGGGGTCACGTGAGACCCCCGCAGCCAAGCTGTGCCCAGGAGGAAGGTCTGGAGGGTTGAATGGAGGGCAGGTCTTCTGTGGGACCTGTGAGCCACTCAAAAGGGGAAGAAGAGGAAACAATCAGGGAATAACCAACTGACCGAACATGCTCAGGGCTGGTCTGGTAAGAGGTTCTCTGATCAGCCGGCTAGGCTGCTGAGAGTGACTGGCAGGCAGGTGGAGGGGGCCCTTTATTTGCTTGGGTGCCCTGAGGCCCAAAGGGACCTGCGCCCCCCACTCTGTCTCAGCCATTTGTTTGGTTCCTCTGGATTCTGGCTCCGCAGGTGAGGCTCAGAGGAAGCCAGAGCTTCAAGGTGGCTTCAAGGAGCTGGGGAGGTTCCAATCTCCGGCTGCCAGAAGTCTGGCTTTGAGAACCGGCTGACAGGAGCCTCCAGCCTAGTAAAGCCACGATGAGGCCCGTTTTGCCCACTTGGTGCTCTTTAAAATCACCCAAGGCAGTGAGCTCCCTGGAGCTTTCCTGTAAGTGACCGGCCCACAGCCAAAGCCCTGCCATTGTCCCTGTGTCCTGGAGGGACTTGGGCTGTTCTGACTGAGGCGGCAAACACTGGGGGGTGCTCTTTGGACTGGAGGCTCCCAGAGCACATGAGGGGGGATTTGATGCTCCCAGGAGCAAGTGCCTTGCTTGAGGGGACCCCCTCAGCTCTGCCTGGCCAGCCAAGGCCTTCCTTCCCCAAACAGTGAACCTCTTGACTAGCCCCACTAACCATGAAGGGCAGGAGGCATTCGTGCTGCCTCTGGGCCACATAGAGGCTGAAGAGGGGGAGGCGGGGAGGTCCCCCGAGGCTGCAGGCCAGGCAGAAGAGGTTCTCCAGGGCTTCGCAGAGCTTGGGGCAGGTCTGAGCCCAATGAGGGGGCCGAGCGTCCACCACCAGGATCCGTGGCGGTGGCGGTGGCTGGGAACCAGTAGCAGGTTGGCTGCCAAGGGCAGTGGCTCCGGCATCCCTCATGCGTTTGGTCCCTGAGCTCATCATGAAAGGGAGGATTGGACTGCCTGTGGAGGGAGAAGGAAGACAGGAAGGCAGGCAGGCTGACCACTGGCATGAGCACACTGGGGGCCCAGGAAGGGACTTGGGGTAACCCCAGGCGTCTTACACAAGGCCTCTTCCAGGAGTACTGTAACTATGCGTCTCTGCCCCTGCTTCCCCTTCCAACCTACAAAGGACTTTGTCATGCCAGGCAGTCAATCCCGGCAGGGGCAGGAATCATGCCTTTGGCTGGGACTTATCACCCCCAATTGGTAGAAGGGGCTTCTTTCACTGGCACAGCAAGGGAGATGGGGAAGGGGTGACATTCCCCTTTCCTTAAAACTTTTAAACTTTTTTGGCAAATTACCTCCCCTCCCAAACACACAACTCAGGGAGGCTGAGAAGGGAAGAATTTGGTCACTGACCTACAGCCGGTTAGTTTCCTTTTGCAGCCAAGTGGCCTAGTTCCAGAGTCCCACTCTCTCACACGCACACCTGGGAATAGAAGCACAGTTTAAAAAGCATTTGTTTCATTACCAGGCCATGGATGCAGAGTCCCACATCAGTCCAGGGAGCTACAGCAGGGACTAGTGGGCATGGCAAAGTGCAGGCCCCGGAGACACACACACTGCTTAATCCCTTGGCACTCTGCGGGCACCCAGCAGGGAAGCAATAGCCTTTCCCTCCCCGCCCTGCCCCAAACACACTCACTTATTCAGAGGCAGGAGAAGGGGGGTGATGGGTGGGGAGGGGGTGACAGGCTGTTCCTGCCTAGCCAAATTGGAAGAAAAAGGCTGACAACTGACCCTGGCTCTCCCAGCCACTGGTCTGGGCCCCATGGGCTCCTTTGAGTGGGCTGGTAGGGGGCAGAGAGAGTGAAGCTGAAGGCGAAGGCGGTGGGATTAGGCTCACTCTAAGTGGCTTCATTAGGACAGCGGCAGAGAGCTGGCAGCCATCCAGGTAGAGGCAGCCTCTCTCGCTCCTGCCCAAGTAATCCAGAGGAAATGGAGTCTTCCTCTTCCTTCCTCCATATGCACCCGAAGGGGGCCGTGGCCCAGCAGGACCTGCCCCTTGGCCTCTGGGGAAAGGCAACAGCAGCACCAGAGCCTCCTTTTGGAACCCAAAGGAAGGGACGGGGGGAGAGGGGGCTTGAGGACTCACCTCCCAGGATGGGCCTAAGCCCAGGGACCCATAGTAGGTGGAGGCAGTGTTGTCTTGGGGTGCTAGAGGTCCACCTGCATGGGGCCTCTGGTCAGGCCCTGAGGTCCACGTCATTGCCACAGCTGCTCTCTTGGCGGTCTTGGGATTCTTCGCGGCTCCCCTGGGACTCCTTGGGGGTTGCCCACCCAAGGGCTGAGGAACCCCAACCCCACTTGGCTTCCCAAAGCAAAAAGCAAGAGGCTGGGCTGGGGGCAATAGCAATAGCAAGCACATTTCTATACGCCGCTTATCAGTGCATTTTGCAATGTCTAAGCTACTTGCCCCCAACAAGCTGGGCTCTCATTTTAGCGACCCTGAGCCCCTGGCTGGAACTGAACTCACAATTGAACCTTGTGTGAGTGAGTGGCTGCAGTACAGGCTTTTGACCGCTGTGCTCCCAGGCAAGGGATGGGAGGCAAGCAGTCAGGCCCAAAAGCCTCCTCAGGGGACAGCAGGAGTTTCCAGCGGAGGCTTTGGCCTGCCATCACCCAGCTGCCTTGTCCCTGTTTCCCCAGGGCTGGCTTTTCTCTTCCACTGGAAACCCATTAAGGAGGAAGAGACGGCTGGGTTGGGCTGTCTGGCAGGGAATGCCTTCCAGGCCCAGGAAGAAGGCCTTCTGCTCCTCGCAAGGCGGCACCCCTTTGAGCCCTGCGGCGGCGGAAGGCATTAAGGGCCTGGTGAGAGACAGGAAAAGAAAGATGGGGCGGTGGCAGCTGCGGCACTTTGCACTTACTTACTCTGCGCTTGTGGGTAAAGAAACAGGAGCAGATCTCCAGGAACCAGAGGGACAATGGCAGCCCTCCTGCTAAAAGGGGGGGGGGGCTAAAGGGGGCAGGAGAAGAACTCCTGGGGCAACTCCCATTCCTGCCAAGAGATCTCTTTGGGGCAAGGAGCCCCAAGCCCAATGGGATCTGCATTGGGGGCTGGTTAACCCCCCTCCTTACCCGCCACACCAGGCAGGATGTAAATACATAATAAATTGATAACAATAATGAAAATAGTAATGGACGACAGACTTAGCTCAGGGGTGGGATTCATGCCAGCCCCCTGAGTGCCCCCACTGGCTGCCTGGGCTGAGGCCTGCCATTGGGGAGAGGGCCTTGCCACTCGCGTCCATGCGTCCGCCATTCTGGACAGCCCAGGCTGCCCCTTCCTCCTTTGTGGGGCTCCGGCCTCTTTCCTCGGCCGCCTATAAACAGGAAGGTCAGATGGGGGTCCCTACCTGCCGCTGGAGCCACCGAGGGGAGCCTGACACCCCAAAGCAAGCCTAGGAGGCAAGAGAGAGAGAGAAGAGGCCGCAGTCAGGCAGGCGTTTGCCTTGGAAGCCTCCTCCCCGCAGCCCACCCCCCATGGCTGCCTCAGGGGTGCCCCCAGACCCCCAGACCCCAAGGCCACCGCCACCCACAAAGGCCCAGGCCAGGCAAGTGGGACGGGGAGGCCTTGGGGGCGGTCTTCCTATGGGGAAGGAGGGCTCCCTCGCCCCACAAAGAGCAAGGAGGGGGTGGGGGAGGCCTTGTGGGGCTGGTCAGCCGCTGGACCCCTGGCAGAGGGGGGGGGCTATAGGGATGGCCTGGGGAGGTGGGGGTCTGCCAGCCAGTGCCAGCCAGGCGGCCTCTGGGGCAGGCAGTGCGGCCAGGAAAGGCAGGCCCCGGCCGGGTCTCGGCCTACTCTGCAGGGAGGGCCCTCGTAGGCCCAGAAGGACCAGGGCGCCCCCATTTCCCGGCCACGGCCGGGGGGAGGCAGGGGGCCTTTGGCATTTCTCTTGCTCCTCCTCGGCCCTGAGGCTGACCCTCCAAAGGGCAAAGGGCAAAGGGCGGCCTCGGCTTGCTGGGCCGGAGGGGCCTCTGTGGGGAGGGGCCCCTCGAAGGGCAGCCCCCGAAGCCTCTGCCCCCCCTCCGCTGCCTGGCTGACGGGGGCAGCGGTTCCTGGGGGCGGCGTCTCGGTGGGGAGGGCCGCCTTGACCCCCCTCCGCCCCCGCAAGGCCAGGCCCAGGCCCACCTGTCGCCCGGACCCTCTCCGGCCCTTCCTCGGACCTTGGCCTCGCGGGGGTAAACAGGCAGCCCCCCGAAGCGCCTGGGGGAGGGGAGGGGTCCTGGGGAGGGGTCCTCGGGTGGGGCTCCCCCTCCCCCTCCCCCTCAACAGGTGCGCGCGCAACAGGTGCGTCAGAGGAGGGGCTGCGCAGAGCCCCCTGCCTCCCTCCCTGCCTCCCTCCCTCTACCTGCGCAGGGGGCGTGGCTGCGAGTGCGGGAGGGTGACGTCACCGCCCCACCTGTCTCTGGGCGGGGCCTCTTCCTTCGCGGCGGAGGAAGAAGAAGGAGGAGGCGGAGGAGGGCGAGGCTGCTCCGGTCGCCATGGGTCCGGCGCCCCTCCTGGTCCTGCCCCTCTCCCTCTCGGTCCTCCTCGCGGCGTGGTCGGCCCCCCCGGAGGCAGAAGCATCACCCGCAACGGAGCCCTCCCCGGAGGCACAGCCCCGCATCGCCCGCCTCTTCCCCGGTAAGAAGAGAGGCCGAGGGAGGGTCCCCCTCCGCCCGGGTCCTTTGGGGGCCCTCTCCTCCCTCCTTCCCTCCGCTCCTCCTCCGCCGGGCCTCGTCCTCGGGGGGGCGGGGGAAACCGGTGGCCTCGTGGCCGGAGGAAGGTTACCACCAGAAGGAGGAAGGAACGCCTTGTCCTGGGGCCATTGTCCGAGGGGCACCTGGCCTTCCTCCGAGGCAGCTTTTGGCGCCCGGGAAACGCCCGCTTTTGCCGGTTCTGCTTCCGGTTCCGAAGGGGGTCCGGCGCCGCTTCGCTTTTGCCGTCTTTTCTGGTTATTGGCAGGAAGAAGGAAGGAAGGGTCGGTGCTGGCTGTTCCCGTTCTCTGTGACTATGGCCCCCTGCCCCCTCTGCCCCCTCCCCGGTCCAGAGGGCCCCCTGCCCTCCTTCCCTCCCCGAGGGCCATCTGACCAGGACCCCCGCCTCAGGCGCCGGCTCCTGCCTCCATCTCGGGGGGGGGGTCTCGCCCTGTGCCCCCCCGCCTTCGTGGCCCTTGGCTGCTCTGTGACAAAGCCCCCTGGGGACCCTGGGGGGGCTTTAGAGGGTGGAATCGACCCCCCCCCCATATCCACCTCAGGCCTAAGGTAAGCTTTTGTCCAAGAGGAAGTGACTCACAGATCCATGTCCTGCTCCCTTCCTCCTGGGAAGAGGTCTCTCCTGGCCCTAAAAGGGCCCAGAGAGGGCCAGCACTGCCTTCCCTGCCCCTTAGGGACCCTGGGAGGCTGGCAGCAGTCCCTCTCTGCAGGCGGAGGACCTGGCCCTGCAAGGACCCTGGGTCAAACGTTCCCCGCTCCCAGGAGCAAGGGGCAAGGCCCACCAGGGTCGGGGCACAGGGGCCCCAGTGGGGCAAGCCGGGTGCCTTGAGAGGCCCACAGACGTCCTCAGGGCCCCCAGGGCAGGGCGGTCGGCCCCAGAAGCCATGGGGGCTCTGTGTGTGTGGTGCCCCCCCCCAGGGCCAGTCGGAAGCCGTGGTCGCTGTGCAGTGGGTTTTTATTTCTGCATTTGTGGAAGTCTGTGTTCGTGGAACAGAAGTCTATGTGACTTTGAGAGAAAGGAGCATCTTGAGCCTAAATTGAGACCATTCCTTTACTCCCTCCTCCTCTTCCTCCTCCTTTTTTGTGTGTGTTAAATCCAGTCTGTAGGATTGCATCTGCGCGGAATGTTTCGGGTTTAGCTCAGCCGCAAAGCGTTCCTGCGTGGGCAGGCGGGCAGGGCTCCCACCCGGCCCCAGCGGTCAAGGGGCCAGGAGAGAAAAGGCGGCTCATTTCGGGAGCCAGGAGGGCAAACGAAACCCCCAAGCGCTGCTCAGGCCTGGCAGCGCCAGGGAACTAGTTTGCTGGTGGGTCCCAGAGACTGGCCACGGTGCTGGAGGAGGACAAGTCGGCTGGTGGTCTAGGCCAGCTTCTGAGGTGGTCCTGGGGCATCTCAGCTTGGTCAGCTGTGAGTAATTGATTTTTCTGGGGAACTGGTGGCAACGCTATTCCTGCCACAGAATGGGGTGGGAATTGCGCAACCCTCATCCATGGCCTCTGGACTGCAACTCCCAGGGTTCTGGCTAAGCAGGGCTGGTGGCCTGGAGGGCTACAGCAGGACAACGGCTCTTCCAGCAGAAGACTCTTGCAAAGGTGAATCTGCCTTCAGTGGCCATTTTGTTCTGCGCATCAAAAAGCGCATGGTCTGGGGCTGTCGGCCCAGGTGGCAATTGACCAGAACCCAGGGACTGCAAATACTGGCACCAGCCACGAGAGAGATGGCAAAAACTCCCCGCAGTGCAGAGGAAGGCCAGTGCCACCGGGAGCCTCAGGATGGTGGCAACCTCTGCCACCAGTGGCCCTTCTTTGCCCATTACTGGCCAGTGGGAAGCTGCTCTGAAGCGCCCCGGTCCTCCTCCTGCAGTTGGGCTGGCTGTTTGCACAAGGTGTGTGTGTATGTGCGCCTGTTTCTAGTTGCTCGCCCCAAAGGATGGGCATGCCCAGGTCTTGAGGGCTGGGTCAAGGAGGCCATAAATTCATTTTCTGCAGCCTCTTCTATGGAGTGTGGGTCAGGGCTGGTCCAGAGGCTGTATACCTTCAGAGGCTGGTTGCTTGCATTCCCTTTCTGGGCAAAGACCCTGAGCTTGTGGCTGCCAGCCAACACCAGGCACTTTTGGCCTGAAGCGGGCTCCCATTCCCTCCTCCATGCTTTGGTGTGGACATGGCTGGGGTGTGTGTGGATCATCTTTCCTGGTGGGGCATGCCTCGGCCCTCACAGGGTGTGCATTTGCGCGTGTGCGTGGTGGTGTGGCTTCACCTTCTGTTACCCGCGGGCATGGCGTGTCATTCTGGATCAGCTGCCAGGGCTGGGCGGTGCTGGAGCTGCTCAATGGGAGGCTGCTTCCAGGAGGCTTTATGGGGAGCAGTGCTGTTGCTGGGGGGGTGTTGTGGGTCTGTGTCCTTGTGGGGTTCTGGCAGCGCTCCTGGCCTCGCAGCGTGTTTGGAGGGGGACACACAGCCCTCTTGCCGTGCGTTGTCCTACCCTGTCCACTCAGGTCCTGAGCCACAGATGCTCCTTGAGAGAGGAGGAAGGCTTGGCCTGGCCTTGCCACGGAGGCTCCCACGGCCCCCTTTGGGAAGGAAGCACAGACAGGGCTTCCCTTGTCCCCACGCCGTGACTGATGCCCCCTGGCCAGGCCTGCCTTGCAAGAGCACAGTGCCGTGTTTGTCTGAGACGCTCAGGAGTCAGCGATTGGGGGGGGGGGCATTCCCAGGCCTCTGCCCACCCCCAACCCCTGAGGGGACTGGGACCGTTCTGAGGAATGCTGGCTGGAGCTAGTGTCCAGTTTAGGCGCTCTGCCTGTGAAGAAAGGGCAGGACCCGCCGGGTGTGGCTCTGGGCTGGAATGTGGCTGCTTGAGGGCAGTGGGGAAAGCGAGCGAGCGGGAGGGAGGGCCGTGCCAGCAGAGACCTGGCCTTGCCCTGCCTGGCCCTACCCACGACTGACCAATCTCTCGGGCACAGGGTCCAGCAGGTCTCCTTGCTTGCCCTCAGGAGTAGGGCCGCTTCCTCCCTCTTCCAGCCATGCTGTGGCCATTCCCCAGAGGGTCACCACTGAGGTTGCCCACCTCCCCTCTGTATGGATTTCCCACTCTCCTTTGGAAGCTCAGCTGGCCACTAAAATGCTTCTGGTGGTAGCCAAGCCCAGGGAGGGCTCTGGCTGGGTTGCCCTGGCTCTTCCTTGCCCAGGTGGGCTTCCAGGCAGGTGGGGGTCCATGTCCCATCAGAAGCAGCCAACTGGCAAGTCCTGAAGCCCCCTTGTCTGTTCTGGGAGGGGGCAGTGCCGTGTGCTGTGGCCGTTGTGCATGTGGATTGGTGGCACGCCAGATGGCTGGTTGGTTGGCTGGGGGAACTGCCTCTTGCCTTTGGGGAAAAAAGCTGGTTTCCTGAGCAAACCAAATCTGCACATGCTCAGAGACCCAAAGAAACAAAACGGGCAGGTGCCATACTTCGATGGTGGTGGTGACCAGCACCTGGGAGCTCTTCAAAATGGTTTGGGGCTGGAGATTGGCCTGGCACTCCAGGGTGGTTTTTTGGGGGAGTCGAGGCCTCCAGGGCTACGTGGCCATCCATGAGGCCCCAGATCTTGGCCAGGGGCCACTTTCGCTCTTGGTCCCAGGGGAGGGGGCTGCTTGGCAATGCCCAAAGTAAAAGGAGTTGCCCCCCTTGAGTCTGATTGACTGCCTTGTGGGGGTCTCCGGCCTTCTGATGCCCAGGCCAGGTGGGGGGAGCAAAGGGCCTGCCTTACCTGTATGTGCCTCTGTCTGCTCCCATGCACTGTGGGGCTGGGCTTTAATGGTCAAGCCTGGGGTTGCAAATCTGGGAGGTCTTCCTGGAGTCCGCCCAGAAGCACCCAGCTCCCTCGGGATGATGGGAGGAGCAGTGTGGTGCCCCAAAGATCCTGCCCCACACCTGCCAAGGGGCCGCTTCCCAGGTGAGGGGCTCCTAGGTGGTGGCCATCTTGGAGCGGTGGGCTCTCAGCCATAACTCGGGATGAGTGCCCTGGGCATCGTTGGGCTTCAGCTCCCAGGGGCCCCATGTGCCACTGGCCAAAAGTCAGGAATGATGGGAATTGTGAAGTCGAAGGCTTTCATGGCCGGCATCCATAGTTTTTTGTGGGTTTTTCGGGCTATGTGGCCATGTTCTAGCAGAGTTTCTTTCTGACGTTTCCCATCCCTTCTCCTGCCCTGAAATGACCCCATCTTTTGTGCCACTGAGCGAGGAGTTCCTTCTCCATAGGGAGCCATTCCTTCCACCCATGGAGCCTGGCGTCAGCATATTTGTGTGTGCGTGCGTGGTCTCTGTCTCCCCCTAGAAGCCCCTTTCTGGATTAGGCCCTGTGCATGGGTGCTGAGTGTGGGTGGGGGACCAGAGAACTTCGCCATTGCCTGGGTGGCAAGCATGTGTGCATGTGTGTATGTGGGGGGGGGGGGTTGCAGTGGGATTGTCTCCCCTCCCAGCCCCCAGGCTTCCTTGCCCAAGACAGGAGTGGGCCCACAAAGGGGCCAATCCCCTGCCCCACCTACACCCTTTCCCTGTCGCCCAAGGAAGCTCCTGGCCAAGAGGGTCCCACAGAGCAGTGGGGTAGGGGGTCTCCCATCCTGATCGAACAGCAGGGAGCCTCTCCCCTCCCCCCCATAGCTTAAGCAGTCTTCCCCCCAGGAAGCCCACACAGACTCAGTGGGCCCTGACCCATAAATGCCAGCAGGGAGAGGCCTAGCCCCCATGGCAGGTGTAGGGTGCGACCCCTGGCACATTGTTAGAAGCGTGGGTTGGTCCCCATGAGCCTGTGTGGTCCTCATGTAAACAGACAGGAGCCCCTCCCCCGGTCAGTGGCCATTGCCCCATCTTCTAGCAGCATGTTGTTGTTCTTTTTATTTATATGCTGCCTTTCTCCAGTAGAAGGACTCAAAGTGGCTCCCCGTTCCTGAACGTGGTGCAGCTTAACCCCATTAAAGGCTGCTCTGACTTGGGGGTCCCCTGGTGCGCCTAAAGGGAAGGGAGGGAGTGCACCTTCTCCTTGTGAGGAGGCTGAATGGCAAGGCAGTCTGTTTCAAGGGAGAGCTGAGTCCTTGAGCTCCGTTGGCACGGCCCTCTTGGAGCAATCAACAATTCTTGCCCCCAATCCCCCTATGGATTAAGGTCATCCTGGCAAGTGTGGAGTGGGGGAGAGGTGGGGTTGGTCTCTTTCTAGGACATAAGGGGGTCTGCTTAGCTCTTCTGGTGTGCCACTGTTCCACACTTAGCCTGGTGCAGGGATCCACATGGCACTTAGGCCAGCGCCACCCCACACATGTCCCTTTGCTCCGAGGGAGTCTTTGCTCGCCAGCAGCCCCCCTGCACTGTGGCTTGACAGCTTCCTGTTTGCTGGCTAAGCACCTTTCAATGGGGGTGGCTGGGGGTGGGAGATACCAGTTCCTGTTTGGGGGGGTTAACAATGGGTTCCCCCTGAGCAGAGCCTCTTTACTCTGAGGAACTGAAAAAAGAGAGCTTGATGGGAGTCATCTTTTGCTGCTGCAGCCGTCTTTGTATCGCCTCATAGCTACGGGGGTGGGACAGGGGACACTGGACCCACAGCCAAAGAGCCCTATCCACTGCCCGGAGGCCTTGGGGTCCGGGAGTAGAGGGTGCGCAGGTGCCACGGGGGGTTATTTTATTTTTGATTTATTTATGGTATTTATACCCTGCCCTTCAACCCTAAAGGCTATCAGAGCGGCTTACAATTATTATTTTTAATTAGATGGCTGCGCGGGGTCTTTGGCTCGGCGGCAGAGGCGACACTCTGGTCAAGAGGAGACGCTGGCATCGGGAGTGAGTGCCACTGGCGATGCCCCGGGGACTCCCTTTGGGCATGGTGCCTGGAAGCGGATGCCATTGTGGCTGGCTCTGGCGAGGGAGCCGTGGCCACAGGGCCAAATGAGTGCAGGGAGGAGAGGGAGCTCCGTTGCAGGTGGCGTTGCCTCCCTCCTGGAGAGAAGGGCAGGCCACACTCTGGCCCCTTGCCTGGTCAACAGAAAGGCCTTCTTTTTCTGGTGACCGGGCAGGTGCCGCCAAAACCAGGAAAAACTCGGTTGCAGCTGGGTTATGGCAACCCTACTCCTGAGGGTAAGAGCTGTTTGACAGTGGATGATGTTGCTGCCTCAGTGGAGGGCGGTGGGGTCTCTCTGTTTTGAGGCTGTTTTTAAGCAGAGGCTTGGATGGGATCTTCCTGCACAGTAGAAGATGGTTCCCTGAGGGTCCCTTCAAGTCTATGGATGCTATGATTCCCTAGACAGTTGGCCTTTAAAGACAGAGGTCTTTAAGCAGAGGCTGGATGGCCATCTGTTGGGGATGCTTTGATTGAGAGTTCCTTGCGGTCTCTTCCAACTCTATGATTCTATGGCCTAGAGACCAAGGTCCAAATCGCTGCTTGGGCATGGAAGCCCCTGCATGACTTTGGGCAAGTCACAGCCTTTCAGCCTCAGAGGAAGGCAACTGCAAACCTTTCTGAATAAATCTTGCCAGGGAGAGGGTCGCCTCTTGAAGGCCCTTAGGAGCAGCTGCAGCAGCAGGAACCAAGGGAGGGGTCTATGCATACATGGGCTGCAGCCCCCTCCCCAGGCCTTGACTGAGATTGTTTGGGGGCCTCAGTCCGGAGGAGGTGGCGTGGCCCCTGACCCCCAGCCTTTGTCCGTGTTGCTTCCATTGTGAGACCCAGGGCCCCTTCCGTCCCCCTGGGGCCACAGCGGTGCCTTGTGGCTGAGGTTGCCCTGCTTGCAGGTGATCGCTCACCTTCCGGCCTCTTTCCTTCCAGAGGTCAGCCGCATGGCCCAGCGCTTCTCTGCTGAGGGAGCGTCCAACTTCAGCGTCTTCCAGGTGGATTGGCACTCGCGCACGCTCTACGTGGGCGCCAGGGATGCCATCTTTGCCATGCCCTTGGGCTCTGTCAACCAGCACATCAAGAAGGTGTGGGTCTCCTCCCTCCCTGCCAGGGGTCCTGAATGGGGCAGGGGTCTGTGGGAAAGAGTCTGCCCACCCGCCCAGTTGGGGATCTCGGTGCCCTTGGCCATGGGTGGGGGACAGAGGGAGGCCCAGCAGGCGTTTGTTACCTGGCTCCATGGTGTCCTGCCAGCACTTGCCCTTCTGCTGCCCGGCCAGAAAAGGCACCAGAGCCCTTGCCAGCCTTCCCTCAGGCAGCCCTTTGCAGGGAGGGAGAGGCAGGCAAGGAACTCCAGTGGGAAGGAAGGGAGGAAGCGGGTGCTGCTGCTGCCCGCTTCATGTTGGCTCCCCCAGGCAGATTCCTCCCCCAGCTTCCAGTGGGGCAAAGGGGGCAAGTGTGGGCAGGGGTCTGGGTACCACAGCCATGCTGAGGGGCCACCTGGACTTTGCTCCCCGTCTTCTTTCAGATCTCCTGGACAGTTCCGAAGGCCCACCAGGATTCCTGCACCCAGAAAGGGAAGAAGGAGGCAAGTCCACCCCCCCTCTGGCTTCGAGGGATGCTTTGGGGCCAGGGCTATCCTTGAGAAGGAGGGGGGAGATGTAGGGGGAGCCCCCAGGAGGCCCTCCCCCTCTCTGAGGTGGGGGCTTCATTCTCCTGGGTGACCGCCTGAGTGGCCGAAGAGGCTGGTGACCCCCACGTCCTTTTTTCCTTGGGGAGCTACTTCTGTCCCCTCAGTCCCACTATCCTCAGGAGCTCAGACCCAGGGGGTCTTGCCCTCCAGGTGCGGCTCCAGGGATTGATGGGCTCTCCAGCCAGGACCCCCTCCTCCCCAGCAGGCCAAGAGGGGCTCCTGAGCCCCCTTCCCTGAGGGCATCCTTCTCCCTGGCCGGCTGGAGAGGTGCCCCCTTTTCCTCTGACCTCCCCCTCCCCTGCATCTGCAGGCCGAGTGCCAGAACTTCATCCGCGTCCTTCAGTTTGCCAACCAGAGCCACCTTTTCGTCTGTGGCACCTTTGCCTTCGATCCCCGATGTGGCTACATTGTGAGTAGGTGGCTGGGTGGCCAAGTGGGGGCCCTGGCTGAGGCACGTGGCCCTATGGGAAGCCTCTGTGCCCCTGCCATCCTGGCGGTGGGTGGGGTGGAGGGGGAGCTGGCCCAGCATGTGCCCTTGACAGGGGGCAGCCTCTCTTGATGGACATCCCTCCCTCCCTCCCTCCCTCTTGTGAGTGACCAGCAACCCCTGCGCCCCATCCCGCCCCCGCCTGTGTCTCTTGCAGAAGCTGAGTGACTTCTGGGGTGTGGAGCACGTGGAGACAGGCAGAGGTCGTTGCCCCTTTGAGCCCCTCCAGCCCGCCACGGCCATCATGGCAGGTGCGCCCTCCGTGGGTGTGTGCATGGGGGGTACTTGGAGGTGTGGGTCAGTAGGTGGGTGCTTTCACAGGTTCCAGGCAGAGCGCAAGAGGGCCCTGGCGCTGTCTGGCAGTGCTGTATGGCCTAAGCAACAGCGGGGAAGAGGGATGCTGAACACACTTTGCCCACTCATTGTTCCCCCACCTTTTAGATGGCACCCTCTACGTGGCCACAGTTGGGAACTTCTTGGGAACGGACCCCCTCATCTCCAGAGCCACCGGGAACCCCTCAGAGGTCATCCGGACAGAGAACTCCATGAACTGGCTGAACGGTCAGACAGACAGGCATATGGACAACCAGGGGCCCTTGGGGGATAAGCCAGGCACCCCTGAGTTCATGCTTCCCCTTCCCGTCTCTCCCCTTTTCTCTGGGCCAGATCCGGAATTCGTGGCCTCGGCCTTCCTGCGGGAGGGCAAGAGCGGGGAAGACGACAAGGTCTATTTTTTCTTCACGGAGACGGCTCGCGAGTATGACTTCTACGAGAAGGTGAAGGTGGCCCGCGTTGCCCGCGTCTGCAAGGTGTGCCAAGGATTGTGGCTGGCATGTTGAGGGGGGTGTCTGGGGACCCTTCTCATGGGCAAGGTTTCTCTGTGGGGCTGACCCCTCCCTGCCACCCTCCTTGCCACCACTCTTGCCATAGAGCTGCTGATTTTCTGTCTGCAAGGGCAGTGCAGAAGACAGTCGTTCTAGTTGCTTCTCTTCTGAGGAATCCGCCCTCTCCCTCTGCACTGGTCACTTGGGGCCCTCTTGGTTCACCCCCCCAGGCTTGTCCCAACGGGGCTCCTCCCTCTGCTGACCACACTGCCTCTCTCTGTGCCCAATGAACTTGCAGGGGGACCTGGGCGGCCAGAAGACGCTGCAGAAGCGGTGGACCACCTTCCTGAAGGCGCAGCTCCTTTGCTCAGACCCCAAGAGTGGCACTGTCTTCAGCGTCCTGAGGGACATGGTCACTCTGCCAGCGCCTGATTCTGCCTGGAATGCCACCATCTTCTATGGGGTCTTTGCAGCCCAGGGGTGAGTGAGCCTTGCTGGGCCTCATGGGTTTTTTGGGGGGGAGGGGGCTTGTGGGCCTTCTCTTCACCTCCCATAACCTTGAAGAGCCCCTCAATGTGGATGAGGGGAATATGTCAGGAAGACATGGTTGGTGAATGAAAGGAAGAGCGGGTGAGGGAGCCCAGTGACCCCTAGCAGGGGAGAGGGGGGTATGGGGCTGTTTCCCTATTGACAGAATGGGGACAAGATAAGTGATGTGCATGTGCCCCAGAGCAGAGGAAGAAGTTGAGCCAGGCCAGAAGGTCCCTCAGCCCACTGAGGAGCCCCCCAAGCAAAAGAAGAGAGCAGAAGGCTCCTTCAACTCCTGTTCCTGGGCCCACTGTCTTTGATAGGGATAACTCTGTTTTGGTTGCCTGCCATGACTGCTTCTTCTTCGTCTGTCTCCTTCTCCTCTGACTTTGTGGGACTTCAGTTCCCATTAGCCCCTGCAGACCTGGGCAGCCATGAGGGAGCATGGGAGCTACAATCCAGCTGTTTCTGGAGGGATGCATGCTTCTTGCACCAACCCTGGTGCAAATGGCAGTCGGAGCTGTGTGTGGGACAGGCCTATGGAGGTCTGAAGCCCAGAGTGGCCCAGGCCGGTGCTGCTGCAGTTCTGGAGGGCTACATGCCCTCTGCTGCCTCGGAGGGTGGCTCTGGGTGTCCTGAGTGGGGCAGTTGGCCAAGGCGGCTGACCAGTGGCCGCCTGCCTCCTTGCAGGAGGGAGGGGAGCGGCTCGGCTGTCTGTGCCTACAGCGCTGTGGCCATCCAGAGAGCCATGGACGGCCGCTTCAAGCAGTTCCGCCGAGAGTGTGACAAGTGGACGCGCCTCACGCAGAGCGAAGTCCCCCATCCACGCCCCGGAGCGGTAAGGGAGCAGCCGGTTGGGGGGCACATGGGGCAGTCCCTAGACCCCTGAAGGACACTTTGGTGGGTGAAAGTGGGGCTCCTTTGGCTGGGTCCCTGACAACATCCTTCCCTCCCTCCCAGTGTGTGACCAGCAGCATGAAGGCTGAGGGGATCGGGTCCTCCCTGGCCCTCCCCGACCGCGTCCTGACCTTTGTGCGCGACCACCCGCTCATGGACGAGCCGGTCCTCCCTCTGGAGAACGCGCCGGTCCTGGTTGTGCCGGGGGCGCAGTACGTGCGACTAGCCGTCCACCCGGTGGCTGCCCTCTCTGGCCAGGAGCACCACGTTCTCTACCTGGGGACAGGTAAGACTCATGGGTGGATGGGGCGGATCAGGGGGGGACAGTCACCTTGCTAGACCCCTCGTGGTGGGTTGGTGCCGTGTCGGGTATGTTCGCAAGCTGGCCATCCTGATGGCGCTTCACTCCCTGCAGAGGACGGGCGCGTCCAGAAGGCTGTGCGGATTGGACCCCGGCTCTCCCTCCTCGAGGACCTCCATCTTTTTGCGGACCCTCAGCCGGTCCGGAACCTGCAGCTCCACCAGGTGGGTGAGTGTGTGTGTGCGTGCGTGCGTGTGTGCGTGTGTGCCCACAGTGCTCTGGAAGTTTGCTTTTCAAAAAATAATTTGCTCACGTTATTTGTTACAACATTGAAAAGGCCATGCTTTGAGGACCATCCTTGTTCTCTCTTTGTTTCCTCCTTTTTGGGGGGGGAGTTAAAAGAGTGTCTCTTACAGACAACAGGAGAGGAGCAAAACCCACACGACCCCAACAAGCCATAAGAACCAACTACGAAGCGTTGCTTGATAGGCCAGGAAAGCCCCTTCTTCCCACTCACCACATTGCTGTGGAGATCAACAGCTGGCCAAGGGGAGCATAATGAAACGGCCACAGCCTTGCGGCCATTGATCCCTCAGACCGTCCTGGCCATTATGTTTTTCCATCTTTGCCAATGAAACAGAGAGCCCTCCTGCCTCTTTCCATGCAAGCGCTGCTTTTCTCCTCCTGTTCACAGGGCACTTTGCTTTTGGGCTGCAGTCAGCCAGCTACCCTTTTATACGCAAGTCATACCCATTGAGCAGAACAGCCATAGTTTCTGAGTGTTCACTTATGCCCCATTTTGAAGGAAAGGTTCCTCATTTTACGGCAAAGGCTGGAAGCCCTCTGCACGTGTTCAGAGATGTGAGTGGGGCTGACCGATGGGGAAGGGTCCCTCCCTTTCAAGAGCCATTGGTTTTGTTCTTCCTTTACCCAGGAGTAAGCCCCAGGGAACTCAGTAGCCCTCCTCGCTCTGTCCCAGGGAAGTGTGCCCGGCTCCAAGTGAAGAGCCTGCGCCTCGCATTGGGTCGGGACGCCAGGGAGAAAGGGGTCCCCCCATTCCTCCAGGAAGGAAGGAGAAAGCCTTTTGTTTTTTCAAGGTAGCCACTTGAGGAAGGCTGTGCTGAAGATTTATTTCTGCCAGAGCCAACAAAATGCCATGGAGGGAGGAGGGGGTGGCATGCAGTGAGAGTGGACAAGGGACCCCAAACGTCTACCTCCAACTGGGGTCAAAGAGTTAGTATGCCTTCTTCTGTGCCACTTGTGCCCCCCAGGTGTGCCTGCGAGGGACAGAGGGTTGCGGGGGGCAGTGGGGGAAAGGGTCTCCCCGCAAGTCGGAGAATACGGTCCTTGAAATAACATGGGCTTAAGCCATATGGGGATTTATAGGGCACTTTGCATTGTGCCTGGATACAGACTGGCAGCCAGTCTGGAGTGCCTAGAGAAGAGAAGGTTAAGAGGTGATATGAGAGCCCTGTTTAAATATTTGAAGGGATGCCATATTGAGGAGGGAGCAAGCTTGTTTTCTGCTGCTCCAGAGAACAGGACACAATGGAGCAATGGATGGAAGCTACAGGAAAAGAGATTCCACCTAAACATTAGGACGAAATTCCTAAGAGTAAGGAACACACTCCTTCCTTGGAGATTGTGGTGGAGTTTCTTTCTTTGGAGGCTGTCTTTAAACAGAGGCTGGATAGCCATCTGTCAATGGGGATGCTCTGATTGAGAGTTCCTGCATGGCAGAAGGGGGGTTGGACTGGATCAGGGGCCTTCTTGTGGTCTGTTCCAACTCTATGATTCTGAGTTCACTTGGGTTTATTTCTTACTGAATGAGGGCAGGATTGTAACCCAAGCTTTATGGAAGTCTGGGTGCATTCAGGGGACAGGCTGAAGGTGCGCTTTGTTGCTGGTGTCTTGGAAAGGACATGAGCAGCAATCCGAGCGACAGAGTCACCAAAGGGTTGCTGAAAATTTGGGCTTTTAAACACCCTAACATTCCAAGCTTTGGGAGGAGGGAAGTCTCTGGAAAACAGCTGCCAGAGAAGGGGAGCTTTTGGCTGGCCTGGTTCCTGGCTGGAGGTGCCTGTTCTGGTGCCTCTCCTGGGCAAGGAGGGTGGGTGCCTGGGAGCCGCTAGGGGATTTCTGGCCGGACCCTGCTCTTTTCAGCCCAGGGGAGTCCAGGGCAGGGACCTTGCTGTGGGCAGCGTTTAAGACGGCAAAGATCTGCCAGCCCCTGTCCCTAGCTGTTCTCACAACCAATTGGTATGCATTACATAAAGGTGAATAAAATATTAGGTGGAAGCCGTACAAAGGTGGCCGCCCTCCCCTTGCCTCTTAGCAGGCTGTCTCTTCCTCCTCACACCGTCGCCATTGCCGACATGGCCCCTTCCAGCCTCCACTTCCTTCGAGGGCTGGACCCCATCTGAAACAGGAGCGCAGGGCCAAGAGGGCGGTAGGGCAGACCTCACAGAGGTCCAGCCGCTTCCCAGTGCTCTGCTCAGCTGGTCCTTCCTGGGCCACAAGGAGGAAGGTGGCAGCCCTGCGGCACATGGCAGGGGGAGGTTGCCCCCCTCAGCTGGCAGTAGGTGTGGAGGCATCCTTGTGCCAAAGTCCCTGGGGAGGATTTCTTCAAGCTTTACTACACATTGGTGTTCTCCGGTGGCTGCCGCCCCATTTGCACCCAGTGCCTCAAGACTGGCCATGGCCACCCTGACCAGCTGAAAGGTTGCCTGCCAAAGATCACCTCCCCATGAGAGCAAGTGGACAGGGCAAGAGGCCCACCAGCACTTCCCACCTGCCCGCTCCGTGATTCGCACCTGTGCTCATAACCCCCTTCCCCTCTCCTGATGTGGCACCCTTCCTGCCTTCTCCAGAACTGGCTGTACGTGGCTTCTGACTCGGAGGTGACCCAGATCGCCACGTCCGCCTGCCACACCTATCGCACCTGCGGGGACTGCATCCTTTCCAGAGACCCCGCTTGTGCTTGGAGCCGGGAGCTGGGGGCCTGCCGGGACCACCGTGGAAAGGCTGGGTAAGTGGCGCAGACCCCTGAGGGTGTGCGACTTGGCACGGTGCAGGCTATGGCGGTGGCTCAGCCGGGGAAGAAGGGTGGTGGCAGACAGGTAGCCAGCTGGCTGGCCAAACCATACACAAACTAATCTTGGGAAAGGACAGGCACGCTTGGCATGCAGCACTTTGTGTTCATGTGAGTCTGTGCGTGTGTGGAAGGGGGAGCTGTGTCCTGCCTCTTGCCTCCCAGGGCAGAGGGGCCTCCGCTTCATCCAGCCCTCTATCCATTGCTTCTCCTTGTGCTTCTTTGCAGGCTTGTCCAGGACATGGCTGCCGTGGACGTCCTGGCGCTGTGTCCCGCTGAGAAGATAGGTAAGGGGGCTGAGTGCAGGACGCCTGCCCAAGGGCCTGGAGGCCTCCTGGGGAGGAGGAGGAGCGAAGGCACTCCTCTGGGGCTGGAGTCGGATGGGGATCTTGGGCCTTAGTGGGAGGGATGCTGGGGTGGGCGGGGGTCACCAGGGGCATGAGGAAGTGGGCAGCATCTGTGGCTAATGTGCTTAGGACCGGGTTGGATGGAGAATGGAGGGCCCCTGTACCAGGATTGAGGTCCTGGGGTCCTCCATCTCCTTTGGAAGCCTCCAGGACTGGCCATTTGTGTTATATAGGATGGGGTAAGGACTGAAGTGATT
Source organism: Sceloporus occidentalis (assembly GCA_023333645.1). Taxonomy (NCBI): domain Eukaryota; kingdom Metazoa; phylum Chordata; class Lepidosauria; order Squamata; family Phrynosomatidae; genus Sceloporus; species Sceloporus occidentalis. Next base: position 188,672,843 of record JALMGF010000005.1, read on the forward strand.
GCTCCTTACCCAGTGTGATAATCTCCAGTGTTTTGGATGGTCCAAAAGATCCATTGTCTTCTGCTTTCAATTAAGAGGGAAACTTCCATCAGGGCCGGAGCACAGACACTGCTAGGAGCGTTTCCACTGGGGCCCATCATCCTCTGCTTTCGGCTGAGGCCCATCCCTTGCATTGTGGGCCTAGTTCAGCCGCACAGATGGCCCTGTGACCGGCTCTCTTCTCTCCCCCAGAGATGCCCCCTGTGGCTGAAGTGCCAGTGCTTCCATCCGCCCGAGTGGTCCTGCCCTGTCGCCCGGACTCCTCTTGGTCGAGATGTGAGTGGCAGACACCTTCACAGGATGCCTCGGCCTACATTGTACGCAGGGACGGCCTGGAATTCACTGTGGCGGTGGCGGCTCTGGGGGAGTACACCTGCCGGTGCGCGGAGTCTGGTGTGGGCAGCGTGGTGGCCGCCTACAGAGTGGTGAGTGGCGGCCCAGGCCTCCCAGGAGCCTCCCGATCGGCGGAGCGCAGCTACAGCGTCCTGGTGGGCGTCCTCTGCTTCGTTCTGGGCGTCATCGTCAGCAGTGGCTGCCTCCTCCTGCATGAGCGCCGGCGGAGGGAGCGCCTGCAGCGGGAGCTGATCTGCCGCGAGAGGAACGGCCTGGACCTGATGCAGTCAACCACCACCAGCTGCAGCCACGAGCCCCAGACGCCCAGCTCCCCCGAGGACGAGCGGCACCCACTGGCCATGGGCAAGAAGAGCGGCGGCCTCAACGGCTACCCGCACCTGTACATCAACGAGCTGGACACGGACCAGGCCCGCATCTACCTGGCAGGGGTCCCCCTGGCGAAGTGTGACGAGACCTCCATCTAGAGGGATCCCTGCGTGTGTAATGCTGCCTGTCCCCCAGTGGGACGGGGAGAGGTGGGCCCGGGCCTTTGTGCCACTTTGGCGCAGCCTGGCTGCGGGGATTTCCCCTAGGGTCCAGGGCGTCTCCTGCATGGCCCTCGGCACTCCTGGTGCATTTGGACCGAGAGATGTTCCAAAGGCCTCTGCTGGGGTCAGCCTGTGCAGAGTGGCTGCCGCCGCTGCCACCTTTGCAAGAGGCTCTGGGGCTGGCTGCTGCGGCCCTGTCAGGCCCCTGGAGGGCTCCCAGCCGGACGCTAGCCCCACTCGGATGGGAGGCCTTGTTGCTGCTGCTCGGCGGTGGTGACTGGATGGAGTCTAGAGCAGCTGGAAGGGACTGACAGACTGACCGCCTCCTGGTGGAGACTCCGCTGACTCTGAATGGCCTGGCCAAGCGGGTGCCTCTTTGCCAGAATGGCAGCAGCACTTGCTGTGTTTATTGGGGGGGGGGGGTGCCGTTGCGTGCCCCCCTCATGTTGTCTGCCTCAGTTTTAGTCTCCACAGCCCCCTCGGGACCCTCATTTATTCTCCCACCCCGAGGAGGTGCTCCCCCACTGTCACGGTGGGGATGGCATGGGGGGCTCTGCAGAAGCCCTCCCCACCCCTTTTCTGCCCCCAGCTCCCTCCATTCTCCCTTCCTCAGCCACCCGAGAGGGGGGGCTCTGTCTGTGGGGCGGGGGGGGGGCTTGGTGCTCTGGCTTCTGTTGCCATGTTGGTACGTTTGTCAAGCGTGTTACGGTTGTTATTAAAGAGCATTCTTCAACAAGCCCCAGTCTCTGTGGACCCTCGCGGGGAGAGCAGAGCAGGGGTCCCACTGCGGGGAGGAAGCTGCCCGCCTGGCTGGCTCTTCTGCTGCTTCCTAGGAGTCCTTTCCAGCCAAAATCTGGGCCTGGCGCTTCCTTGTCTCCATGGCCCTAACGCCGCAGGCACTTCCACTTCCTGAAGGTCAGCCTGAGACCCACCAGGAACCCCTCCTCTCTGGCCCAAAAGCGATGCAGCATCTGGTGGCATCCACATGGACGGTGCCTCTTTTTCTGACACAAAGCGTGTGGCCTTTCAAAATGTGTCAGCGCCTGGCCAGTGGCTGAATTCCCCATTAAAGCCAACCTGAGCCTGAAGTGTTCCTTGTGGGCTCTGAGTCTGGCCGCGGCCTCCATTGCCCTCCATCTCCTCCGGACGGGGTCTTCTGCCTGGCTGGAGCCAGGAGCAGGAAGAGATGTGTGCGACATCTTCAGCCTCTTGGGCTTCTGTCCAGCCGAGGGACCGCCCAGCAGCCGGCTTCGGCCGTGGTGCTGTCCAGCTGAGCAGGGAGCATGAGGATCCCCAGCTGCTGGTGATCAGGCCAGCCTACCTCTCAGGGCTGTTGTGAGGCTCGGGTGTGAAAGCAAGCCCTACCTGCTCTGTCCTGAGCCTGGAGAAAAGACAAGAATGGCAGAATGGGGTTGGAACGAGGTGGAGAAGCTGGACAGTGTCCGGAGACCAAGATGGCCAAAAGTCTGGAAACCACTGGTCCCTACAAGGAACATCTGAGGGAGCTAACATGTCATTTTTGCAGGATCCTTGCATTCAGTCACATAACACACAACATAGAAACGGCAAAGCAAATTGTGATAAAACACTAAATTTGGGGTTGTTTTTGGGCTTAGAACGCCAAATTCCTATAAAACCAGCATACTTTTAAAAAAGAATAAGATTTTGCAGGCTTGTTTTACTCATTTTGAGTCAGGAATCATCAATTCTTCTCCCCAGAAGTTTGCAGACCTTTTCTGTGCTACGTTTCCTCCTCTAACTTAACGGCGGCTCCGTAACGAAGGCGGCCTCGCGAAGGATGTTGTGCAATTAATTAAAAAATGTAATTTAAAGACAAAGTAAACAGAGTAAAATCATACACAAGAATATAGATTTTAAAATAAGGGAAGGAAAAAACATAATACAAAGGAAACTTGCAGAAGATTAAGGTTGCCTTTATGGACACGATAACGGGGAATTACATATAAATAAAAGCTTTATTTTTATACTGCCCTTCTATCAATCAGGGCGGTGTACAACATAACAACAAACACAGAATACAATGCAATAACAATAAAAATACATTAAAATTACATTAAAATACCTTCTAGCCAGTTCACCATTGCCGTCAGAGGGGGGGGGGGGGGGGCTAACTAGGACTTATTTAACATATATAAGACAGAGTGTGTATGTACACATATATCTATATATATACATATGTTTATGTGTGTTTGTGTATATATACATACATACACATGCACATATGCAGATGTATGCATATATATTGAAAAATGGAGAACAAACACAAAATAATTGAATGGAATATAGGTGTTAAAGTAAAACTCTGGGGGAATTTGGAGATACAGCGCACCCGCTTCATACGCAGGCGTGCTTTACGCGGCCTGAACATACGCGCTCAAGCCGCGGGGCGCACGCGGGGAAGAAGGGGCGGCGCGTCCCATTCAATTGTTTCCAATGGGGCTTGAGCATAGGTGGAATTCGCCATACGCGGAGGGATCTGGAACGGATCCCTGCGTAAGGCGAGGGCCCATTGTACTGGTTTCCTGAAGGACTCCTTATATTGGGAGAAAGGCAGATATAGGATAATAATAATAATAGTAATAATAACGATGATTTTGCTGAAAGTTCCCTGCTCATAATACCTCCCCCTGTCAGAAAATAATAATAATAATAATAATAATAATAATAATAATAATAATAATGTATTATCAGATTGCTTAAACTATTGAGGTCTAACACTGCTCTCCATTGCTGGAAAAATCCTTGCAAGGATACTGCTGAACAGATTAGTTCCTGCCATTGCAGAAGAACTTCTCCCCGAAAGCCAGTGTGGCTTCAGAGCTAATAGGAGCACTACAGACATGGTATTTGCCCTCAGACAACTGCAAGAGAAATGTAGAGAGCAGAACAAAGGACTCTATGGCGGGTTACAAACCGCCATTGAAGTACAGACTCAGTCCGTACTAGGGTTAGGAAGGTGCGGTGCTTCTGCACCCCCCTAACCCTAGTACGGACTGAGTCCGTACAAAATGGCGGCTCCCCTTCCACAAGGGGGCCGCCATGACGACTGTGCCGCCTCTACACGGGGCGGCACAGCCGTGACGTTGGTCCGCGCCTAGGGCGCCCTTTCCGCAGACCAGGAAGGAGCTCCGTTTCGGAGCTCCTTCCTGGTTTGCGGCGGCGCTTTGCTTCGCTGGGCACAGCCTTCAGACGGCTGCGCCCAGCGAAGCAATGGAGAAAGGGGCCAAGCGGCCACTTTCTCCTTCTCCCCTTGGGGCTTGAAGCCCCAGGGACACCCCTTTTCAGGCTGCAGGGAAGTGGCGTTTTGCTGCTTCCCCGCAGCCTGAAAAGCGGCGGATCGGGGCCTCAGTGGCTGCCGTTCTGCCAGCTGAGGCCCTGATACACCGGGGAAAGGGGCGGGTGCAGACCACCCTAAATGGGCGGTCTATAACCCGCCTATGTAACATTTGTCGACCTCACCAAAGCCTTTGACACTGTGAGTAGAAAAGGTCTGTGGCAGATCCCGGAACGACTAGGATGCCCCCCCAAATTCTTCCAAATGATCATGCTGCTACACGAAGGCCAGCAAGGTCAAGTCAGATATGGCGACGCTCTCTCGGAGCCCTTTCTAATAACTAATGGTGTGAAACAAGCTTGTGTTCTCTCTCCAACTCTGTTTACAATCTTCTTCAGCATGATGCTCCAAAAGGCTACGGTAGATGTCAAAGAAGAAGAAGATGGCATTGATATATGCTACCGTACTGATGGTAGCCTGTTTAACTTAAGCCGCCTGAGGGCCCGCACTAAGACCCTAAAGTATCTAGTCTGTGAGCTGCTTTTTGCTGACGATGCTGCCCTCGTTGCCCTTACGGAAGCAGCTCTGCAGCGCCTCACATCTTGCTTTGCAACAGCTGCAGAGCTCTTTGGGCTGGAAGTCAGTCTGAAGAAAAGGGAAGTCCTCTACCAGCCTCACCTCAGGAAGAAGACTACCATCCCCACATCACCGTAGGCACATCTGTGCTTAAGTCCGTCCAGCAGTTCACCTACCTGGGAAGCATCATCTCCTCAGACGCCAAGATTGATAAAGAGATCGATCACAGACTGGCAAAGGCATATAGCGCATTCGGAAGGCTTCACAAAAGAGTCTGGAGTAACAAACACTTGAGGCGAAGCACAAAAATCAGTGTGTATAGAGCCATTGTACTGTCTATTCTCCTCTATGGGTCTGAAACATGGGTCACCTATCGCCATCACCTACGACTCCTTGAACGCTTTAATCAGCACTGTTTACACACAATTCTAAATATATACTGGACTGACTATGTGACAAATGTTGCTGTCCTTGAGAAGCAGGGATCACCAGCATTGAGGCCATGCTATTGAGGACGCAGCTGTGCTGGGCAGGACATGTTTCTAGGATGAAGGACTATCGCCTCCCCAAAATAGTATTCTACGGTGAACTCGCCATGGGTCAAGAGTGTAAGAGGGGCGCCCCAAAGAAGAGATACAAAGACTCCCTGAAACAACATCTCAGGCTTGGCCAGATGGATCACCAACAATGGTCCTCCCTGGCCTCGCATCAGGAGGCATGGAGACGCACTATCCATGATGCTGCAGCCTTCTTCGAAAGCTCACACCGAACGAGCCTCAAAGAGAAACGACAATGCAGAAAGAACCGCAACCTGGAAACATCACCCAAGGAGACTTTCTGCTGTGCTTTCTGCAACCGGACCTGTTTCTCCCGAATTGGCCTTTTTAGTCACCAACGTGCTGCTTGTAGAAAGCGAGGGATCATGAGTCCTTCCTGAATCTTCATTCGCGAAGCAAAGCCAGAGAGATTGTTATTGTATATTACACACACACACACACACACACACACACACGAAATATAAGACATATATACATATACATATATATATATATTCTTTATATGTATATAATTATATTTATTGTTGTAATCCGCTTAGATTCCAAATGATTAAGCAGAATACTATAAATATTATTACAGTTGTCCCTCCATAGTCGCTGGGGTTTGGGGCACAAGACCCCCGTGGATATGGAAAAGCCGCAAATAACAAAAACACTGTTTTTACCTGAAGGACCCCTCTCTAGGAATAATCTCTAGGTCCTCCAGGGCAACTCTGTGGTGAATGTCCAACACACACTGACCATAGAATGGCACTGGAATAGCTACAAATGGTCTTTCAGTGCAACTTTTAGTTAAGGGTGACCACAGAGTTGCACTGGAGGACCTCCTAGACAGTCCTAGAGAGAACATATCAATGAAATCCATGAATCATCAAATCTGCAAATATGGAGGGATGACTGCATTATTATTATTATTATTATTATTATTATATAAATAATATGTATGTATATAACAATATGTAATATATAATAATACTGATGTTTACATTTTCTTTCACAAGATTAAAAGTAAAAACATGGAAGAAAGGGGTGGGAGGGAGGAGGAGGGGAAAGGGGCGCTGAACGGGGCAACTGCAAATCCCATTCCAGGGGATGATGGGATTGTGTCTGTGTGTGTGTGTGTGTGTATACACATAGCTATGGGGGCATTATGAGGACTGTCTATAAATAAATTTCGCACAAGACTACAACTCCCATCATCCCCAGTGATGGAGGGAGGAACAGTTTGTGGATTATGGGCTTTGTAGTGGGTTGGAGAGAGCTACCTCTAATAAAAAGAGGATCGGGGACAAAAGTACTCCATTGTGGATGAAAAAAAGAGAGAAGGGTTTGGGGATTATGGGAGTTGTAGTGGGTGGAAAGAGAGACACCCCCTTTTTCACAAAGAAGAAGAATACAACCCCATCATCCACAAACTCCTTCTCGCCTTCCTGGAGATGATGGGAGTTGTAGTGGAGGAAAGAGAGGGGAAGAGGCAGTTATTCTCTTGCAGAGTACCCATCATCCCCGGGAAGGCGAAAAGGAAAGTTAGCGTTTGTGGATGACGGGAGCTGCATTGAGGCAGTGGAGAAAAGGGGGAAGTTGTGGCTGATGGGAGTTGTAGTTAGCGTAGAAAAGAGGAGGAGCTTAAAAGAGGAGGCAAAACTATTCTCTCGGAGGTCCTATCATCCTCAAGAGAGGGACACAAGAGGAGGAGAGTGTTTGTAGATGATGGGAGCTGCACTGCGGCCCAGGAGAGGAAGGCACTCTGCACACGATCACCGCCAAACCTCGCCTGCGCCGCCCTACTTCCGCTTTCCCTCACTCCAGAACTTACTTCCGGCGTCACCTGCCAGGGATCATAGAGACACTGACAGCTTCGCCCAGAGAGGCCAGGCCCTCAGGGAGAAAGACCGGTAGACGCCCTTTCCTCTGCTGCGCATGCGCCCGGTGGAAGGAAGCGGCGCGGCCGAACATTACCCTCGCTGCGCATGCGCGGCGGCGCTTCTTAAAGGGAACGTGCCTCATTTATTACCATTATCGATAGCAATTACTGTTTTAATTAACGAATATCAATTACATTTACTATTCCTCAGTCGAAGTGAATGGCTTTATGAAGGAAAGAAAGAGGGAAGGGGATTATGAAGAGCTTTCAAACCTTTCCCCGTTTTCATTCCTCCCCTCTAAAGCTGCGAAATACATTTCCCAGGAAGCAACGGGGGAAGAGGAGAGAAACCACGTGATCACCCTCAATCCTTGAAATCCGCTCTCCTAAAGTCTAGGATGCGTGTCTGACTCTGCCTGGCTTCTCCTTTCCATTGTATAACAAACTTCCACCTGAGGATCCCACCACTTGCACCCCATTAACCAAGTCATCCTTGTTGGTTAGGATCAGATCCAAAATAGCTGACCCCCTTGTTGCCTCTTCCACCTTTTGGACCATGAAATAGTCTCCAAGGCAAGTGAGGATTTGGCTGTGTTTGCCTTCCAGCAAATATCAGGGTAGTTGAAGTCGCCCATCACTACTACATCTCTCCTTTCTGAATGTGGGTCATCTGTTCTAGAAAGGCGGCATCCAATTCCTCCGTCTGACTTGGGCTCTTCCTGGCCTAAGAAAGCCCTACAAAATTAATGGGGTGTCCGTTATGTCTGTGTGTGTTTGGGGGGGGGGTATATATATGTACACACATATATATGGTCACCAAATCCCCATCTGATCTTGGAAGCTAAGCATGGCCAGCCCTGGATAGCCCTTGGAAGGGAGACCACCAAGGAATCCCAAGAACTGGAGGCTCCATGTCAGAGGAAGGCACTGGCAATTCATGGCACTCATGGAGTCACCGTAAGCCAGCAGGCGACTCAGAGGCACAAGGCATGCGCACAACGCCCCTGCGTTTCCCACAAACAGAGACACAGATGCACAAAGGAATCGCCACCTTCAAAGAAACCCCAAAGTCCGTCTTTTGGACCCGGCACACCAAGCCCTTCCCCTGGCCTCAACCGTCTCTGGCTGCTGCTTCACTATTCAAACCTGATTTTAAAGACCTGCTTGTATCTTGATCGTGTCGCATTTTAATCGCGTCGGCCTTTGGCCATCAGGAACCGTAAAATGGGTTTTCAGGCATTTAATAACCGGGAGAAATCTTGTATTAAACAATTCTGCCAATCCAAGGTGAGTGTCCACAAGGACTCTTGTTAAATGAAGACTAATTAAACCCGAATTAAGAGCAACACCCCACACGCAAAGATCCTTCGTCACGACGATCCGTGTTGCGATCGGCACAATGGCCTCCGTTTCCTCAGTTGATGTATTTGAGTACGGTTTCCTTCAGCTTCTCCTTCATCTCCAGTGGGAGCAGATCCGCACTCAGGTCCTTGGCGCTCAGGAGGGCTTTGTGGGCCTCCTGGAAGAGCTCCTTCCCGACGGCGTCCTCCACCCGTGAGCGCCAGGCGGCCATCTTGGGGCGGGATTCAAAAATGTCGTGTCCAGCGGCAACGGGCTGCAGAGAGACAGAGAGAGAGACAAGATTAATTAGCACACTAAGAATGGAAATAATAATAATGATGATAATAATAATAATTATGTGGTAATGCCCATTTTTTAAGCAAAGAGAGACTTCTTGGATTCATGAGGAACATAACGCTGGCAGCCATTTTGTTTCACAGTTCCCATAAACAGGTCGTTTCTCTTTCACCCCGGGGGGGGGGCTGCCACCACTGAGGAGGCCTTGCCAAAATGGCCACCCAAATTAAGCGCACCTGCATTAGTTCCACGATGGCCACCAAGTCCGCCAGGGAGGCCTGGCGTCCGGCGATGAAGGGCCGGTCCTGGAGGAACTTCGCCTCAAAAAGCGTCAGGGCCTCGTCCAGGTCCTTTGCGGCCGCCTCCAGCTTTTCGGGGGGAAGCGGGTGTCCCAGGAAGATGGGGACCAGCGCCTGGTTGAAGAGATTTAGAGAGAGAGAGGCATCTTTGAACAAGGTTTCAACAGCACTCCTTCAAAGTTCGGACTACAGACCAGGAGCGGATTCACTTTCCACACTGAGACAGGACTCTCTTCCCCGTCCGGACAGTTCCCCTCACCTTGGCGAGGAAGACCTTGCTGGCGGTCATCCGGATGCCCGTGTGCTGCCAGGCCAGGTACTCGTCCACTCTGGCCTGAGTCTGCAGATCGGAGGGGTACCAGTGGTCAGCGGTCTTGAATTTCCTGGCCAGGTAGAGGAGGATGGCGATGCTGTGTGGAAAAGGAGGGAGACGAAGAGTGACCATTGTAAATGCCTTTGTTGGACTGCAGCACCCAAAACCCCTCAACATCTGCACCGAAGGATGGGAACCGAAGTCCATCAACATCTCAGTGCAGTCCAAATGATTCTAAGTAGAGACGTTTTTGGGTCAGGATGACCCCCATTTCCAACCAAAGCAGTGAAAGCCCTGACCTCTCAGACAAGGCGAAGTCCGCGTCCTTCATGGCCGGCACTTTCCCCGCCGGGTTCACCTCCTTCAGGAACTTCTCTGCCTTGTGCTGCCCTTCAGGGAAAATATAATGGTAATAATAATAATAATAATAATAATAATGCAATTTATTGTTGACCTTGTATTAATTCATTTGTTTCAGTGCTACCCAAATTTGGCTCCCAACCCAGGAAACCCGTGCTTTTCCCCTCCTTATCCTTTTGCCCGACCCTGTTTTCCACTGTTACACAATTAAAAATGCTAATAATTAATATGTATTTATTTAACCAAATAAATGGGATTCAGAAGTGGTTGCAAACACAAGAATGCCTATCTCAAACAATAGTAATAATAATAATATCCTGCTCCTCTGAACTATCGAAGCAGTTTACATTAAAATAAAGCAATAAAATGCAATATCAGTGTCATAATGTTATAACCCTACCCCTCACATCAATAATAGTAAAAGACAATTAAATTATCAATTATTAAAACAACCATTAATAATCAAATATTTAATGATTATTAACAGTAACCAGAGCAGAGGCAACTAGGCATCTGTCAACAATCAGTCCCTGCGTATGATAATATTTTTCCCTCTTGTACAATTCCGACTTACTAATAGGTTCAAAATGACCTGAATAGACTAGAAAGCTGGGCCAAAGCTAACAAAATGAAATTCAACACGGAGAAACGTAAGGTATTGCACTTAGGGCAGAAAAATGAAATGCACAGATATAGGATGATGGGGGACACCTGGCTTAAGGAGAGACTTATACATGTGAAAGGGATCTGGGAGTCCAGATAGACCACAAGTTGAACATGAGTCAACAGTGTGATGCGGCAGCTAAAAAGGCCAATGCGATTCTAGGCTGCATCAATAAAAGTGTAGTGTCTAGATCAAGAGAAGTCATAGTGCCACTGTATTCTGCTCTGGTCAGGCCCCACCTGGAATACTGTGTCCAGTTCTGGGTCCCACAGTTCAAAAAGGACATTGAGAAACTGTAGCCATGGGTCCAAAGGAGGGTGACTAAAATGGTGAAGGGTCTGGAAACCATGAAGCCCTATGAGGAAGGACTTAGGGAGCTGGGGATGTTTAGCCTGGAGAAAAGAAGGTTAAGAGGGGATATGATGATATCCCTGTTTAAATATTTGAAGGGATGTCCTATTGAGGAGGGAGCAATCTTGTTTTCTGCTGCTCCAGAGAACAGGATCCAAAGGAGCAATGGATGCAAAGTACAGAAAATGAGATCCCAGCTGAACATCAGGAGGAACTTCCTAAGAGTAAGGGCTGTTTGACAGAGGAACAAACTCTTTCCTCGGAGATTGTGGCGGAGTCCCCTTCTTTGGGGGCTGTCTTGAAGGAGAGGCTGGATGGCCGTCTGTCTCAGGGGATGCTCTGATTGAGAGTTCCTGCATGGCAGAAGAAAGGGGTTGGACTGGGTTAGGGCCCTTCCTGGGGTCTCTTCCAACTCTTGTATTCTAGGATTCTAATATGAACTACAATTATATTATTAATAATATTATCATATATAATTAATAATTATATATCTATATGATGGATATAGATATATATTAAGATATAATAATATAAATATAATTGAGAGAGAATATTAATATTTATTTATTCAGTAGGCTGCAGAGTTGTAATAAAATTGGATGGGAATTGAGATCAGCAGCTCTGTCCCTTATCAGTGGGCTGGAGGTGCATCTGCTCTGGGATTTAGTGCGAACTTTATAGCAGGTGAATGTGAACAATGCCGCTAGCGCCAAGTCTTTTGCAGAGCATCCTCCCCATTGGCCATCCCTAGGTTTGCAGAGGGGTGGAATGAGGCCCCGCATGCTGGATCTGCTCCTTTAAAGTTCAGACTAAAACCCAAAGCGGATTTAGGGGGTGCTTGACTCCCTTTGATTTTAAAATGATTTTTTAGAGATTGCAATTATCCTCCTCTTCATCATCATCATCCTCATTATCATCATCACCTTGCATGAGCTCGACGCGCTTGAAGTCGAAGGCGATGTTGTTCTTTTTGGCGAAGATATAGACGGCGCGGCAGGGCTGCGAGACCAAGTCCAGGTAGAGCTCCAGAGCCATCTTTTTGGCAAGGAAAATTAAAACAGAGACAGGAAGGTGAGAGAGAGAGAGAGAGCGCTGCAAGGAAAAGGAAGGGAGATGAAAAACAGAGCTTCCCTTCGCAGCGTCTGGGCGTTCTCTCTCGCCTCGGCTGAATCGACGCAACGTTTGCCAAAGATTAGCACATAAAGGAAAAATGTTGGACTTTGGACGGCATCCATCTCTGTTTCAAGGGTTGTTTTCCTAGCAAACAGAACTGGCAGAAAGTTCACGCGCTGCCATTTTAAAAGCCTCGCTCTGTTAGCATTGCAAACGCAGTTTTAGCGACCCTTGATGTCGCAGAGCCCTGTTCATCGAGTCATTGCAACATTTACAGTCTCTCTGATAAGGTAAGAGGCCATTAAAAGGGCGGCGTGTGTGAAGTTCCTGCCACTTCTGTTACGAAAGAAGGGATGATTTGGACGCATCACCTTGACTGGGAACGGACGCCGTCCAAAGCCCGAAGTCCACTTTCAACTGTTGGCCTGAAAGATAGTCTCTGAGAAGCGAGGCGGTGCCAGTCGCAATCTGCGGAGGAAGGAAATCCCGTCTCCCTCTTGGAATTTCTCCCTTTTCCTGCCTTTTTCTTCCCACCAAAATGGTGCTGGAGCTCTACCTGGACCTGGATTCGCAGCCGTGTCGCGCCGTTTACGTCTTCGCAAAGAAGAACAACATCCCCTTCGAGTTCAAGCGCGTCGACCTGATGAAAAGTGAGCCGGTCAAAAGCAAATAATAATTAAGAGTGATTACTAACCCTCATCCGCTCTGGGGTTTAGCCTGAACTTGAAAACAATGGGAAAGCCTTGTCAATGGCTGGGAAAGGGGTTCCTATGCTGCACCTTTGGGTCAAACAAATATAGATATAAATTGTATTAACATTATTAACTGCTAAATCTTGATTGTGTAAAACTTCATTCCATTTACTTATTTATTTTCTATCCCGCCTTTCTCCCCAAAGGGACCCGAGGCGGCTCACAAGAACAATTTAAAAGCATAGTATCGCAATAAGAAAGTATTAAAACATCAGCTAAAAACAATGTACAATTACAATTATTAATTTATATAATATCAGTATATCACCAGACTGTAGTAACTGTTAATAATTAATGTTTATTAATTTATTAATATAATAATTAATAATTGTGTTTGAGTGGGAACAAAATGGCCGCTGTCGTCGTGTTCCTCACGGATCCAAGGTGACTTTGCGCAGTGCTGAAAGGGAACTGGGTTCAATGAAGGAACTGATCCATTCTTCTCTATTTCCAATGTCCGGCCTCTCCTTCCAGTGGAGCAAAGGGCCGAGTGGTTTCTGAAGGTCAACCCTGTGGGTCAAGTGCCGGCCATGAAGGACGGGGACTTCGCCTTGTCCGAGAGGTCAGGACTTTCTGTTGGAAGCCGTACGCCATTCTGGCGCGAAACAACCCCCGTTTAGAAAGCGGGGGGCTGCCCATCTCTAAAGTCTTTTTCTTTCCTCCTTTTCCAAACAGCATCGCCATCCTACTCTACCTGGCGAAGAAATTCAACGTCGCTGACCACTGGTACCCCTCCGATGTGGAAAAGCGGGCGAGAGTGGACGAATACCTGGCCTGGCAACACACGGCCATCCGGAAGTTCGGCTGCGAGGTCTTCGTCATCAAGGTCAGCGGAAGCGTCCGGACGGGGAACCGCCTCTCTCCGTTTCGGACGGAGGGTTAGAAATACTTGCAGAAACCCCGCAGCCTCTCAGGTGGCCCTGTCTCCAAGCGGGAACTGAATCCGCTCCGGGTGTTTAGTCTGAATTTGGAGGAGTGCTATCCTGGGCATTGAAGCAAGGCCACTCTCTCTTCCCTCTAATCAGGCGCTGGCCCCCGTCTTCCTGGACCCGCTTCCCCCCGAAAAGCTGGAGGCGGCCGTGAAGGACCTGGACGAGGCCCTGAGGCTCTTTGAGGACAAGTTCCTCCAGGACCGGCCCTTCATCGCCGGACGCCAGGTCTCCCTGGCCGACCTGATGGCCATCGAGGAAATCATACAGGTGCCAGGGCCATGTATTTGGGGCCTCGCTTGGGCAGGGCCTCCTTGGTGGCAGCCCCGGGACGAGAGGAAAGCGTCCCATTCGCGGGAATCGCAAAACGAAATGGCCGCCATCACCTTGTTCCTCGTGGATCCTTCATGAAAAGTATTACATTATGATGATGAAGATTTCCATTATTAGGGTACTAATTAAGTCATTCTCTCTCTGCAGGTCGTCGCCACCGGACACGATGTTTTCCGATCCCGTCCCAAGATGGCCGCCTGGCGCTCGCGGGTGGAGGACGCCGTTGGGAAGGAGCTCTTCCAGGAGGCTCACAAAGCCCTCTTTCACCCTCCGGAGCTGAGTGCGGATCAGTACCCGCCGGCTCTGAAGGAGCAGGTGAAGGAAAGCCTGGTCAAGTGGATCCGCTGACAACAACGGAGGCGTCAATGCGGATCGCGATGCAGATCAACGTAGAATAGCGGCGCTTTTAGCTCAGATTAAAATGGGAGAACCTGGTAACGCTCTCCTTGGCTCCGCAGGAAAGCTTCATGATCAGCAATGCCATGTTAGGAACCAAAATGGGGATTGTGACCCGTTTAGCCTTACGAATCCTGACGCTTCTGCTGGCGATTATAAAATCATATACAAATGGATATATAATTTGCTTTCTTTTAAAATGGGAGGTCAAGGCAAAAGGTGTTAGGATTGGGAATTAGGAGCCATCGGCTTTGCATGAGACACATTTCAATGCCAGGAAAGTGTGGGGACAAAAACTGATGTTGTAAAGCAAAGCATTTAAAGGCAATGAAGGGCTATTAACTTTACCAAAGAGCGGCTCATCTGCCAGCGACATAAAGTTATAAATGGCTTTTATTTCGCTTAAGCAAAGTTCAAGGCAGCAAATGCTTTCTGGCAAACTGTTTCCTGCTACAAAATGAAGGATTTTAAAGGCAGCTTGGTTAAGAATTAGGACTCATTGGTCTGACAAAAATCTTGCTCTTTGGCTAAATAAAAATGGCCCAGAATTGGGTTTTCTTTCCAACAGAAGATTGCAGCAAAAAGTTCTTGTGGCGAATTGTTCTTCCCTCTTGGAAAAGGAAAGGATTTTTTAAGGTCAGTTTGGCCTTCTTTGGGAAGGAAGGGGCTGTTAGCAAACACACAAAATCTGCCCATAGAAGAGCGGGTCTGTATTTCCCCTTTGGGTTGCAGAGGGTTCTCCCTCAGAGACGCAGAGAGAGGCTGCTTCCGGGTAAACGATCCGGAAAGGAGAGGAGAAAGCGCCCGTCGTCCAAGGCGCCTCTGGGACCCTCTCCAGACGAGGAGCGCCTTCTTCCTCTTCCTTGCCAAATGTCTCTCTGGGCGAGACACAACGCCCCTCGGCCATCATCCTTCGGAGGAACCGGGTCTTCCCTTCCTTCCTTCCTTCCTTCCTTCCGTCCTTCTCTGTGTCTTTACTTCAAGACCGTTTCTCAGCTCTTTCTTCCTGTTGAGGTTAAAAAGTAAAATTAAATGAAACATCCAGACAAACCTTGGCTTTGAGGCATCTTGACCGACGCCAAAAGAGAGCGGAGGGACCGTGGCCTCAAGCAGAAATAACACTCCTAGAATCCTAGGGTTGGAAGGAACCCCAAGCAGGGCCCTGATCCAGCCCAACCCTTCTCCTGCCATGCAGGAAGTCCCAATCAAAGTCCTCTTTGTGACAGAGGGCCATCCAGCCCCTGCTGCTTAAAGACCTCCAAGGAAGGAGACTTCAAGGTGATCCAGCCCAAGCCCGGCCATTAATTTTAATGGTAAAATTAACTAAGCAGCCACTGGAGGGGCATGAAGGAGGGCCAGTGTTCCCATGAAGGAACTGGGGAAGATCTCAGGGAGGCTCATGATGGGAGATGGAGTCCAACAGCCTGAGCTGTGTAAGGCTTCCTCATGGAGAGGGCCCCATCATCCCAGCAGCCCTCCCAATGGTTCCCCGAAATGGACGGCCGCCTCCTCCGACCGCGGCTACCTTGACGGCTGCCTGGAGTGCAGCCAGGGCCTCTTCGTAGCCCGGGAGGAGAGTTCGAAGCTGGCTGCTCTGGACCAGCTGTCGTTCCAGCGGAGGAAGTCCCGCCTCTCTCAGCATCCGCAGGAATTTGGACTCCTGTGGGGGGGGGGGGGGGAGAACGGAGGGAAGTCAGCCCTCTCCAAAAATGCTGAAAAGGGGTTCTGGGGATAGGAAGGTGGAATGAATACCTGTTGCTTCAGGAGGAGCGTGAAGGCCAGTCCGGCTCTCCCGGCCCGAGCCGTGCGGCCCACCCTGGAAGCAAGTGCGAGGGAGACACAGAGGAAAGAGCCAGAATTAGGGTTTCGGTTTCTTGACAAGGAGGCCCTCTGACCCCAGGAAAAGACCAAACCTGGACCCCAACTGGCCATTAATTGCAATCATATAATACAGTGATTCCCAAACTGTGGTCCGCTGGTTGTTTTAGACTACAATTCCCAGAAGTCTCAGCCATCTTGGCCAACAGTCAGGGAGACTGGGAACTGAAGTCTGAAGCACCTGGAAGACCATAGTTTGGGAACTGGTCTGCTCCGGGAAACAAAACATCTGGCCGAACACACGTCTATCCTTCCTGTCAAACCATAAGGCTGACTCCAAAGCCCATCTTAAAATCAGAGAACCATAGAGTTGAAAGAGACCCCAAGATGCTCCGTGATCCAGTCCAACCCCTTTATTCTGCCATGCAGGAACTCTCCATCAAAGCATCCCCACTGACAGATAATAATCATTTGTTTTATTTATATACCGCTATTCCAAAGATCATAGCGGTGAACAGCAAGTAAGCTAATTATCAAGTAAGCTAATTTGCCCCCAACAGTCTGGGTACTCATTTTAGTGACCTCGGAAGGATGCAAGCCTGAGTCGAGCTTGGGCCCTTTTGCTGGTCTTGAACTCGCAACCATCCAGCCTCTGTTTAAAGGCCTCCAAGGAAGCCTCTTCCATTGCCCAGCAGCCCTTGCTCTCAGGAAGTTCCTCTGAATGTTGGGGTGGAAACCGCCCTGGGCAACTGCCTACCGATGGACGTAGGTCCGGATGAACTGAGGCGCGTCGTAGCTGATCACGCACTTCACCCCCGCGATGTCGATCCCCCGCGCCGTGGCGTCTGTGCTGATGAGCCTGCGGCAGGGAAGAAAGGAGGAGGATGGGACATGAAAATGGCCCCCCCAAAACATCCCCCCAATGCAAACAATTCAGCACATCCTGACACTGGACTCCCTCGAAGGCTGGACTTTCTCAAACGCCAGGGGCTGGGATGGAGGACCTTTGGGTCATTATATAAATACTAGTAATCATCATTATTCATCATTATTATGACCACTGTCATCTTTCAGCTGTGAGTTTATTTCCTGCGGTCACTCTGGCAGGCATTTCTTCCCTGGACTAGATGACCGCTTGATACCCCTCTCTCTTTTAATCAGACACAAAGAAGGCGTTTTCTCTCTCCTTCGCTGGAATAACTTCCTGTATCATGGCCAGGGGTCAGTCTGGATGGTCTCTACATGTCCCCTTTCTCCAAAAACTATTTACTATTATCTCTGGTTTAAGTCTTTTTTCTGTCTTTCCATAAGGTTTTGTGGTTTCTCTTAGATTTTTAAACGCCGCTCGGACCTTTCCCCGCATTTCTGCTGGGCGGCCGGACTGGATGACCTCCGAGGATCCCCCCAAAAACTCACAGCTGGATCTTCCCTCGCTCAAAGTCCTTCAGCGTCCCTTTCCTTTGGCTGGGGGTCAGCCGGGAGGAGAATTCGGCCACGCTGACCCCTCCGAAGGCCTTGACCAGCAGGAAAAGCCTTGAGGAAGGAAGGAGAGGAAACGGTCAGAAATAGGGATGCAGACGCCGACCCTGTGAGGGAGGGAACCCCAGAGGGAGGAGGAGAAGTCCCATCATCCCCTCACCTGTGGGAGGTCTCCCTGCTGTTGACGAAGCAGAGAACCCGGGAGAACTTCAGCCGCAGAAGGAAGTGCAACAGGAAGAGCGGCTTCCACCTCAGGCTGCAGGGGACGAAATAGTGCTAGAGGAAGGAAGGAAGAAAGGAAGGGAGGGAGGAAGGGAGGGAGGGAGGGAGGAAGGGAGGGAGGGAGGGAGGAAAAAGGAAGTTGATTTGGCCGCCTTCACATTCTCCCTCAGAATCACTTTAAGTGGAGGTTTACTGAGGGGCCACAACAGACCAGGCCTCACCGAGAGACCCTCCGGGAGCGTGTATTTCTTCTCCTCTTCCTCTTCCTCTTCCTCCTTTGGGATAGCGGGCCCTTCCACTTCCTCTTCCTTCCTGGAGGATGAGGCCGGGGCAAAGAGTCTCGGGCGGAAGAGTCCGAGGGGCTGCAGCTTCTCTGCGCTGTGGGTCAAGGTGGCTGAGAAGAGAAGCTTCTGGAAGGGCAGCTGAGGGACGGAGGCCCTGGACCAGCAATAATAATAATAACAATAACAACAATTTGTACCATAATGTTATTATTTCACCTTAACATTATTATTTGCCCCTTGCCTCTGAATCAGCCCTGACCTGGCAGCTGTGAGGGGTGCCTGCCGCGTCCGAGCGAAGAGCTGTGGATGATGAGCTCCCTCTTCCAGCTGGTGCACAGCTGCTGCCACTTGCTCCAGCCAGTTCTGGTGCATCCCGTCGATCATGCGGTCGGCTTCGTCAATGACCTGGGAAGATTGAGTAAAATAACAAGGCCATTTCTGTGTGGTCCTCCTGAGGGAATCCAGTCTGTCCCCAAAGCTGTAAAGACCAAACCTCCGCCTCCAGCCCCAAAGCTAGGCAGGGACCCAAAACGGTCCGGCAAAAGTGGACCGCCGTGCAATTGTCAGCCTGACTTATAAAGCAAACCATCAAGTGCTAAGAGGAATTAAGCCATCATTGCTTCTGGGAATCATATCCTCTTGGCGACCATCTTGTGACCATTGAGAAGACAGAAGGCAAACCGACATACAGCTGAGGTCTCCCTTTTTATCCGAAATGGTATTTTGGAATATTTACATATACGCAAAGAGAGATCTTGGAGAGGGGACCCAAAAGTCTAGACATCTAATTCATTTATGTTTCCTATGCAACTTGATACACACTCAGCCGGAAGGTAATTTTATAGACATAACGTTAATAATTTTGAGCATGGAACCAAGTTGGTGCCCATTAAACCCTCAGGAAGCAAAGTGTCACTGTCTCTCAGCCACTCCCAGGGAAAAAGGGTTTGCATTTTGGGGCATTTTGGATTTCTGGATGAGAGAGACTCAACCCGTATCCTTTGCCCATTGAGCACACAGAGGGCAATGCGACAGATAAATTGGGCTCGGATGGCTTCGCATTTCAGGTGATGGATGGGAAAAGTAATTAGCAAGGGAGGCTAATTAACAACAGCTCTTTGCAAACTCTCCTCACCAGGAACCGGAGCCGCCTGAGGCTGAAGGGGGCTGTCTGCTGGAGGTGGTCCACCAAGCGGCCTGGAGTGGCCACCACGATGTCCGCCAGGCTGCGAAACCCAGCCGGCCTACGGAGGAGGAAAACGGAAACGTCAGCGGAGAGGCCTAAAGGCTCCACAATAGTCATAGACGTGTTTGAAAAGAGGGGGAACCTCACGTTTTCTCAACAAGCGACTCCTGCTCCTTGACGAAGGGTTTCTGGCCAGTGAGTTGCGCCACTTTCAGCCCCGTTCCGTCTGTGTAGATGTGGAAGACTTTGCTCACCTGTTGAGCGGGGATAAGAAAGAGGAATAAGGAAGACTCTGCCACTTTTTAAACAAAACAACACATACAGCACCTCCATTATAAAGCCTCAGGTCCAGGGATCCCCCTCAAACGCAAAGGATCTGGGGAACAAATCCATTCTGGATTCCACACAAATTATTCTGGATGGACAGAACATGACGGTCATTCCCCGTTCTGGGCTGTTTATGTGGTACGTTTTTGAAGTTTAATAAAACTCATAGTGGGGTTTTCTTGGCCACATTTATTATTCAGAGGATATTTCCTCTGAGGCCCAGAGAATGTGAATTCCCCGGTGGGTTTCCACAGCTGAGGAAACAGATTTGAACCCCGGTCGCCCAGCATCCTTGTCCAGCACTCAAACCACTGAATAAATGCACCTTGATGGCTATGGTATGCATCTCATATATATATATATATATAGAGAGAGAGAGAGAGAGAGAGAGAGAGAGAAAGAGAGAGTTGTGTGTGAAAGAGATTATGTAGATTTCCAGGCAACTGGCCCCTTTGGCCTCTCCAACTTGCTTCAGAATGAATGCAGTTTGACACCACTTTAAACTGTCTTGGCTCCATATTGTACAATTACCACTTTAACGGTCATGGCTCCCCATTTTGTGGAGTCCTGGGGTTTGTAGTTTTGGGAGATACTTAGCTTTTCCCGCCAGAGAGCGCTGGTGCTGCAACAAACTACAAATTCCACTGTATGGAGCCAAGGCAGTTTAAAGTGGTGCCAAACTGGGTTAGTTCTGCAGTGTGGATGCATGGGCTCCCTCTTCTTCAGGGTCTTACCTGCTGGGCCAGTTCTTTTGTGGGCAGGACCACCAGCGCCTGGACGTGGCAGACAACTCGGTCCAAAAGGGCCTGGCAAGAGAAAATAGGAATTAATCATACAGTATTCCTTATTTCTTCCATTATTAAATAAACCTAACCACAGAGGTTGAGCCTCCTTCCGGTCTCTCACCTGGACCACTGGGATCACGAAGGCAAGGGTCTTCCCGCTGCCAGTGGGGGCTGAGACACAGACGTCACTGGGCTGGTAGCCACCCCTTCCGGTCAAGAAGCCCCTGGACATGCTGGTCAAAATGGCCGGAATCACCTCCGCTTGGACTGCAGGAGGAAGGAGAACCCGCAGGGGAGAAATCAATAAATCAACGTATTCCAGCCAAAAAGTCCCCCACATGCCATTAAAATAGTAATTCCAAAACTTTGGTCTTCCAGGTATTTTGGACTTCAGTTCCCATAAACCCCAGCTAGCCTGGCCAACAGTCAGGAATGCTGGGAGCTGAAGTCCAAAACATCTGGAAGCTTGGGAACCACTGCGTTAAAAGGTTCTTCCAACCCCAGTTACAGTAACGAAATAAAGAAATTACAGCTTCCTACTCTGGCTTAAGTTTATACCACTTCTTTTCTACATCTATTCAGGCACACCTGGGCTAACAAAGCCTCGGACAAAGAAGACCCTTTTACAGCTCCTTTTGGGTCTCATCCTTCTGTCAAGTTGGAGGGTTTTTAGCAGCATCAGCGCTGGGAATCTCCATCAGAAGGGATGGAGAAATACAGACTTTCAGGGTCAGGCTGCAGCAGGAAATGAATAAAGGTTGCATTGGGAAAGAGCGGGATTGCCATTTTAGCCAATCCTCATCCATAGCCAAGCGTGTGGCTGCCTGAAACAGGGAAGGTGGACAGCAGCCCACCCCAAAAGTCCCTCACTGGGAAAAGGGTGTAGTGGATGAGTGTTTTTGCAATCAACAAGATAATAAAGCTTGACCTGGAAAAGACTGGAGTCCTTCTCCTGTTGATCCCACCATAGAAGTGTTTCTGCCTCCAACAGGCGAGATGGATAGCAGCCACATGTTAGTAGTTCTACTATTGTTATTACTATTACTACTACTACTATTACTATACCTGGAAAAAGGGATTCTATCCCGTTGGCTTGCAGCTTCTTCACCAATTTAGGGTGAATTTCGGGGACCTGACGGAGCGGGACCAGGTTCTCCTTGATCCTCCGCTGCAGCAGATGGGGTTCACTGAGCCACGGAGGCAGGAGGGGCTTCACCTGGAAAACGTTACACACGAATAGATGTAACAACGACAACCAGGGTCCAGGATGCGTTGCCTAACATACACAAGCCAGGAAAATGGGAAGCCAAGCTTGAAACAAAGTATTTCTGGTCCCAAGCATTTAGGATAATAAGGGAGACTCAGCCTGTAATTAATATGAATTAAAAATGCAAGATTGATCCTTAAAACCTGATTTAAAAGAGTATATCCTTTCATTTTACCCCATCTGGCTGGGGATCTGGGTGCGGGAAGTGCCAGGAACCAGCTGAATTACCTTCTGCACCGGCTTCCAGCTGCATTGGCCAAGAACGGTCAAGCTGGGAGGAGTGGGAGGGGGACTTGTGTTCGGACTCAGCACCGGCACGGACAACTCCTCTCCTTTTTCTAGCTCTTTGTCTCTGGCACAGTCTCTCTCTTTTGTGTCCGTTTCATCGTCTTCTCGGACACTCCCTGGTTTTATTTTTTGAAAGCATAATGGAAATTAGACAGTTTGAGAATCCTATTAGGCTTTTGAGGTGTCAATAGCCCACCTCTGAACCCCTCAAACACCCAAAATGGAGGCCTCTTTGGGGAAATAGCAGCGCAATGTTGGGGCGACATGAGAGATGCCAACGCGTTTCGCACAACAAGCAGCGACAGCAACCTCACCTCCATCCGTCTCTAACAAACTTTCATCTTCCTGTTGCTTCTTCTTCCTCCTCTTTCTGCAAACTTTGCGCAAAGGGGACCCGTCACGTTCTTGCTGCCTTTTCTTTCCAGACGCCTCCTCTGAACCGCCTTTGTCCTCCGGCCGCAACGCCTCGCCCTCCAGACGGCTGGGTTTTGTGGAAACAGCGCCTTTGGGCCGCACTTTCTGCAGCTCCCGCGTCCGGACGCGTTCTTGAAGGCGCCGAAGCAGCGCCTGCGAATGGCTTCCTGGGCCATTTCCCTCTCCTTCATCTCCGCCGCCGGTGTACCTGGGGAGGCAGCAAGGGAAACTTAATTAATTACTTTAATTTAAAGCAATTGTAAAGGCTTTTAAAAGCAATGTTTGCTTAGAGGTCCCACAGGTTTTCCCCAAACCTGTGCACACAATCCTGCTTTAAAAGAGATTAGGACTCCCTTGTGGAGTGGCAGGAGAAGCCCAGAGCTTGGAAAAGTTACTTTTTCTGGGGTCCTATTTCCCAGAACCTCCAAGAACTGTAGTAGGAGGGGTGGATTCTGGGACCTGCAGTCCCTGCTCAAATATAACCTTTCCTCTGCTAAGGGCTTCTGGAGGGACTACAACACCCGGAATTCCCCAGTCCTTGAGATGGGCTTTCCCTATGGCTTGGACAAGTTACTTTTGGGGTGCATTACAGGTCCCAGAACCGCCTGCAGCCTTCCTGGGGAAGTGGATTCTGGGATTCATTGTCCCACACGCAAAAGTAACTTCCCTACCTTGCTCTGCTTACTTCAGAGCCAAGAGCTGCCCCCTTTTCCCGAAACTATAACTCCCAGAAGCCCCCAGCCTACCTTAGTGCTTTTAAAAGTTACTTTTGGGGGGATACATTTCCCCCTTAAAAAGTAACTTCTTCTTTCCATCCCCCCAACCCAGCTCTGCTCAAAAAGGAGCCAGAGCTCAACGCAGGCGCCCTTTGAGGGACTACAACTCCCAAAACCCCCAATCCTGGCCTGCTGGGAGTTGCAGTCCCCACAAAGTTAGCTCTTGTTGCGGCCACAGCTCGGAATGGCCCTTTGTTGCATAAAAAGGCAAAGGAATGACCTGGGGACCAGAAAGAGAGCCATGCTGAACGGAGACTCAGGCAGCCGGAAGGACAGCCCTCCTTGGGGGCCTTTTAGCCACGCGGGAACCTTCC
>JALMGF010000005.1:188701362-188768862 GCA_023333645.1 Sceloporus occidentalis
AAGCAGAGGAAAACGGGAAAATTTTAAAAGTGGGGAGACATCACTTTTGCAAACAGAGGAGGAAATAAAAGAGTGCATTGCACCCTGTTGCTTGCGTTTTTGGATGCCTTTTGTGGCCTGAGGCCTCTAGGTCCTCCAGAGCAAATCTATGGCCAACATCTGGCAAACGCTGACCATAGAGTGGTGCCAGAGGAACCTCAAAGGCATAGAGAGGTGGTTTGTCTCGCAATCCCAATGTCCTCCATTGTGACTCTATTGTCAGTTTCTGGCAGAGTTGCGCTGGAGGAACTAGAGATTCCTCAAATCTGCAATTATTCAAACCTGCAAAAGGCAAAGCCACCATTTTAAAAATGTAATTGTAAATGATAGAATTAAATCCCACTGAGGCAGCCGCTTCAGGTGCCCACCTGAAGGGAGAGCGTGGTCGTCAGCAGGGCCAGGACCACCACCATTGAGCCATAGCCGCCCCACAGGAGCCTCTTCCGCCCGAAGCGCTCAATCAGGGAACTCTGGAAAAGAAAGCCAGGGGTCAGAGGAGCAGGAGACCAGCAGGAAGGGCCTGCCCTGCAGGGCTGTCGTGTCCCTAGGTGGCCCTTGGGTGCCCCTTTCCTGTCATGCCACTTACACACAAAATGGAGGAGAGGCACTCGCAGATCCCGACCCCCAGCGCCAAGTAGGGGATGACCTCCTCCTCGAAGGCGGCTGTGCGGAAAACCTCGAAGGAGTAGAAGTAGATCTGGAAGGAAAGAAAGAAAGAAAGAAAGAAAGAAAGAAAGAAAGAAAGAGGCTACAATGGGGGTCAGAGAGGATGACCACTGGACGGACCCAAAATCCCTCCTAATTCAAAGGGGCACAACCTCAGGCCTTCCTTGACCCCATGGTCTCCAACTGAGACTGATGTGGGTTTATTTTGCTGGCATTATGGAGGTCTGGGGGTCAGTCTGGCCCTTGGGGGACTCAACTGCATTGATGCCGCAGAGCTGGAGGGTGGTCATCACGGCCAGAGTGATGTAGAGCTGCCAGCGCAGTGACCGGTCCCTCAGGACCTCCATCACCCGCAGGGCCTTTTTCGCCTCAGCCCCCGAAGAAGAAGAAGAAGGAGGGAGAGGAGGCCTCAGGTGGTGCTCGCGGCGAAGGTCATCTGCCTCTGGCCGGAGGTCAGCTCCTGGGCCCCAGAGGAACCGGACGGCTGGGAAGAGGAAAGGAAGTGGGGTGGGAGGAAGGAAGGAAGGAAGGAAGGGGAGAACAAGTGAGGAAGGAAGGAAAAAGGAAAGGGAGGGAAGGAATGAAAGAAAGAAAGAAAGAAAGAAAGAAAGAAAGAAAAGCAGGGAGGGAGGGAGGAAAGGTAGAACAAGTAGGAAGGAAGGAAAAAGGAAAAGAAGGAAGGCAAGCAGAAAGGGAAGGAAGAATAAGTGAGGAAGGAAGGAAAATGGAAAAGAAAAAAGGAGGAAAAGAGAGAGGGAAGGAGGAAGCAGGAAGGAAACAGAACGAAAGGAAGAACAAATAAGAAAGGAAGGAAAAATGAAGGAAGGGGGGAAGAAAGAGAGGGAGAAATTAAGGAAGGGAAGTGGAAATGAAAGGAGGAAGGAAAGGAAAAAGTGAGGAAGGAAGGAAAGAAAAAAGGAAGAAAGGAGGGAAGAAGGGAAAGAAAAAGGGAAGGAAAGAAGGATAGGGAGAGAAATAAATGAATTAACACTGAGAGAGAAAGCTTGCAGAGTCTGTGGGGAGGAAGGAAGCTGGGCCTGGGGCTGAGACGGCGTCTCAGCTGCGTCCTTTGCCCTCTGCACGCGCTCAGGGGCCCGGTCCTACCCTTGAGGAAGGCCCCCTCGTCCCCCTTCTGGATGAGGAGGTAGGCCGGGGAGTCTGGGCAGCAGGGCAGGGCAGCTGCCTGGGCCAGAGCGGTCACTCCGGTCAGGGCCAGCAGGATGGGCCACAGCGACTCTCCCCCGAGAAGCTCCCTGGGAGGAAGAGGTGGAGAGGGAGCATCAGGAAGGAAGAGGAAGAGGAAGGGGGAGAAAAGCAGGAAGAGAGGGCAGGGTAAGGAAGAAAAAGGAAGGGGAAGAGAAGGAAGAAGAGACATTTCAAAATGGCTGCTGACTGGCCAAACGCATTGTGTTCTTACACATACATATCTATAGCAGGGCCTTCTTTGGCAAAAGGTGCAAACTCCACTAAGGCCCCAGATGTTGTTGTTGTTGTTATTATTATTATTAATATTATTTTAAAAGGTTGGATCAATTTCCCTGGCTATCAATTTATCCGCTTATTCGGGGCCTGCTCCTTACCGGAGTCCGGCGACTTGACCGGCCACTTTCCCGAGGGTCAGAAAGACAGCCACAGTGGCGTTGGCGAAACCGCGCAGCTCCTTCGGAGAAATCTCGCCCACGTATTGCGGGTGGATGTTGAAAGAAAAACCTGGTTTTTAATTATTTAAAGTTAAAATGCAAAATACCCCACAAAAACGAGCGATTCGTGAGTGAGGAAAAGGCCGAGGCTGACTGCTGGGTGTCCGAACTGACCCTCTCTCTGCTCCTACAGGGGAGAAATCCGTCTCGGCTCCTGGACCGAGCTGCCAATGCTGGGTCTGATTGGGTTGTATTAAGGTTTAAATTAAAACGAATCAACTTATTTGTACCGATGCCGATGCCGTAGAGGAAGCGCCCAAGGAGGATCATCTCGAAGGATCCGGCGGCTTTGCTGAGACCCATGGAAACAGCGGCCGCCATCATGATCCCGTTGGCCGCCATCTGGCACTTCTTCCTGCGACAGAGACAGACAAAGGACAATCGTCATAATCATAGTTGCTTATTATGACCGTCAATTATTAATTATATTGTTATTAGTCATTGCTGTTATGCTAATAAAACCAACAATATCACAGCAGCCATCATCCACACTGAAATTAGACGCTGCCATCATCATCATCATCACCTACCCTTCATCCCCCTGAAATGAAGCATCGCAACCCAAGAGCTCCAAAGGACCCTCCTCTCCGAAATGGACCCAAGAGAGAGGAGCCAGGTCTTCCGGGGGACCCTTCTGTGCGCCTTGCCCTCTTCTTGTTTGGGGTGAACGAGGGAGACAGGGGTCTTCTCAGTGCCTGCCCCCCGAAATCTTTGGGGCCACTCACTTTCTATACTTGGTGGTCAGGTACCCACAGCAGACGCTTCCCAGGAGGCCTCCGGCCCCATAGACCGAGACAATGAGTGACCAGAGGAGCTGGACCGTGTCCGGAGAGAGAGGGACGCCGTGCCGCTCGGTCCAGGTGGCATTGATGAACCTCCTAATATGCTGCAGGAATCATTCAATCAATCAATCAATCAATCAATCAAAAGCATCTAATTTCCTTCTTGTTGATTTTCACGATCAAGCGCACAGCCGATGAACTAGAAAGTCAATATCATTTTTATTATTTACAACAGAAGCCATTTTTAAATATCAGTAGAACAATATTGATCTGTTTGATCCATAGTCAGCAATACTGACCATGTCAGTAAGTCACTAGCAATATGTGGTTGTTGCATTGATAAATCACAACAATATGTATTAATAAAACACAAGCAATGCTGATTCATTGTATCAATAAATCACAAACAATATATTGATTCATTGCATCGATATATCACAAGCAATATATCAGCTCAGTGTATCAATAGACCACAAGCAATATACCGATTGGGTCAAGCAACATTGAGTCCTCATATCAATAAATCACAAGAAACATATTGATTCGCCGTGTCAACAAATTGCAAACGATGTATCCATTCATTATATCAATCATATCACAAACGACAGTGATCCGTTGGATCAATAAGCAGCAGCACTGGATCCTGTTAATGGTTAGTTTTGGTACTTCGGTGTTTTCCCTGGGATCCTACTTATAGTCCCTAATTAAAGCCTTTGAGCCCTGATTAGTTCTCCCTCCCAAAACCAGAGGAGGAGGAGGAGGAGGAGGAGGAGGCGGCGGCGGCGGCGTTGTCGCGTGAGGAAGAGGGGTCTGTGGTCCTCACAGGCGGCCCTCTTTGGTCCCCGTGGCCCCGTCCCCCGCCATCCCCTCCCTTGCCTTCGTACCACGGAGGGATAGTTGATCACAGAGATGTGGAATCCGTACGGGAAGCTCCCTCCGATCCCCAGGATCAGGATCATCTGGAACAAGCCCCGGTACTGGACCTGAGGAGAGGAAGAGGAGAGGCGTCAGGGACGGGGAGGATCGGGGCCTCTGGCAGGATCACAGTGGGTCCTTGAGGCCAGGGGGATCCTTGGATCACGGTGATGGATCCTTGGATGTGAATGGGCCCAAATCAAGGCAGAGCTTCAATCCAAGGTGGCTCCCAAAACCAAAGATGGTTACAGGGAGCAGGATGGATCCTCAAATTAGGATGGATCCGTGAATCAGGAAGGATTCCTTGAATCTATATGGATTTCTCAATCTAACTGAACCAAAATGGATCCTCGGATCAAGGATGGAACCTTGGATCAAGGTGGATCTTGGAATCTCTTAATAAAGCCAGGCCCTCGGATCAAAGTGGATAACCAATTCAAGATGGTCAGACTTGATTCCTGAGTCAAGTGGTCTGATCCCCAGATCAGAATAGATCCTGGAATCAAGAAGGTGAACCTTTGAATCAAACTGGGTCCATGAGCCAGTTAGATCCTTGAAATCAGGGTGGATCTCCTCAGATCAAGGTGGATCGTGACCCAAAAGACAAGAGGGAGAACAACTGGCTTGTACTTACAGGTCATTCACTTATAGCCTAACGCTTATTTATTTGCATTGGAAATAAAATACGTCCATATTTAATGAAAGCACAATATAAAATGGCAGCTAGGCCTCCATTCATTTCCATAAACCACAAACACCAGAAAGAGAGAGACCGAGGTGAGATTTCACATGGATTTCAAAGCAAGCCGCTTTGTTCCGATGCTGCCGCTCCGCAAACTCCCCTCTTGAACCCGCGGCCATGATCCCGGTCCTGGAGCGCAGCAGCCTTCCTGGAAGGACTGAGCCCCATCGGCTGCCTCTTTATTGTCTGCCATCTGCCCAGCCTTGGTTTGACTTCCGCTGTTACTTTAAATTTAGCTGTGATTGTAAATTGTTTAATCCTTTTTTTAGGGGGGATTGTATATGATTGTATTGTATTTTGAATTGTTTAATGTTGTCAGCCGCTTTGATCATTGCATTAAACGTCTTATTTATTATTATTATTATTATTAATCATCCCCTAGCAATCCAACTGAGGGGAGCAAAGTTACATTCCCTCAAAGTAACTTTTGGGAGGAGCAGGAGGATAAAAGAGGAAAAGCCATTTATCCCAAGGAGACTGACTCACCAGATCGGAGAGGAAGGAGGCCATTCTGCGCCAGGAACAAGAGGACGAGAGCCAGGGGACGATGGGACTCCCAGTCAGGCTCTTTCATGCCACTCTGACAGATAGCTGGAAGTTAATGGGAGTTAATTTTTACTCATTGCAGGTTTGTAATTAATGCATTAAGCTGGAAGCAGCTGCCAACTCAATGCATGAAGTAATGGTCCAAGCGGCCGCAGGCGGAGGGACCGGCCAATGGCTGCGCCGCGAAGGGCCTGGATCCAGCAGACGCCCCTCGAAAGACAGAGGAAGAGGCCTTTGCCATGACCCAGACACCCCTTCAATTAATCAGTTACCTCTTGTATTCTTAGCCTGGGAGTCAAAAGTAAATGCAAGTAACTACTGTACTTTTCTCAAGTAGTTATTTTTGCAAGGCTGCTACTTTGAGCTAAGCCATGCAGTGACCTGCATTTACTTTTGCAGTGTAGTTACTTGCATTTACTTTTGTAATGCAGTTACCTGTTTGTACTTTGGCAGAGTAGTCAAATACATTTACTTTGGAAATATAATTACCCACATTAGCTTTTGCAACGTAATTACCTGCATTTACTTTGCAGCGTTGTTACCAGAAGTTACTTTTGCAATGTAGCTTCCTATATTTGCATTTGTCGCGTGGCTACATTCATTTATTTTTGTAACATTCTGATTACTTGGAGTCACTTTTGCACATGTTCGTTTAATGGGGTGCAAGTGGTGGGATCCTCAGGTGGAAGGGACCACATTCTCCTGGAGTTTGTTATACAATGGAAAGGAGAAGCCAGGCCAAGTCAGACACGCATCCGAGACTTTAGGAGAGCGGATTTCAGGAAACTTAGAGAAGTATTGAGGGTGATCCCTGGTCAGAAATACTAAAAGATAAAGGAGTTCAGGACGGATGGGACTTTCTCAAAAGGGAGATCCTGAAGGCACAATTTCAGTGATAGAAGGCATGCTTATCAAATATGCAGATGACACCAAATTAGGAGGAGTAGCTAATACTCCAGAAGACAGGATCAAAATTCAAAATGACCTGAATAGACTAGAAAGCTGGGCCAAAGCTAACAAAATGAAATTCAACATGGAGAAATGTAAGGTATTGCACTTAGGGCAGAAAAATGAACTGCACAGATATAGGATGATGGGGGACACCTGGCTTAAGGAGAGACTGATACATGTGAAAGGGATCTGGGAGTCCAGATAGACCACAAGTTGAACATGAGTCAACAGTGTGATGCGGCAGCTAACAAGGCCAATGCGATTCTAGGCTGCATCAATAGAAGTACAGTGTCTAGATCAAGAGAAGTCATAGTGCCACTGTATTCTGCTCTGGTCAGGCCCCACCTGGAATAATCCTGTATCCAGTTCTCGGCACCACAATTCAGAAACGACGTTGAGAAACTGGAGCCATGTGTCCAAAGCAGGGCGACTGAAATGGGGAAAG
Source organism: Sceloporus occidentalis (assembly GCA_023333645.1). Classification (NCBI taxonomy): domain Eukaryota; kingdom Metazoa; phylum Chordata; class Lepidosauria; order Squamata; family Phrynosomatidae; genus Sceloporus; species Sceloporus occidentalis. Next base: position 188,708,149 of record JALMGF010000005.1, read on the forward strand.
GTCTGGAAACCTTGCCCTATGAGGAATGACTCAGGGAGCTGGGGATGTTTAGCCCGGAGAAGAGAAGGTTAAGAGGTGATAGGAGAGCCCTGTTTAAATATTTGAAGGGATGTCATACTGAGGAGGGAACAAGCTTGTTTTCTGCTGCTCCAGAGAACAGAACCCAATGGAAGCAATGGATGCAAGCTCCAGGAAAGTAATTCAACCTAAAAACATTTGGAGGAACTTCCTGAGAGTAAGGGCTGTTCAATAGAGGAACAGACTCCTTCCTCAGAGAATTTGGGGGAGTCTCCTCCATTGGAGGTCTTTAAGCAGAGGCTGGATGGCCATCTGTCTCAGGGGATGCTTTGATGGAGAGTTCCTGCATGGCAGAAGAGGGTTGGACTGGATGGCCCTTTTTGGGGTCTCTTCCAAGTCTATGATGCTATGATTCGGTCATCCTATCCAGTGCTGCTCAGTCATGCAGGAACCCAGACAGAAGTGAGGAAAGTCTGATGGGCATTGCAATACTAAATAATCCACATTGGTACCTGATGTGCATCACAATATTAAAACAATTTGGAATATAGCTACAAAACAATAAGAAACACCCACTTGGCATATTATCACAACATTAAAAGAATGCAGGACATGCCAGAAATGTGGGATTTGCACACGGGTGCCAAGTGTGCAAGACATCTCCAAGAAGTGTGAAAATCCCCAAATAAATCCCTGGCAAGTTGGTGAAGAAGGGCCTTAAAAACCATAGAAAGGTGCACTGAGTTATATTAAAACAGCTTTTTAAACTCATTTTTTCTGGCATGTCAGTCAGTTCAATAAAGCATAATATGTTCTGGTTTTGAAGGCCCTGCTTCACCAACTTGCCAGGGATTTACACTCTTGCCGGGAAGTCCAGTTGCACACTCGGAGATTCCTCGCACACTCACCGGCCTCCCTGGCAGGGGTGGCGTCTGGTGACGGGGATCTGGGTGAAACATTGACCACTTCCCGGAAAGGTCCTTGGCCCCTAGCCAGCATCACAGTCCGGCCGGAAAGCCAGAGGGCAACCAACTGGACCCAAAGAGAGGCAACCACTGACCGGCTGGACAGCTGGACAGAGACCCTAGGAGTGGACAGTTACCCCAGGGCAACCACGATGACCACCGACCTCTGGGAGCTGGTGAGTGGGCAAGACTGACAGAGTATTACAATGCAAGAGGGCTAAACTAGTAAAACACTGGACTGATAAATCGCTTGGCTCACTTCCTTGAGCCACCCATGTTTTGCCAGTTGGGTTTTTTCTGGGCCTTTTGGTCCCATTAAGAGAGGAATGGCACTTTGAAAGAAGGCAATCTAGCTAATCAATCAATCGATCGATTGGCCAATCAGTCCTTTTGTGCCCTTTGCCAACAGATGCAGCACCGGAAGCTGCTCCAGATGATCTTCGTTTTGGGATTCGGGGGGACCTTCCAGGCCGGGTTCCAGGTCTCCATGATCACCTTCACTTCTCCGGTAGCAGCAGACAATGCTCATTAGTTAGCTAACTAGTTATACCAAGTGTAGTTACTTCCGTTGAGTGCTGTGCCTTGCCAGCCATTTCCAGCCCAAACGCCTTCCTTTTTCAGCACGTGAAGTCCTTCCTGAACGCCTCTTGGACAGAGCGCTCTGGGGGCCTCCCTCTCCCCCCAGAGACCCTCACCCTCCTCTGGTCCCTGGTGGTCTCCATCTTCGCCCTCGGAGGACTCCTTGGGTCCATGGCCAGCGGCTACCTGGCCGCCAAGTATGGCAAGTGAGTCTGGACTAGAGACTGGCCCCGTCGTCCTTAGAACCCAGGTCCTCTTTGGGTGGCGCATTCGCCTCTAGAACCACAGTCCAGCAACAAAGGGCTTACCTGGCCAGTGACTGCAAATCAGTTAATAGTTGGGTTGCATTGTAATTAGCTCAACTCATTAGTAATTAGATTGTGTTCTAATTCACACAACCAGTCAGTAATCAGATTGTACTGTAATACATGCAACCAGTTAATAATTACACTGCATTGTAATTCATGTAACTGGTTAGCAGTTGGGTTGCATTGCAACTAATGTAACCAGTTAGTAATTGGATTGGATTGTGATTCATCTAACTGGTTACACTGCAATTCATGTAACTAGTTAGCAATGAGATTGTATGGCAATTCACATAACTAGTGAACAATTAGGTAGTATTGTAACTCATGTGACTAGCTAGTAATTAGCTTCTGTTGTGACTCATGTAACTGGCTAGTAAAAAGGCTGAATTGTGATTTGAACCCAGACCTCGCCTGCGCCTCTCTGTGTGTTTCTCTGCCCCGTTGCAGGAAGCGGTGCCTTCTGGCCAACAACCTTGTGATGCTGGCCGGGTCCCTCCTTCTGGGCCTCAGCCGGGTGGCTGCCTCCTTTGAGCTGATGCTGGCCGGCCGCTTCCTCTGTGGACTCTGCACCGGTCAGTATCTAGGCCGCTCTGGGGCTGAGAGTGTGTGACTGGCCCTCGGCTGGCCAGAGCCTGAGACCCCCGTCCTTCTCCCCAGGGCTGAGCGTGCCCCTCCATCCGCAGTTCCTGGGGGAAGTCTCCCCAAAGACCCTCCGTGGCTTCGTCAACTCCACCGCCTCCGCCTTCTGGAGCCTCGGGAAGGTCTTCGGGCAGGTCATGGGCCAGAGGTAGGAAGAAGGGGCTGATGGGGGTTGCAGTCCAACTACAGATGGAGCCTCCCACCCTCACCTTGCCACTTTCCCCCATAAACATCCCCAGCATCCCTCCTTTGAGGTTTTACACTGGCCCTGAGTGTGCTGGGGATGATGGGATCTGCAATGCATCCGCGTCTGGCACAGGTGACAAATCCCACTCTCAAGCTGGGAGTCTGTCTCACGGAGATGCCGCTAATCTCCTTCTCCAGGATGCAAAATGTTGGGCTGCATTCAGGGACGATGGGCTCTCCAATCCAAACTGGGGAAAGGAAGCCAATCTCCGGTTGCATCTCTGGTGGCACTTTGGGTTATATGTCCAGGTGATTATGAGATTTGCAATCCAACTGTATAGGATTCTGGGTATTGCTACGGTCCCTGTTTCTCCATTTCCTGCAGGGAGGTCCTGGGCGATGGCTCTCGGTGGCCCGTCCTGATGGCCCTCAGTGGCCTCCCAGCCCTGGCCCAGCTCCTGGCCCTGCCTTTCTTCCCAGAATCCCCTCCGCACCTCTTCCTCCACCAAGGAGACGAGGAAGGATGCAGGAAAGGTAAGGGCCGGAGGGCAGCTGGCCAGCTGGCCAGGGATGACCCTGTGGGTGACCCCTGAGTTTGACCTCTGTGCCCTCTCCATGCCAGCCATGAGGGCCCTCTGGGGTGAAGGCCGGCCTTGGCAGCAGCAGCAAGAGATGGAGGACCTGCGGAAGGAGAAGCAGGCCCAGCGCAGCAGTGCCCAGCGCAGTCTCGGCGTATCGGACTTGCTGCGGGAGCGGAGGTTGCGCGCCCAGCTGTTCCTCGTGGTCCTCGTCTCCGTCGCCGTGCAGCTCAGCGGGATCCAGGCAGTTGAGTCACAGGGAGGGCCTTCTTCCCTTTCCTCTCCCCATTCCTTTTCCCTCCTCTTCCTGGCCTTCTTCCCTTTCCTCTCCCCCTTCCTTTTTCCTCCTCTTCCTGGCTTTCTTCCCTTTCCTCTCCCCCTTCCTTTTTCCTCCTCTTCCTGGCGTTCTTCTCTTTCCTCTTCCCCTTCCTTTTCCTCCTGACGCTCCCCTCCCATCTTGGGAAAAGGGCAAGGCTCTGTAAAACTAAGACAACTCTGTTTTGGGGGTGTCTCTGTCGCTCTTTTAATTCCGGTTCCTCTTCTCCCCCAGATCTACAGTTACACCTTTGAGGTCCTGAGCGCCGCCGGGTTCGAGGACGACCAGATCCCGCACCTCTCCCTCGGTCTCAGCACCTTTGAGCTCCTCTCCACCCTCCTCTGCGTGAGTGGCCACCTCAGATTCATGGCACGGCTGCATTTGCACTCTGAACTCGGTCCTGCAGCAGCCGAAGGAAGCTGAGGACGAAGGAGGAGGAGAAAAGGGCAGCCGGGGGTTTCAAAGGCAGCTGAGAAAGTGGGAAGGCAGAGCATGGACCAGGTGCCGTTCATGTAGAACCCAGGCAAATGGGGGAGCATGAGCCATGCGGCCCTTCTCACTCCCGCTTCGTCTCCGCAGAGCGTCACCATCGAGCGTTTCGGCCGCAGGGTCCTGATGTGGGGTGGCTACTGCGTCATGGCTACCCTCCTGGCCGGACTAACCCTGACCCTTTCCCTCCAGGTGAGAGATGGGCACTCAGACCTCGCAAGGCCAGGGCCTGGCTCTGGTTTCCCACCCGCCAAGCCCGATTCAAAGTGGCTTTGCGTGATGGCGCTGCTACGAATAACGAGGGACTCCAGGCCGGCCGTTGCTCACAGCGCAGGTCAGGTCTTGCAAAGCCACTGCCCAGCTTCCACAAACCACACACGGAAAGTTGAAATGAGATGCTGTGGCAGGGATCTATTATGTATCCTGACAATTCTGGATCTTGTCTTAACAGACACTTTTGCCCTGACTCCTTCCCCATTTTCATGCAGTTTCCTTCTTGTGTCTGAGAGAGAGAGAGGGGGGCGGGGGGGCGGCAGAGACCTGACCCCCCCCCCCCAAATTATCTTAAGGGTTTATTTTGGATGCATTAAAATCCTTTGCAATGTTTCCCTCCTGGCTTTCCTGGATAGCACCTGCATCCCTGGGTTCCTTATGGCAGCCTCTGCCTCATTTTCGGCATCGTCTTCTCCTTTGGGATGGGACCCGGTGAGTCCTCCTCCAGGATTGGGATGGGTGGCCTGTTATTATTTCCAATGCAGCTGAGGTCTTGCAAAGGAAAGACCTGAACTGGTGAGTCCAAGAGGGAGTGGTCAGTCCTCCAGGGGCTGGGATGGGTGGCCTCCTGCCTGTTATTATTTGCAATGCAGCGCAGGTCTTGCAAAGCCAAGGTCTGACCCGGTGAGTTGAAGAGGGAGTGGTCAGTCCTCTAGGGGCTAGGATTAGTGGTCCTCCACCTGGTATTATTTGCAATGCAGCTCAGGTCTTGCAAAGCCAAGGCCTGACCTGGTAAGTCCAAGAGGGAGCGGTCAGTCCTCCAGGGGCTGGGATGGGTGGCCTCTTGCCTGGTATTATTTGCAATTCAGTTCAGGTCTTGCAAAGCCAAGGGCTGACACAATGAATCCAAGAGGGAGTGGTCAGTCCTCCAGGGGCTGGGATGGGTGGTCCTCCACCTGGTATTATTTGCAATGCAGCTCAGGTCTTGCAAAGCCAAGGTCTGACCCGGTGAGACGCAGAGGGAGCAGTCAATCTTTCAGAGTCTGGGATGGGTGGCCTCCCGGCTTCCCCTCCTGGTCACTGCTGTTATTTGCAGCAAAGCTGAGGTCTTGCAAAGCCTAGGCCTGGCTCCATCCGCAATATGGATACCAGCCTGGTTCTCCTAGCTGACAGTTCTACTCTGGTCTCTTCAGCTGGCGCCACTTCCTCGGTCCGGATGGAGATCTTTGACCAGTCCTCCCGGGCATCCGCTTTCGTGGTCAGTGGGGTCCTCAACTGGGTGGGCACCTTCGCCATCGGGATGGTCTTCCCCTTCGTTGTGGTGAGAATGTTTTATATTATCAAGTTTGGATTTAAAACAAATTGATTTTTTTATAAAACAAATTTTTGTTTAAAATTTCCTATTTCTTTAAAATCTTCATTTGAAAATTTGTGCAAGTTAATTTCAGAAATTTTAATTAAAAAAATTATATTTATATTATATACATATAATATTATATATTAACATTATATATATATATATATATAATTGATATAAATTTAAATTAATTTTAAATTTCAAAATTTAAATTTAAAAACTGATTAAATGTTTCTATATTATAATTTTTTTATTGCATTAACAAAAAAACACAAACATTGGATACATACAAACCACAAACAACCCATTCTACAGAGTACATTAAAACTGATTAAAATTTTATATTAAATTGAAAATTTTAAAATTTTAAAATATATCTAATTTCAAATTTTAATTTAAAATAATTAAAAATAATTTTAAAAGTTAAATAATGTAAATAAAATAAATAATAATAATAAAATAAAACTTTTATAATATTATAAAGTTTATATTAAATTTTAAAATTTAATTTTTTTAAAAATTTAAAGGAAGCCTTCCAACTTTACATCTTGATATTATGATTTTATGATTGACAGTTTGTATTAAATAATATATTGATTGAAATTTATTATAATGATATATTGTTAATGTTATAATTTCTCGTTTTTGCTTTTAGATTGTATGCCGTAGGCAGGCTATTATTTGTATTTTTGCGTTGTTTTGCTTTGTAAAGTGCTGTGTAAACACAATGGTACTCTATAATAAATGTAATAATAATAATAATAATAATAATAATATAAAAATTAAAAATGTTTTTACAATTATATTGAATTTCAAATTTCAAATTTAATTTTTAAAAAATAATCTAAAATTTATATTAAATTTAAATTAAAACATTTTAAAATTAAATTCTATATTGAATTTAAAATTTATATTGAATAATAATAATAATATAATATTTAAAAATAATTTTAATTTTTTTATCAAATTTCAAGTTTTAAATTTTAAATTTTTAAAAAATGTATATTAAATTTATTCCAATTATTATTATTATTAACCTCCTTCTTTGCAGGAAGGCTTTGGCCCGTTCTGCTTCCTGCTCTTTGGGGGCGTCCTCTACATTTCGGGGTTCCTGGTCTACCTCTACCTTCCCGAAACCAAAGAGAAATCAATCCTGGAAATCCAGCACGAGTTCGACAAAATCAATTTCAAGTTGAAGAAAACGGAGGCGAACTTCGTTGTTTCGGCCGCAGCAGCAGCACCAGGAGCCTCTTTCGGCACCAAGCTATGATGGGGTTTTAAAGATTAAAGGACAATTTGAATGAAATAAAGGGCATTTTGTACCTCTGCTCCTATCTTCTATGTTGCTTTTTTCCTGTTATCCGTCTCCCCAATTAAGTTACTGAAGGTAACTGAGTTAAAAAAGTAATTGCAAATAAGTATCTCCAGGTGATGATATTACAGAAATAAATGCATGGATCTGCATTACAAATGTCAGGCAACCCCATTATAAAAATAACCATATTACATAAGTACATGCATACAACTCCATTAAAGATGCTTTGACCGAGAGTTCCTGCATGGCAGAATGGGGTTGGACTGGATGGCCCTTGGTCTCTTCCAGCTCTAGGATTCTATGATGCTAAAGAAGTAAATGAAGGATTACACAACAAAAGTAAATTCTGGTATCTATTTTTGAGATTTACTTACTTCTGTACACTACAAACATAAATATACATAAAAGTAAATTTGTATTACTAGTGCAAAATGTATATGTGGGTTTTGCCCTCATATAAATGTTTATTTTAAATGTGTCACAAACATTAGAATCATAGAATCATAGAGTTGGAAAAGACCCGAAGAAGGGCCCTGATCCAGTCCAAGCCCTTTCTTCTGCCATGCAGGAACTCTCAGTCAAAGCATCCCCACTGACAGATGGCCATCCAGCCTCTGTTTAAAAACCTCCAGGGAAGGAGACTCCACTAGACTCCGAGGAAGGAGTTTGTTCCACTGTCAAACAGTTCCTCCTAATGTTGAGCTGGAGTCTCTGTTCCTGGAGCTTCCATCCATTGCTCCATTGGGTCCTAGTCTCAGGAGCAGCAGAAAACAAGTTTCCTCCCTCCTTAATATGACACCCCTTCAAATATTTAAACAGGGCTGTCCTCTCACCTCTTAACCTTCTCTTCTCCAGCTAAACACCGCCAGCTAAGTCATTCCTCGAAGGGCTTAATGGTTTCCAGACCCTTCACCATTTTGGTCGCCCTCCTTGGGAGAGATCCCAAGAAGGGCCCAGATCCAATCCAATCCCTCTATTCCTCCATGCAGGAGCTCTCCCTCAAAGCCCAACCCCCAGTTGGCCATCCGGACTCTGCTTAAGGACCTCCAAGGAAGGAGACCCCCTCCCCGAAAATCCAAGGCAGTGCTGCACGGCCCCCTGCTGTGGGTCCATTTGGAGAAGACCGCCTCTGGAGGAGGAAAATAGAAAATCAAGCTGAAAGAAATAATAATAATAATAATAATAATAATAATAATAATAATAATATATTTATATCCTGCCTCTTCTGCTTTGAGGATCGGGGCAAGTAACAACAGAGTTAATACAGTACAACAATAAAAATAACAAGCCCCCCCAAGACCCCGGCCCAACCCTCCCTCCCAACTATAAAATCAGACAGTAAAACATGGTTAAAAAGTACCTAACGATACATCGAAATTAAAGACAAGCCACAACTAAGAAAAATAATAAGAGGAGGGGGATTCAGTTGGTCCTGGACCTTATCCATCGGGGAAGGCCTGCCGGAAGAGGAAGGTTTTTGTTGCCTTTTAAAAAGCCTCTCTTCCGGAGGTCATTCCAAGCTTTTGGAGCGGAGGCAGAGAAGGCCCTCCGGGAATTTCACCGCCAGCCTGGTCTTCCTAGATTGCAAGGGGTTTTTCCCAGAGGATCGGAGCGTGTGGGAAGGATTGTATGGGAAGAGGCAGCGTTCCTTCAAGGAGACTGGACCCAGGCCATGTAGGGCTTTGTAGGTGGTAACCAACTCCTTGTACTGAGCCCGGAAGCTAATAGGCAGCCAATGTCGTGACTTTAAAATAGGTGTAATGTGGTCGCACTTGGATTTTCCAGCGACCAGTCTGGCTGCCATGTTTTGTATCCGTTGGAGCTTCCGGACGTGGCACAAAGGTTGCCCCGTGTAGAGCGCATTCCAGAAGTCAAGGCGAGAGGTTACTAGAGCATCTACGACTGTTTCTAGGTCCCGCTGCTCCAGGGAGGGGCGCAACTGGCGCATCAGCCGAAGCCGATAGCAGGCACTCCTGGCTGTCGCATCAATCTGAGAAGACAGTTGAAGCGACGAATCCAGGAGACCCTCCAAGCTGCGGACGCAGTATGTCAGGGGAAGTGTAACCCCATCTAGAACTGGCGAACATATCTCCGTACCCGGATTGGGGTTACCTATCATGAGTACCTCTGTTTTGTTTGGATTCAGCTTGAGCCTATTTTCCCTCATCCAATCCATTACCAACTTGCGGCAGTCATTCAAGGCTTGAGCCCAGGTTACCTGAGGGAAGGTCTCCTCCCCTACAATCCTTCCCTCTGTCTGCACTCTCAGGTCTTCCTCTGGGAAGAAGCTCTTGAGTCCAAGAAAACCAGACTGGTACCGACTTCCCTGAGGATGCTTTCTGGTGCCGCTCCAAAAGTCTGGAATGACCGGCTGGAGGAGATCCGCCATCTAACATCTTTGGAGGCCTTTAAGAAGGCAATAAAAACGGATCTCTTCCAGCAAGCCTCCCCAGACTGACCTCCTGGGAATGGTCACTCTCCAGGTGCAGAGCTGTTCCCACCGGACTGTGATTGCGATGGATGTTATTGACTAGTTTATTGGGAATTGTTCTTTTAATGAGGGAGGGAGATAGGGAATTAGGATTTAACATGTTTTATTATCTGTTTATTTGTGGCTTGCTGCTGCTGTATTTTTATTGTTTTTGCCTGTTGTTACCCGTCTCGATCCAATACAGAAAGAGGCGGGATATGGACAGGTTGCTTACCTGTAACAGTATTTCTTTGAGTGCTCATCTGCAAATACATACAAATGGGGGGTTTACTGTGCCTGCGCAGTGCCTTCAGAAACTTCTAGAATCACCGGGCAAAGTACTCTTTGCAACATATAGAAACTTTTTGGCGGTAGCTCCGCCCATCCCTTATAAAGCCCCTGCCTTCCCGCTCTTTCCCCAGTTCCACAATTGACGCCGTGTAGGCGATGAAGAATGAGCCAATAAGAGCAGGACACAGAGGGGAGGATGGGTGGGATTTGTATGTATTCGCAGATGACCACTCGAAGAAATACTGTTACAGGTAAGCAACCTGTCCTTCTTCTTCGTGGTCTCTGCGAATCATACAAATGGGTTGAGACTAGCAAGCTAAGGTAACAGGCGGAGGGAGTGTCATGACACCTGCATTAACAACAACTTGTTTATTGATCATCAATAAATGGAAATAGACATCACAGTGTCTCATGGTCTCATTTGTTTGTCTGTTTGTTCAACATCATTCATTAATTATTTTTTTTGACAACCAGAATGGCCCTATAAGGGTATTAAACATAACCCCGAGCCCAGCAAGGTCATGTAGTGCATCAGTAAATGGAATAAACCTTTGTGCATTTAACCATGAGAAAATACACCAAACAGGGGACAATCCCGTATAACAACCATGGTCAGTGCAAACCTGATACCAGGACGGCCCTGCCAAAGGCTGCATCCCTTTTAGCCCTGGTATCCAACCTGTAATGTTTAATAAAGGTCAAGGGCTGTGACCACACCACAGCCCTACAGATATCATCCAAGGGCACCCCTGACAAAAACGCAGATGCTGCTGCTACCGCCCTTGTGGTGTGGGAGCGAATCCTGTCCGGTAAAGGCTTACCTAAGAGTTAATAACACAAACGAATGGTGTTAGACACCCACTTGGAAAGTCTCTGAGCCGACACCGGTAGTCCTTTCTTGGGGCCCGAGTAGCACTGGAACAGTCTCTCGGAACAGCTCGAGTCCATGGTTCTATCCAGGTAGAAAGCTAGGGCCCTACGGACATCCAGAGTGTGGAGAGCCCTCTCAGCCTCGGTGGTCGGGCTCGGAGCCAGGGTAGGGAGAACAATGTCCTGGCACATATGGAACATTGAAACAACTTTAGGCAAAAAGGCAATGTCCGTACGGAGCACTACCTTGTCTAAATGGAACCTGAGAAAAGGTTGGTCTCGTCGCAGGGCACAAAGTTCACCCGCCCGGCGGGCAGAGGTGATAGCTACCAAAAAGACCGTCTTCCACGTCAGGAGTCTGATGTCCGTGGTAGCTAATGGCTCAAAGGGTTTGGACTGTAAGGCCCCCAACACTGTCTCGAGACTCCAAGATGGGGGCAGCATGGACACCTGCGGGTGGAGGTTGTTGCAGCCCCTCAGAAACCCTTTAACCAAAGGGTCCTTAAAAAAGGAGGGTTTCCCCTCAAACTGAAAAAAGGAGCAGATAGCCGACAAGTAACATTTGATGGATGTGAGGCACAGTCCGGAGTTGACCAAAGACATCAGGAATTCCAGCACCACTGGCGTCGTCACCTGGGCAGGTGAGAGATGTCTATCTGACAGGAAACGGAGGAACTTATTCCATTTCAGTGTGTAGGATTTCCAAGTGGCTGGTTTCTGGGCAGCTAGAATGACTTTGCGCACCAAGGCTGGTAGCGATGTTAGGGCTGGATTCTCCACGCCACCAGAGGTAGGGTATCGATGTCGGGATGTCGAACCAGTCCTCCCTGAACTGTGAGAAGATCCGGTCTGCGTTCGAGTCGGAGAAATGTCTCTCGAGAGAGAGATGGAGGAGGGACGGGAACCAAGGCTGCCCCGGCCACCACGGGGTGATCAGGATCGCGTCGGCGGCATCCGATGTCATCTTGGACACTGTTCTGGTGATCAGAGGGAAGGGGGGAAAGGCGTAGAGCATCACCCCCGACCACTGGAATCCGAACGCATCTCCAAGGGAGTCCTCGCCTCGCGTCCGGGAGCAGAACTGGGGACAATGAGTCTACCTGTGGGGTTCCCCACCGAATGAAGAGGTCCTGCACAGTCTCTGGGTGGAGCCTCCACTCGTGACACGCTGACGGGGATCTTCTGAGAAGGTCCGCTAGGTCGTTTAGGGTTCCTGGCAGGTGGATTGCCTGGAGTAGAATGTTTGAGCAATACACCAGTCCTATACCCGGAGGGTGATGTCGAGGAGGGTGTGTGATCTGGTGCCTCCCTGTTTGTTCAGGTAATACATCACCGTGGTGTTGTCTGTTCTGAGTTGAACAACTTTGTTGGAAAGGGTGGATTCAAACGCTCTTAGGGCTTTTTCCAACGCCAACAACTCCAGAGCGTTGATATGGACAGGTTGCTCACCTGTAACAGTATTTCTTCGAGTGGTCATCTGCGAATACATACAAATGGGTTTCACTGCGCCTGCGCAGTGCTGTTCGGAAACTTCTGGAATCACTGGGCAAAGTTTACTTTGCACCCAAATAATCTTCTCTATGTCTCCGACTGATGCAGTGACTGAGGATGGCGTCTCTCCTCTCGTGGCCTGTCTGGAGTCAGTAATGGGCTGGATGAGGGAAAACCGACTCAAGCTGAATCCAGAGAAAACGGAGGTACTCGTGATAGGTTCCCCTGGTCCAGGAATGGCGGTTGTTCCACCTGTCCTGAACGGGGACACGCTCCCTGTGAAGGACTCCGTGCGCAGTCTGGGGGTGCTTCTTGACTCGTCCCTTCGCCTGACAGCTCAGGTGAATGCGACAGTCAAGAGCACCTGTTATCAGCTTCGGCTTATTCGCCAGCTGCGCCCATACCTGGCCCAGAGAGACCGTGAAACTGTGGTACATGCCCTGGTAACCTCGAGACTGGATTTCTGCAATGTACTCTACATGGGGCAACCCTTATACCAAACCCGGAAGCTTCAAATGGTGCAGAACATGGCAGCCAGGCTGGTCACTGGCACGTCCAGGGCCAGCCATATAACACCGGTATTAAAAGATCTCCATTGGCTGCCCATTCGCTTCCGGGCGCAATATAAGGTGTTGGTGATGACCTATAAAGCCCTAAATGGCTTGGGCCCAGGATACCTGAAGGACCGCCTCTCCCCATACATTCCGCCCCGCACCCTCAGAACATCTGGGCAGCAATTACTTAGGGTTCCCGGGGCGAGGTTTGTCTCCACCACCAGGAGGACATTTTCCATCGCCGCCCCAGCCCTTTGGAACACGCTGCCCATAGAGCTCCGCTCAGCTACCTCCCTGGCCCAATTTAGACGGGATTTAAAGACCTTCCTGTTTGGAATTGCATTCCCTGACTAAGGTCTTTTAGGCCTCCTTCCACCGCACTGGCAACGGGATTGGCTAACCTGGGGCCTTTTGTTTTTATGTTTTTTGTAATTGTTGTATGATTTTAATGTTTATTGTTGATTGTATTTTTAATTGCTGTAAACCGCCCTGATCTGATGGAAGGGCGGTATATAAATAAAAACTTTATTATTTTATTAACATATAGAAACTTTTTGGCGGTAACTCCGCCCACCCGTTATAAGGCCCCTGCCTTCCTGCTCTTTCCCCAGTTCCGCAATTTTTCCGCCAAGCAGGCGATGGAAGAGCCAATAAGAGCAGGACACTGAGGGGATGGACGGGTGGGATTTGTATGTATTCGCAGATGACCACTCGAAGAAATACTGTTACAGGTAAGCAACCTGTCCTTCTTCGTGGTCTCTGCGAATCATACAAATGGGTTTAGACTGACAAGCTTAGATATGCGGCGGAGGGAGTGTCCTGAAACCAAAGCTATGGTAAACCAAAGGTATATTTATTGAACAATAAACACCTTGAACCATAGGAAGAGTCAGTCTCTTTGTTCATGCACATATTCAATACAGCAATAACATTGCTAAACCTGAGAAGGGAATCAAAGGTCATGCAAGACCAGTCCCATTGGAATCGTGCAAATCAACATTCAACAGAATGTAAAACAGTGGCATTATGGACATAAATGCTGACAACACAAACCATCAGTAGTGCAATCAATGCAACCCTGAAACCAACACAGCCCTCCCGAAAGCTGCGTCTCGGATGGCTCTGGTGTCCAGCCTATAGTGCTTTATAAAAGTCAATGGCTGGGACCAGACAGCAGCCTTACAGACATCCTCCAAGGGAATGCCCGACAGGAATGCAGAGGATGCTGACACTGCTCTCGTGGAGTGGGACCGAACCCTGCCAGGGAAAGGTTTACCCAGCAGTTCATAGCAGAGGTGGATGGTACCGGCCACCCATTTGGAAAACCTGTGCGCAGACACGGGCAACCCCTTCTTCGGTTCCGAGTAGCATTGGAAAAGTCTCTCGGACCGGCTGGAGGCAGCAGTTCTGTCCAGGTAAAACGCCAGCGCTCTCCTGACATCAAGAGAGTGCAGGCTTCGCTCCGCATCCAAAGTTGGATTGGAAGCGAGGGTAGGCAACACAATGTCCTGGCACATGTGGAAAGCAGACACAACCTTAGGCAAAAAAGTAATGTCTGTCCGAAGGACCACCTTGTCCTTGTGAAACCTCAGGAAGGGCTGGTCCCTCCGCAAGGCACAGAGTTCGCCCGCACGGCGGGCAGAGGTGATGGCCACAAGAAAGGCGGTTTTCCAAGTCAATAGTCTCAAGTCCGCTGTGGCCATCGGTTCAAAGGGCTTGGACTGGAGCGCGGCCAGCACCACCTCCAAGCTCCAAGCCGGGGCCGGTACCGACGCAGGAGGGTACAGGTTGGCACATCCCTTCAGGAACCCCTTCACCAAGGGGTCCCTAAAGAAGGAAGCCCTACCCTCAAATTGGTACCTGGAACAAATGGCAGAGAGGTAGCACTTGATGGATGTGAGGCACAACCCCTCACCCAACAGTGTCATCAAAAACTCCAGCACCACTGGAGTGGAAATTTGAGCAGGAGACAAGCCCTTTCGATCAAGGAAGAGGCTAAACCTCCTCCACTTCGGGGCATAGGACGCTGGGTGGATGGCTTCTGCGCAGCCAGGATCACCGTCCTCACCGCGTCCGGCAGTGAGGCTAGGGCTGGATTCTCCAGGCCACAAGCGGCAGGCTCTCGATGTCCGGGTGCAGAATCCGGCCGTCCTGGATCGACAGCAGGTCGGGACAGAAGTCGAGGCGGAGGAAGCATCTCTTGGAGAGGTGGAGAAGGGATGCGAACCAGGATCGCATCCGGACGGTCCGCTGTCATCTTGGACACCACCCTGATGATGAGAGGGAAGGGAGGGAAGGTGTAGAGCAGCTCTCCTGACCAAGGGAAGGCGAACGCGTCTCCGAGGGATCCGTCCATTCGCCTCCTGGAGCAGAACTGGGGACAGTGGCTGTTCCATTCAGTCGCGAAGAGGTCGACTTGGGGGGTTCCCCACCAAACAGGTCGCTGACCGTCTCCGGATGGAACCTCCACTCGTGGCACACCGAAGGGGATCTGCTTAGGCGGTCCGCCAACTCGTTGTCCTCTCCTGGAAGGTGAATCGCCTGGAGGAGCACCTGTCTCTGGATGCACCAGTCCCAAATGCGGAGAGTGATCTCGAGCAGGGTCTTGGATCTGGTGCCTCCTTGTTTGTTGATGTAATACATCATGGTGGTGTTGTCCGTTCTCAGGAGGACCACCTTGCCTGCGACAGCGAATTCGAATGCCCTCAAAGCCTTTTCAACTGCGAGCATCTCCAAGGCATTGATGTGGAAATGGTTGTCCTGGGTCGACCACTTGTCCTTGACAACCAGGTCGAGCAGGTGGGCACCCCAGCCTTCCAGGGAAGCATCGGTTGTCAAAGTCAATTGAGGCTGAGGTTGATGGAAGGGCATCCCGATGCAGACGTTGCAGCCGTCCAGCCACCATCTCAGTGAAGCAGCCACCGGTCTCGGTACCTTGAGCCACTTGGACGGAGGGTCCTCCATCGGAGAGAAGACTGAGAGGAACTAGGACTGCAGCGGTCAGAGGCGAAGCCTTGCCCACGGTGTCACGAACGTCGTTGACGCCATGTGTCCCAGAGCCACTTGGACGTCTCTGGCCCTCATCCTTCTGTGAGAGATGCAAGGCCTCAGCGCCGCAACTAATGCCTGGAAACGGTCCGGAGGGAGAAAGGCGGAGCATCTTTCGGAGTCGAGGATGGCTCCGATGAACTTGGCCTGTCTGGTCGGGGTGAAGTGGGACTTCTCTTCGTTGACGACCAGTCCGAGGGAGTCCAAAAGGTGCAAGGCGAATGAGACTGCCTCTCGGAGCTCCTGCTGTGAGTCGGCGACAAACAGCCAGTCGTCCAGGTAAGGGAAGACTCTGTAGTCCTTCTGATGAAGATATGCCACTACTGGTGCCATGCACTTTGTGAAGACCCTCGGAGCCGTGGCAAGGCCAAAGGGGAGCACGTTGTAGTGGTACGCGGTGGAGCCGACAGCAAAGGTGAGGAATCTCTGGTGGGACTCCTGAATTCCGATGTGGAAGTAGGCATCTTTCAAGTTGACCGTCGCGAACCACAGGCCCTGGTGGAGAAGCGGCAGAATAGAAGCCAAGGTTACCATCCGGAACCGGCGGTATTCAAGGAAGAGATTCAACTCCCTCAAGTCCAAGATGGGTCTGATGCCCCCATCTGCCTTCGGTACTGTAAAGTACCTGGAGAAAAAGGCCCTGGAGCATTGCTCGGGCGGTAAGGGGGAGATTGCCCCCTTGACCAGCAAAGTGTGCACTTCGTCGAGAAGGGTGTCTGAGGGGTGAGTGGACATGAAGGCTCTGGTTGGGGGGAGCTCTTGGAACTCGAGGGCATAACCCGTACGGACGATGTTGAGGACCCACGAGTCCGTTGTAATGGAGGCCCAGGTAGTGACAAAGGGCCTCAGAATGTCCAAAAAAGAGAGGAGAGCGACGAAGCGTGCTGCAACCCTTCAGGTTCTCTTCTTCCCCTGGTCGGTATCCTGCCAGCGGGACTTTCGGTACCGAGGAGGAAAGTTTCGGCGGCCAGAGGAGGAGGAAGACTGAGAGGGGTAACGGCGCATCTGGGGTCCCTGTTGTTGGGGCTGGTGGTCCTGCTGGAAGGTCCCCTGCGACTGACCTTGGGGCTGCCACGGGTGCTGTCTCTTCCTGAAGGGCGAGATGGAAGAGGAGGACATCCCGTGCTTCTTCGCCACCGCCTTCATCCTGAACTTTCTGTTCAGGCGTTCGTCGGTCTCGGCGTGGAAGAGGCCAGATCCGTCCAGTGGCATGTCCTCAATAGCCGCCCTCACGCTGGAGTTGAGGTCCGATCCCCGAAGCCACGCATGCCGGCGGAGAGCCATCGACGCCGACATGGCTCGTCCAACACAGTCTGCCATGTTCCTGGAGGCGGTGATGAGCCAGCTGCCAATGGAGTGGGCCTCATCTCGGATCTCGACGAGACGCCTCTGCACCTCATCTGGGACATCGGGGACGAGCGGCAAGATTCCCTCCATGAGGGTCTGGATGTAGGCCCCCATGCAAGCGTTGTAGTTGATGGCCTTAAACGCGAGGACCACAGCAGAGTAAGCCTTCTTGGCCAGGCCATCAACTTTCTTCGCCTCTCTGTCCACTGGGGAGGTCACCTGCTTGGGGAGAAAGCCTTGCTGAGCCCCCTCCACAATCGCCGAGTTCGGCTTTGGGTGATCAGTCAGCCACGCACAGCTTGAAGGGGTGATCTGATAAAGGGACTCGATCCTCCATGATGACTCCACCAGGGAAGCAGGAACATCCCAAGACCTGCGGACAATGGTCTCGAGGGACGGCAACAGTGGGATGGAGGGTGGCGTGGGAACCCGACCATGGAAGCGGAGTTCCACCGGATCCTAGGCCTGCTCGTCGGGGAAGAAGAGCTCGATGTCCAGGGCCCTGGCCATCTTGATGATGTGCTCGTTGAACGAACGCACATCATCGGTCGGCGAAGACGGCTCAGGGTGATGCATCCGCTGAGGGGACGCCTGAATGGAAGTGTCATCCTCGCCAGAAGGATCCACCGATGGTGACAAAGGCTCTTCATCAGAGTTGGAACTTGAGAGTTGGACATCAGGCGCCCGGACTCGAGACACGGGAGGGGCTGGAATCTGGAGGGCAGGCAACTCTGTCTCGGGTGAGCAGCGGAACACAACGGAACCTCAGGCCTCGACGCCACCGAATGCGAAGTCTGGGGCTTCTCCTTCTGAGGGGCTACAGGGTGCAGGTTCAGCTGGGTGAACTTGCGGAAGGCGGTCTCCTTCGGTACCAACATGTAATACCTTCCCGTCTCCGAGTCGCAAAACATGTCGGTGCCCTCGTCCAGCAGCTGGTCGTTGTCATCACCGGGCTCGTTGTCCTCAGAATGGAGAGAGAGAGAGGGAGACTGTTCCCTCACGACTGCAACGGCCTCCGCATCGGGGTGGGCGAAGTCGACAGTGGCTGGCAACGGGGTGTCCAGGAGAGGAGCTGTATGCGAGGCAGAGGATTCGTCCGGACGAGAAGAGGTGGGTACAGGAGAGCGAGCCTTCTTGGTCGGGGAGTGAGTCTTCTTCTCCGGAGCGCGGGATTTGTGAGAAGAGCGCTCCTTCCCCTTCGAGGAAGTTGAAGCCCCACTCTGGCCATGGCTGGATTTCGACTTCTTCGAGCCCGAGTCCCCCAGGGTCTCCTTGGAGTGTCGATTCTTGGACGGGCGAGGCGTCTCGTCAGGAGGAAAGAAGGGGTTGTCCGGCAAGTCGGAGAGGGCTACCGCTGCCGCTTTGGAGGGCTTGAGTGACTTGCCCTCGTCAGCCTCGGTCTTCTTTGGGGCCAACGGCATCCACGCCTCGGCCAGCTCGGAGGCGTGTCGGGACGGCTTCAACTTGGAGGGTGGCACCGGTACGGCCAAGGCTTCCACCTCCGAATGGTCCCTCGGTCACGAGCCCTCCGGGGACGGCTTTCTCCCAGACTTCGCCCTGGGCTCGGATCCCTCAGGCTCTGAAATTTTCTGGGAGCGCTTGGAGGGCTTGTCGGTGGCACTGGGTTTCTGGGAACCACGGGCCACATCAGTGGTGGAAGGAAACTCTGCCGTCGGTGGGGCAGACACCACACTAGACACGCTGGCCCGGGAAGAAGAGGCCGGCGGTGCAGCAGAGGGGGCCGATGACGGACGAGGGCCACCCTCCTGGACCTTCCCCTGAGCGATGGCCAAAGTCAGCCGGGACTCACAGTTCTTCTGAGCCTGGGAAGAGAGACTTGCAGAGGGAACAAGCCTTCGGGTCATGGTCCTTGCCCAAGCAGAGGAGGCAGGAGGAGTGAGGGTCTTGAACGGGCACCTTGCCCCCGCAAACGTCACACTTCTTGAAGGGTGCAGGCATCCTTCCGAAGTCGTCAAGTTGAAGGGAGAATCCAAAACGAGGTCAATCAAGCCGAAAAAGTCCGAAGTTACCGGGGCGGGAGAAAGAGAATGGTCAACAGACGGTCCGAGGTCAAAAGTGAAAGTGATTCCAAGCAAGCAAGAGTGAGCGAAAGTTCCCTGAAGCAGCTAGCGCGTGGAAAAAAGGAACTGGGGAAAGAGCGGGAAGGCAGGGGCCTTATAACGGGTGGGCGGAGTAACCGCCAAAAAGTTTCTATATGTTGCAAAGTAAACTTTGCCCAGTGATTCCAGAAGTTTCCGAACAGCACTGCGCAGGCGCAGTGAAACCCATTTGTATGATTCACAGAGATCACGAAGAAGAAGTAGTGTCTTCTCGTCGCAGGACCATAGGCCCTTGGCCCATAGGTCCAAGGTGTGCGCTCCCCATCATTCTTCTGACGCGTCTGTGGTCAGAACCACCTCCGGCTGAGGCAGCGAAAAAGGCATACCGGCGCAGGCGTTTTGGGAGTCGAGCCACCAACGGAGAGAGCGGGCAACCGGCTTTGGGATGGTGAGGCGTCGGGATGGGGAGTCCCTCTCGGGGTCAAAGACGGATAGGAACGAGGACTGGAGGACTCGGGATCGAAGCCTTGCCCATGGTGTAACGAAGGTTGTTGATGCCATATGGCCCAGAGCGACTTGGACCTCTCTGGCGGTGACTCGCCTTCAGTTGATGCACTGACGGAGGGCCAGGCAAAGCTCCCGAAACCAGTCGGGAGGCAGGAATGTTGTACAACTGTCGGAGTCGAGGATTGAGCCAATGAATCTTATCTGTCTGGTGCGAAGCAGCTGTGATTTTTCCAAGTTTACCACCAGTCCCAAAGCCATTAGAAGTTCTAGGGTCTCGGTGGTATGTCGGTGTAGCTCGCGCCTCGGCGGAGCCACTAGCAGCCAGTCGTCCAGATACGGGAAGACTCTGATGTCTCGACGATGCAAGAATGACACCACCGGTGCCATGTACTTGGTGAACACTCGCGCGGCTGTAGACAGGCCAAAGGGGAGGACGTTGTATTTGTAGGCGTTGGGCCTGATGGCAAAGGCAAGAAATCTGCGGTGACTCTCTCGGATGCTGACATGGAAGTAAGCGTCCTTTAAATCGATCATCGCAAACCATAGGCCCTGGTGTAACAAGGGTAAAATAGAAGCAAGAGTTACCATACAGAAGCAGCGATAGGACAGGTATGTGTTCAGAACTCTGAAGTCCAGTATGGGCCTGATCCCCCCATCGGCCTTAGGGACTGTGAAATAACGGGAGAAAAAACATCTGGAAATGTTGGTGGCGTTGATGGGCGAGATGGCGCCCTTGGCAAGTAAGGTGCGTACTTCGTCGAGAAGGGTGTCTGGGGTGGTGGTGGAAAGAATAGCTCCACTTGGTGGGAGCTCTTCGAATTCGAGGGCATAACCACTGCAGACGATGGTGAGGGCCCAAGAATCAGTAGATATCGAAGCCCAGATGCTGGAAAAAGGCCTCAATCTGTCCAGGAAGCTAAGGGAGGAGGGAGCGACAGAGTACGCTGCACCCCTTCAGGGCCTTTTCTTAGCTGGATCGGTGTCCTGCCTCCGGTAATTCTTCCTGTACCTAGGCGCGGAGTGGCGGCCTGAGGAGGAAGAGGACTGCGAGGGGTATCTCTGTCTGAGCTGGTCCTGGCACTGGAAAGGACGGTCCTGCTGGTAGGGCCTCTGACCCTATCCGTACCATTGGCGGATTCCAGTAAACCGTTTGCGGGAAGAGGCATGGGGGGAGGATGACATACCATGCTTCTTCGCTGCGGTCTTCATCCGGTATTTGAAATTGAGCTTTTCGTCCATCTCGCGGTGGAAGAGGCCATCCTCATCGAAGGGCATGTCCTCGATGGTCGAGCGGGCGTTCTGATTCAGGTTGGACGATCTCAGCGATGCATGCCTGCGTAGAGCTATCGCAGCGGCCATGGATTTCGCAGCGCAGTCTGTGGAGTGTCTGGCCGAAATGATGAGCCAACTCCCAATAGAGTGTGCCTCATCACGAACCTCCGAGAGGGTGCCCTGGGACTCGTCAGGAAAGTCCGGTATCAGGGGAGAGATCTTCTCCATTAGCCACTGTATATATGCGCCCATACAGGCATTATAATTGGCCACTCTGATCCCCAGGGCTGAAGAGAAATAGGCCTTCTTGGCCAGGGCGTCGACCTTCTTGTCTTCCTTATCAGATGGCATCGAGGAAGACTTCGGGGTGGACGCGCGTTGAGAGCCCTCCACAATCGCTGAATTTTGCCTGGGGTGTCCGAACAACCATGCAGGGTTGCTGGGTGCGATTCTGTAGAGGGACTCAATCTTCGTATTGTTGGCCGACGTTGATGCCAGGGCCTCCCATGCGCGCCTGGCCAACTTTTCCAGAGATGGCAACAAGGGAATTGCAGGTGGTGTGGGCAGTTTGCCCTGGATATGCCTTTCAATCGGGTCCAAAGCCTCATCTTCCATCTGGGAAATCTGGATGTCCAGAGCATTGCCCATCTTTATCACATGCTCTGCAAAGGTACGGACGTCATCTGAGGGCGAGACTGCACCGGGCTGCACAAAGTCTTGATTTGAAGGTTGGTAGTTGCCCTCCACCGAAGATTCTGAGTCGCCCCGCAGGCGATGACGGGCCCAGGATGATGCTTCATCCTCCGTCTCTAGCAAGTCCACGACATCGAAGTCTGTTACGGCCTTGACGTGGTGTGGAGGCGCCGCGGCGGTCTGGGAAGGTTTGGAGGATGTCGGCGGTTTGGTCTTTTGCATAGGTAAGACAAAGTGAGACCTGACAGATTCATGGGGGACCGCCATGTAGTACCTATCGGTCTCGCTGTCATAGAAGTAGTTGGGCTACAACTCCCGAGGAGGAGATGGAGAGGCGGTGCGATGCACAAGGGCTCGATGAACCACCGATTTGGGCATCGGGGTGGTGGACCGACAGCCATCCCGAGAACTGGCTGGGGAAGCTGGGTTGGAGAGGACGTCGATGGTGTCCTCAGGCAGGTGCCGGAATGTTGGGAGCGACTGGCCCTTGGTCGGAGAACGGTGTCGGGGCTCGGAACAGCTATCGGGGACCTTGGGGTTCTTGGTGGTCGAACTTTTCGACGCCTTGGATGCAGAACGGGGGTCTGCTGGTCTGCGGTCAATGTCAGGCCGATCTCGAGAGGCATCTCCATGCCTAGAAATGCCAGAATCCCGTCGGTCAGCGTGGTGGCGCTTGGCGGCCGACTGCTGATCCTCAGGCGAGAGGGTGTGGGATCTCTTGGTTGCCGAAGGTGTAGCGGCTGTCGCGGCCGAGACCTTGGCAGAAGAAGATCTTGAGGTGGAGCCCGTCGGGGCTGAGGCCTTAGGTAAGGAGGATCTCGAGTCCTTGTCGGTCGCACGGTCCTCCTTAGAGCCCTTTTTGTGTTTGTCCTTCTTGGACAGCCGAGAGCTCTCCTCCGAGGGTCCCTCGGCCCCAATCTCCTCATCCTGGGGAACCGACACGGGCTCCATAGTGGTCAATTGGGCTGGCTCGGTGGACAGAGGCTAAGTTGGGGCCTCGGCCAAGGTTGGCAATGGAGTCAAAGCGGCCGAAGATGTAGCGCCCGCAGAAGACATCGCGCCCGCAGTGAAGACCTTGCTGTAGATAGCGGCCTTCAACCTAGTCTCCCGGTTCTTCCTTGCTTGGGGAGTGAGGGATTTACACAAAGCACAAGCTGCAGGGATGTGCATCTCACCCAAGCAAAGGAGACAAGCTGAATGAGGGTCTTGGCCGGGGATTTCCCCCACCACAAACGGAACACTTCTTGAAGGGGACCGGGGGCATGGTCAGCTTACAATTCGTGGTCAGTCAGTCTGAGGTCGATAGCCTTCCGTGAAGATTGCCAAACTAGAGGAAAAGCGAGCATGTAGTCAAACAGTCTGGGCCCGGTGAGATTTTCAATCAAAGGGTCAAGCAAAGAGTAGTAAAAAAAAATGGTCCGTGGTCAATCTTTAGTGATTCTAATCTGAGATCTGAAGAGCGAAGTTCCCAAAGGCAGCAAATGCGGCGGGAAAAAGGAACTGGGGAAAGAGCGGGAAAGCAGGGGCTTTATAAGGGATGGGCACAGCTACCGCCATAAAGTCTCTATATCAGGGGTAGGCAACCTGCGGCCCGCGGGCCGGATGCGGCCCGGCGAGGCCTTGGGACCGGCCCCAGCCCGGTCCTGCCGCCGATTGCCGCCAGGGCCTTTGACCTTTCGCACGCAGGGGCAATTGTCTATAGAAGCCTCAGAAACATGCATTTATATTAACATTTTTTAAAAAATCAGCAAATTTCTTCGTGTGTCCTCCACTTTTTTTAAAAAAGTGTCCACCATTTGAAAATTTTGTCCTACATTTGTCCCGGTTTATTTATTTATTTAAACATTAAAAAAATTATTTAACTATTTATTTTTTGGCTTCGGCCCCCCCAGTTGTCTGAGGGACAGCAGCCCGGCCCCCGGCTCAAAAAGGTTGCCTACCCCTGCTCTATCTGTTGCAAAGAGTACTTTGCCCAGTGATTCCAGAAGTTTCCGAAAGCACTGCGCAGGCGCAGTACAACCCATTTGTATGATTCACAGAGACCACGAAGAAGAAAAACAAATATTATTATTATTACTATTACTATTATTATTATTTAATAATTATATTTTTCCAAATCAAATTGGGAAATAACAAAATTAAATTAAAAAATTAAAATTAAAATTAAAAATAAAATAAAAAACATAAAAGAAAACATAAATGAACAAATCTAAAATAATCAATACTATCCCCTTCGCTCCCACCCCCAGGCTATGACATGGCCACCCGCGCGGCTGAGTGAAGCTGGAGGAGTTTGAGCAAAGCCGCATCCTGCGAGTGAACCTGAGTCAAGGGGAGGTAAAGGGGAAGAAGGGACTGAGGTGCAATGGGGGGGGGGGGGTCGTCCAGGAGACAATCACTGACCCCTTCCTCCTTCGGAGCAGGTGACCCTGATGCAGTACCAGCTGCCTGACAACAGCCTCGCAACTCTGCCTTTCCACCGGTGAGTAGCCCCCGCAGGGCCTTTGATAGCTGCTGCAATGCTGCTGCTGAAGCAGGGGAGGTGGGCAAGGCAGGGGGTCCCTCCCGCTTCTGCCTGTGTTTTCTCCATTCCAGGGTGCAAGTCTACCTTAATCTCCGCTGCCATCTCTCCCCAGAGGTAAACCGTCTTTAGTTGCAGCTGTCAGGAGTGGGGGGCCGTAAGCGTGTCCCCCCAGCTGCTCCTCCTCACTGCCCTCCCTCCTCTCATCCTCAGCCACGCTGTGAACGTGCCCGGAGATCTTCCGTATACCAGGGCTTACGTTTAGAAGCAGGCCTGAAAGGGCGCTTGGGAGCGATACTGTGTATAGCCCTAGAAAGACCGATATTCCAAATACCAGTGAGGGCATCAACAGAGTCGCCGTCATTTCCAACTGTGAGCCTCTCTAAGGCTTCTTGGAACCTCTCAGGTTCCATCAGCCTTCGAGGGTGGACCATCCTAACTGGTCCACCACCCCCGGGGGGGATCTGGGTAGAGGCCTTGATTTTCACCTCTACCAGGAAGTGATCCGTCCATGGCAGGGGGGAAACATTAGCTATTTCCACCCACGGATTTTCCGCATCCGAACAGAAGACCAAATCGAGAGTATTACCCGCACAATGCGTAGGACCCTGTATCAGCTGGGACAGGCCCATGGCCGCCATGGTATCCATGAATTCCCGAGCCGCACCAGATGGAACATGGCTGGCCGTGAGAGAGATGTTGAAGTCGCCCAGGACAAGAAGCCTGGGCGTCTCCATCATCAGCTCAGCGACCAGCTGTGTCAGCTCGTTAAGGGAGTCCGCTAATGCACGGGGTGGCCGATACACTAGCAGAATCCCTAGACTGTCCCTCGCCTTTAGGGTCAGGTAAATACACTCGATATAGGAGGTCTGTCGGATGTGGTTCCTGGTGAGGGAGACGGTGTTCCTATGTATCAAGGCCACACCACCACCCCGCCCACCTAACCTGCGCTGGTCCTTCACCGAGAACCCAGCAGGCAGGGTCTGAGCCCACACAGCATCTCCTTCAGGCCCAAGCCAGGTCTCGGTAATGCAAGCCAGGTCACACTTACTGTCCTCCAACATATCGTGGAGGATGTGGGTCTTGTTGTTAATAGACCTGGCATTGCACAGGAGCAGCGACAGGGTTTGTGGCACGGTTGGAGTGACCCTCAGGTCCTTCAGGTTGGGAGGGGGACAGGAAGGCGAGATAGATATGATGCATCGATCACGCCTTCCCCTGGAACGCAAGTCCCTTCTCCCACCACCATACCTCCCCCTGCCCCACACAACCTCAATTGGAGCTCCGCCCGCAGAGATGTTATCCCCGGCCCAGGCATCCCCCGCATCTCTATCCTCCCCCCACCCTTCTATGGCTGCTAGAGGAGCAGAGGTTAGCCACCACAGGCATCCTCTGTTCCCGGGCTTGTCCAAAGCCTCCCTAACCCAATAAGAACTGGGCACTCCCGGGGGCGGCACTCCCGGGGCGGTGCGCAGATGCGCATCTCCGACACCCCGGGAGGAGGCCGCCCGGCAGAAGGCGCAGCTCTGGTGGCGACGGTGGTCCGGCGAGGAGGCAAAAAGGGGGCGTGTCAGGGAGGGACTGGTTGCCCGGCTTTATACCCGCCGCTCTCACCTGGCGGGCTCCTCCCTGCTTCCCCCCAGGTGTCTCTTAAAGGCCTACTTGCTTTCTGGCCGCCAAACGCCAAAGCCAGAAGCCAAGCCCAGAGTCCCACAAGAGTCCCGCTGCGGTGCTCCCCAGTCCGTGGGCGGCACTCCTGGGGCGGTGCGCAGATGCGCACCTCCGACACCCCGGGAGGAGGCCGCCCGGCAGAAGGCGCAGCTCTGGTGGCGATGGTGGTCCGGCGAGGAGGCAAAAAGGGGGCGTGTCAGGGAGGGACCGGTTGCCCGGCTTTATACCCGCCGCTCTCTCCTGGCGGGCTCCTCCCTGCTTCTCCCCAGGTGTCTCTTAAAGGCCTACTCACTTTCTGGCCGCCAAACGCCAAAGCCAGAAGCCAAGCTCAGAGTCCCACAAGAGTCCCGCTGCGGTGCTCCCCAATATAGATGTTGCTGGACAGGGAAGCGTCCCTGGAGAGAAGTGGCTGTTGGTTTCAGTCCCTTGGGGCTCAGATGTTGGCGTGCTCTCCCTCTTACTGGGTGATCCAGCAGCTGGGACCGGCAAGATGGTTCTTTTCTCCCTCAGAGTCCACAGCAGTGGCAGTTGGAAGGGAGGGAGGTTGCCTCACCAGCAGCTGGGACCGGCAAGATGGTTCTTTTCTCCCTCAGAGTCCACAGCAGTGGCAGTTGGAAGGGAGGGAGGTTGCCTCCTTCAACGTGCTGTCCTACACCTGTTCAGGGCTGCAGATCCGCTTCCTATGCTTTGTAGGGCTCTAGCCTAGCCTGCCCGATCACTGGGTGCGCTATGTGACCCAAAGCAAGTCTTATGTCATCCGCCTCCATGCAGGGTAGAGCCTCTGCCTTGGCCAGGCTGCCCTCCTCCCTCCCACGACAGAGAAGGATGACCGGGAAGCAGCCTCTTTGCACAACTAACTTTATTTTTGAACCAACAGGTATCATCAGTGAAACAACAGTGCCACAGGAAACAGCCTTCCAAGAGAAGGGTCCTGTGAGAAAGCCCAAATGCGAAACTTTAGGGCCCTCAAAGTGGCCCTGAGAAAGGAGGTGGGTACCGAAACTGCGGCCTCGGAGGGTGTTGCTCCACGATAGGCTGGCAGGATGTGGCAGAGGAGGCAGGACCGCGGCCTCAGGCCTCCTGGAGGGGCAGAGAAAACGGGGACATGGACGAATCCATGCCTCTCTTCCCATGGGACTTGTATCCTACCAACCCTGGCACCGAACAGAGCCTTGCGCTGTCTACTTGGTCTTGTCTGGAGCATTCCTAAGCACCCACACTCATGCACGAATGCAGAGGACAGCCAGCCCCGCGAGAGGGACAGCACACCCCAAATGCCCTTGGCAGTTATGCTGGCAAAGTCTCCAGCCTTACCGATTTGGCCTTCAGTCCAGATGGAGGCGATTGTGGTCCTTCAGCTGCTGCGGCGGCGGTGGCAGTGGCGGCTGGTGGTTCTGAGTTGGGGCCCCTGAGGGCTGCTGGGAGGCCAGCTGTGGGTGTCTGCTACAACAAAGAACGTAAAAGCACCAGCAGTGCAATAATAATAATAATAATAATAATAATAGCAGCATTTATTTATATGTCACCCAGTCACTGAGAATCCAGGTGATTTGCAACGGAGGTGATAAAACAAAGCAATAGGAATAACATGAAACAAAAAACAAATATAACATGGGAGTACATTAAACTATAAGAACAAAATTAACAGTTAACAATAGCATTAAATAAAAAATACATAGCAATTATAACAAAAAATAGATAGCAATTATGGCCAAAGAAAAGAAATACATAGCAATAACATATGAAAAAGAACATAATTCTTAACAATTCACAAAAACAGTAAGTAGCAGGAGAAATGTATTACAACAACAACAACAACAATAAAAATGACATAACAATTAGCATAGCAAATCACCTTAACATTAAACCCAAAATACATGACAAAAAGGAATGTTGGGTACTTACCGTGACACGTTCATTTCCTGCAGAGAAGGGTCCTGGCATCCTGTAATCTGGGTTTAGCTCCTCCTATTTGCTCCTGTAGGCAGGGACTATAAACAAAAGACCGGCCCCTATATAGGGAGGAGCTAGCCCCCCTGAGCCTCAGTCAATAACAAGCCAAGTGAGTAGCAAGGTAAATCAAGGAAGGACAGGTTACTCACCTGTAACGGTATTTCTTCGAGTGGTCATCTGCGAATACATACAAATGGGTTTTACTGCGCCTGCGCAGTGCTGTTCGGATACTTCTAGAATCACTGGGTAAAGTACACTTTGCAACATATAGAAACTTTTTGGCGGTAACCCCGCCCCCCTCCTATAAAGCCCCGGTTCCCGCTCTTTTCCCCAGTTCCAAATTTTTCTGCCAAGTAGGCGATGTGAGACAGAGCCAAAATGAGCAAGACACCGAGGGGAGGATGGGTGGGATTTGTATGTATTCGTAGATGACCACTCGAAGAAATACTGTTACAGGTGAGTAACCTGTCCTTCTTCTTCGTGGTCTCTGCGAATCATACAAATGGGTTTAGACTGACAAGCTTAGGTATATGGCGGAGGGAGTGTCCTGAAACCCAAGCTATGGTAAACCAAAGGTAGATTTATTATAACAATAAAACTGTGAACCATAAAGAGTCAGCCCTGTTTTTTGCACAGCAGATCAATTGCAGACATAATCATTGCAAGACATGAGAAGGGCATGTAAGGTCACGCACGACCATACCCATTGGCATTGTGCAAGCGTAAATCAAAGTTCAGCTAAGTAATAACCTTGCAGAACCTGAGGAGGGAATATAAGGTCATGCAAGACCAATTCCACTGGAAGTGAACACAAGTGAACACGTTATAGATCAATCCAAACATAGTACCTTCTGCATAAGACATGGCACAACCTACAGAAATAAAGCAGTCAATGCAAACCAGAAACCAACACAGCCATCCCAAAGGGTGTGTCCCGAATGGCCCTGGTGTCGAGTCTATAATGTTTTATAAAGGTCAACGGCTGGGACCAAACAGCCGCTTTGCAAACATCAGTTAAGGGAATGCCAGCCAGAAAGGCAGAGGACGCTGCAACCGCCCTGGTCGCATGCGAGCGGACCCTGGCCGGTGTTGGTTTCCCCAACAGTTCATAACAGAGATGGATGGTGCTAGCCACCCATTTCGAGAGTCTTTGGGGCGACACCGGAAAACCCCTTCTTGGCTCCGAATAGCACTGAAAAAGTCTTTCGCAACGACTCGAACCCATAGTTCTGTCCAAGTAGAAAGCCAAAGCTCTCCGAACGTCCAGCATATGGAGGCTGCGTTCCTCCACAGTCGATGGGTTCGAAGCCAAAGTCAGCAACACAATGTCCTGACACATGTGAAAGAGGGAAACCACCTTAGGGAGGAAGGTGATATCAGTCCGGAGTACCACCTTGTCCTTGTGGAACTGGAGGAAGGGTTCATCCCTCCGTAGGGCACAAAGTTCTCCTGCCCGGCGAGCCGAAGTGATGGCCACCAGGAAGACAGTCTTCCAAGTTAAAAGTCTTAGGTCCGTTGTGGCCAAGGGCTCAAAGGGCTTGGACTGGAGGGCAGCCAGCACAACCTCCAAACTCCAAGCCGGGGCAGGGGCCGAAACCTGGGGATAGAGGTTATTGCAACCTTTTAAAAAGTTCTTTACAAGAGGGTCCCTGAAAAAGGAAGGTAAACCATCATACTGGAAATGTGAACAAATAGCAGACAGGTAACATTTGATGGATGCGAGGCACAGTCCCGCATCCACCAACGACATCAAGAAATCAAGCACCACTGGCACAGTGATGCAATGTGGAGACAGATGAATGAAAGGAACCTCTTCCATTTGGAGGCATAGGACTTCTGGGTTGCAGGCCTATGCGCAGCACGGATCACCCTCCATACCGAAGGGGGCAACGCCGTCAACGCCGGAGTCTCCAAGCCACCATCGGCAACGAGTCAATGTCGGGGTGCCGAACTCTCCCCTCTTGGAGGGTGAGAAGGTCCGGCCTTGGTTCCAGCCGGAGAAACTCGCTGTTGGAAAGGCGAAGGAGCAGTGGAAGCCACGGCTGTCTCGGCCACCACAGGGTGATGAGGATCGCATCGACTCCCTCTCTCGACATCTTGGACACCACTCTGGTCAGCAGCGGAAACGGGGGAAAGGCATAAGTCGTTTCCCGGGACCAATCAAGGGCGAATGCGTCTCCGAGGGGACTCTCGTGTCGCACCCGAGAACAGAACTGGGGACAATGGCTGTTGGAGGCTGTTGCAAACAGGTCGATCCGGTGAGCTCCCCACCGATAAAACAGGTCGCCGACTGTCTCTGGATGAAGCCTCCATTCGTGGCAGGTTGAGGTCCTGCTGAGTTGATCTGCTAAGGTGTTCTCGTCTCCTGGCAGGTGAATCGCCTGGAGGAGGATGTCTCTCTGGATGCACCAGTCCGAGATCCTCAACGTGATGTCCAGGAGAGTTTTGGACTTGGTGCCTCCCTGTTTGTTGACATAGTACATCACCGTTGTGTTGTCGGTCCTGAGCAGAACCACCTTGCCTGTGATGGTGGATTCGAAAGCTTTCAAAGCCTTCTCAACAGCCAGCATTTCTAGTGTGTTGATGTGGAGAGCACATTCCCGTTGCGACCACTTTTGTCTTACACACAAGTCCAGGAGATGGGCACCCCAGCCTTCCATCGACGCATCCGTCGTCAGGGTCATTTGTGGCTGAGGCTGAACGAAGGGCATACCGATGCACACGTTTTGGGAGTCTAGCCACCATCCGAGAGAGGCGGTCACAGGTCTCGGCAAAGTGAGCCATCTGTTTGGGGAGTCTGTCAGGGGTCGAAGACGGAAAGGAACCACGACTGGAGTGGCCTGAGGCGCAGCCGTGCCCAGGGAGTCACAAAAGTAGTGGACGACATGTGTCCCAAGGCAACCTGGATGTCCCTGGCCCTGACTCTCCTGTGCGAGTGGACGGCGCGGACCGCAGCTGACAAAGTCTGGAAGCGGTCTCGAGGAAGGTAGGCAGTAGACTCTTCGGAGTCGAGTACGGAGCCGATGAAACGGACCTGCTTGGACGGGGTCAAGTGGGATTTCTCTAGGTTGACCACGAGTCCCAAGTCTGACAAGAGGCGCAGGGTGAAGTGAATTGCGTTCTGAAGCTCTTGTCTTGACGGGGCTGTCAGCACCCAGTCGTCTAGGTATGGAAAGACGCTGAGTCCCCTCTGATGGAGGTAGGCTATCACTGGGGCCATGCACTTCGTGAAGACTCGAGGGGCCGTGGCCAAGCCGAATGGGAGCACATTGTAGTGGTAGTCGACGGAGCCGATGGCGAAGGCGAGGAACCTGCGGTGGGACTCCCTTATCCCCACATGGAAATAAGCATCCTTTAAGTCCACCGTCGCAAACCAATGGTCTTGGTGAAGTAAGGGCAAAATGGAAGCCAATGTTACCATGCGAAAACGTCTATACTGCAAAAAGGAATTAAGTTCCCTTAGATCCAGTATGGGCCTGGTTCCTCCATCTGGCTTTGGAACCGTAAAGTACCTGGAGAAAAAGGCCCTGGGCCATGACTCCGGTGGCAAGGGTGAGATGGCCCCTTTTTGAGGGAGAGCGCGCACTTCGTCGAGAAGGGTGCCCGAGGGGGCAGTAGAAATAAAAGCTCCGGTGGGCGGGAGCTCTTCAAACTTGAGGGTATAGCCCCTTTGGACGATGTTGAAGACCCAGGAGTCGGAAGAAATAGAGCCCCATGTGGTGGCAAAGGGCCTAAGTATGTTGAGGAAGAAGAGGGTGGGAGAGGCGAAGTGCGCTGGGGATCTTCATGCCCTCTTTTTTCCCTGGTCGGGCTCTTGCCGGCGGTTTTTACGGTAACGGGACTGGTTGCGACGGCCCGAGGAAGAGGACGACTGGGATGGGTATCCCTGTCGCTGTGAACCTTGTTGGTGGAACTGACGTTCGTGGTAGGGAGGCCTCTGGAACTGACCTTGGTGATGTTGCCAGGGGCAGAGACGCTTGCGGAAAGAAGAAGGTCCAGGTGTGGACATGCCATGCTTCCGAGCCGCCGCCTTCATTCGAAACTTCTTGTTGAGCCTGTTGTCTGTATTGGCATGGAACAAGCCCGAGCCGTCGATAGGCATGTCCTCGATGGTGGCCCACACACTCTGGTTGAGGTCGGAGCCCCAGAGCCAAGCATGTCTCCTCAGTGCAATGGACACCGACATAGCTCTCCCAGTGCATTCGGTGACGTTTCTGGCCGCTGTGATCAGCCAGCTGCCAATAGAATGGGCCTCGTCCCTAATCTCAGTCAAGGTCCGTTGTACCTCATCTGCAACGTCCGGAATTATTGGGGAAATGCTTTCCATTAATGTCTGGACGTATGCCCCCATGCAAGCCGTGTAGTTAGTGGCTTTAGCTGCCAACGCGGCCGCCGCATATGCCTTCTTAGCCAGTGCGTCTATCTTCCTGGCTTCTTTGTCCACCGGGGAGGTAGTTTGTCGCTGGGTGGAAGTCTGCTGAGCGCCCTCCACGATAGCAGAGTTCTGGCGAGGATGGGATGTCAGCCAAGGAGCGTTAGGGGCAGAGACCCTGTACAGCGACTCAATCTTGCGTGGAGGACCGAGGAGCGAGGATGGGGCGTCCCACGAACGCTTGAGGATTGTCTCCAGGGATGGAAGAAATGGGACGCACGGGGGTGTTGGGACCCGGCCATGGACCTGACGTTCCACTGGGTCTCTTGCGTCCTCATCAGGGTAGGCCAGTTCAATGTCCAGAGCCCTGGACATTTTGATCACATGTTCCGCAAAGGAACGCACGTCATCCGACGGGGAGGCAGCCTCCGGATGGTGGAGCTCCTGAGGCGATTGGCGCGGGGGATCATCGTCATCTGAAGGCTCCTTGGAACCGACCAACAGGTCCGGCTCGGAATCAGAGGACTCAACCTGCAGCATCACCTTCGCCCTGGGCCTGTCCGTTGGTCGTGGGGCGGACTGGATCAAGGCAGCTCTGGACGTCGGTATGCGATCCGAACGCCCTTCCTCCTGGCGTCGGCTTTCTCGGGGGCGATCACATGAGGAGACTCTGGACATCGCGACGTCTTTAGATACGTTCACGTAGAATTGGTCCGCCTCGTAAGCAAGAGGTAGAGAGAACGGATCCCCTAGGAAACAAACAGAGAATAAAAAGTAGAATGAGTAAAAGGCCAACCACTAGGCAATTTAAGCAGTCACAAAAAATGGCACAAACACAGGGAAGGTCGCCTTCAACATCACCAGAAAGACAAATAGATGTAGCAATGCAAATAGCTAATCTGCTGGAAGAATTTAAGACGTTTAAACAGGACATGAAAAAGGAAATGAAGGAAAACAGGGAGGAAATTAAGGAAGAAGTGAGAAAAGAAGCAGATAAGATAGGCAGTAAAATAGAAAGGATATCAGAAGAAGTAGGACAAGTTAAGAAAGATATAAAGGAGTTAAGAGTGAGGACACATGACCTAGAAAGAGCATCAAAACAGGCTAAAGAAAGACTACAACAGGAGGAATGGAGAACAACACAATTAGAGTTAAAACAGAGAGAGAAATGTTTAAAACTTAGAGGGTTATCAGAAGATCCCAATGAAAATCTGGCAGAAAGGATAATCCCAGCGTTGGAAAAATTTCTGGAAATAGAGGAAGGAAAATTGGAATTAGAAATTGATAGAATGTTTAGAATTAATTCAAGAGTGGCCAGAGAAAGGAAAGTACCGAGAGATATTGTAATATATCTGATGAGGACAAAGATAAAGGATTTAATAATCCGAAAAAGCTATGCTAAGAAGTTAATGGTGGATAAAGAAGAGCTAAGAGTGTTTAAAGATATCCCAAGTCAAATCTTAAAGAGGAGACAAGAGTATAAATTCCTGACAAGGTTATTGATGAAGGATGAAATAGAGTTTAGATGGGATGGAATAGAAGGTATTTCTTTCAATTATAAGCAAAAACGGTACAAAGTAGATACAATAGAAAAAGCTAAAGAGATTTACGAAAGAATTAAGCAAGATACTGAAGAAAGTAAGGGTTAAGAAAAAATAAGAGAGAAAAGATAGAAAACGGGGTGAGCTTCATGAGAATAAGCGTTTTTGGGAAAAGAGGGGAAACGCTGGAAATAATAAGAGAAATTTAAGAGAAGGAGTTAATTGTAAGAAAAAAAATATATGTAAAATAAAGATGGGGATTAAATGTTTAATTTGGAATGTGAAAGGATTAAACTCAGGTGCAAAAAGGAAACGAGTATTTCATTTTGTAGAAAAACAGAAAGCGGACATTATTTGTCTGCAAGAAACACATATAAACAAAAGGGATATAAAATATCTAATAAATGGAAAATTAGGATTACAGTATGTGTCGGCATATGAAAAAAGAAAAAGAGGAGTTGTTATATATATTGGAAAGGATGTACAGGGTAAAGAGATAATGATAGATCAAAATGGGAGGATTGTGGCAGTAGAAGTTAATATTAGGGATACAAGAATGTTAATAATAGGAATTTATGCCCCGTTCGAGGAGAAGGAGGACTTCTTCAGGAAAGTACAAGATATAATTTTGGAACAGAAAGTGGACAAAGTAATTGTAATGGGTGATTGGAATGGGGTATTTAACCCAAAAGAGGATAGATTAACAGTAAATGAAAAGAGGAATAAGAGTAAGAAAGGACTTCATGGGAAACTTCCGAAAATAGTATGGGATTTAAAAAACAATTGTGCATTAGAAGAAGCATGGGGGTATAAATATGGGACAGAAAAAGGATTTACATTCTACTCAGAAAGACATAAGTCCATGTCAAAAATAGACATGTTTGTCATGTCTAAAGCAATGCTACCGGACATTAATAAAATAGAAATATTGCCAAAAATAATATCAGACCATAATCCGGTAGCTCTAAGCTTAAATGAAAAAAGGAAAGAATGGGCATGGAGATCAAACGAATCTCTGTTAGAAGAAAAAGAGAGTGTAGAATATGTAAAGAAAGAATTAGAATGGTTTTTTAAAGAAAATGGAAGAGGAGGTATAAGATCAAGAGTAGTATGGGACACATGTAAAGCAGTCATGAGGGGAATATTTTTAAAATTGGGGTATGAAAAAAAGAAGAAGAGAGAAGGAAAGATGAAGAAGTTAATGGAAAAGATTAAAGAAAAAGAAAGGGAATTAAGGGAAAATCCAAAAAACAAGACAGGAGGCAAAGATAGCTCAAATACAACTTAATGAAGAGTTAAATAAGGAAGTAGAATGGCAACTAAAAAGGAATAGGCAAAAATTCTTTGAAGCAGCTAATAAGCCGGGAAAGTGGCTGGCACAAAGAATAAGAAAGATGCAAGAAAAAAAGTTGATTTTGGAATTAAGGGCAGGAGACAAGCTGTATAAAGGGCAAAGAGATTTAAAAAGAGTCTTTAAAGAATTTTATGAGGACCTATACAAAGAAAGTAAGACTGGGGAAAGGGAGCGAGAGAAGATAGAGAAGTATCTGGAAAAGCAAAGAATAACAAGCATAGGAAAAGAAGAACAAGAGAAGCTGAATGCTCCAATCTCAGAAAAAGAAATAAAAGAAGCAATTAGGAGGGCCAAAAGCAGGTCAACACCTGGGCCTGATGGACTCTCAGGCGGTTTCTATAAAAAATTTGAAGAAATAATAACACCTCACTTGTTGGAAGTATATAATAAAATAGGAGAAGAAGGGAAACCGGAGTCATGGAAGTATAACAATATAGTTGTGATACTAAAAGAAGGAAAGGATGCAAAAGAACCCAAAAATTACAGGCCGATATCACTTATAAACAATGATTATAAAATATTAACGTCAATTTTAGCGGAAAGATTAAAAGTAATCCTAGAGGAAAGAATTCATAAGGATCAGAACGGGTTCCTACCAGGGAGACAAATAAATGAAAATATAAGAACGGTGATAGATGTATTAGAATATTATAACACTAATAAAGAAAAGAAAGCCGCTATTATATTCATTGACTCAGAGAAAGCATATGATAATATAAGTTGGGAGTTTATGTATGCGCTACTGGAGAAAATGCAAGTGGGAGAAAAATTTTTAAAATGGATAATAGAACTGTACAGAGATCAAAGAGCTAAGGTGATAATCAATGGGGAGAAATCTGAGGAAGTGGAGATCCAGAAGGGGACAAGGCAGGGGTGTCCACTGTCTCCTTTGTTATATATTATGATTATTGAGGTCCTACTGCAGAATATAAGACAAAATGGAAAAATACAAGGAGTGACGATAAAAGATCAGTCCTATAAGGTGAAAGCCTATGCAGATGACATCGCAGTATATATGGAAAATCCACTACTCAACATAAAGGAATTAAAAAAAACCATAAAAGAATTTGGAGAAGTAGCAGGGCTAAAGATTAATGAGGAGAAAACAGTTATAATTACAAAAAATATGACAAAACAAGAAGAAAAAGAGCTAGAGGAGGTGACAAAATTTAAAATCCAAAAAAAAGTTAAATACCTGGGAGTGTGGATAACAAAAAGAGTTGGAGACTTGTATGAAAACAACTACCAGAAAAAATGGAAGGAAATAAAGGAGGAATTAGGGAGATGGGCAAGGTTACGCCTCTCCTTATTAGGGAGAATGGCGGCAATAAAAATGAGCGTGCTGCCCAAGTTCCTATACTTATTCCAGAACCTCCCGATTAGAAATACAGACAAGTGCTTTAGGGATTGGAGAAAAGAACTATCGAATTTCATTTGGGCGGGAAGAAAAGCACGAATAAAATGGGACAACTTGATAGATCATAAAAGTAGAGGGGGTTTAGGAGTACCAGAATTACAAAAATATTATTATGCATGCGGAATGGTATGGGTTGAAGACTGGATCAAGTTAAAAAATGACAGATTATTATGTTTAGAAGGACATAATAATAAATATGGGTGGCACGCATACCTAGTATATAAGAAATGGAAGGAGGATAAGGAATTTAAAAAACACATTATAAGAAAAGGATTATTAAGGATATGGGAACATTATAAGAAAAAGTTTTATAGGAGAATACCCCAATGGACGTCACCGCAGGAGGCCCATTTCGGGAAGTTTAGAAGGAGTAAGGAACAATGGATAAGATATGAACAAATACTGGAGGAGGATAAGAAGGGACATTTAAAAATAAAATCCAGAGAAAAATTAGAAAAGGAAAATATGAGGATAGAATGGTTCCCATATAAGCAATTGGAGGAAAGGCTCAAAAAAGATGTAAAACAAGAGGGAATAGAAACCACAAAAAATGAATTAGATAAGATAATCTTTGAAAAACAGAATAAGAAGAAAATATCCAAATACTATGCGGGACTGCTAGAAAGGGATTTAGAACATGAAAGGATAAAGGAAAACATGACAAAATGGAGTCAATTGATGCAACAAAATATAAATCTGGATGAGTGGGAAAGAACGTGGGAAAAAACGAATAAATTTACTTTAGCACAAAATTTAAAAGAAAATTATTATAAAATGTTTTATTTGTGGTATATTACGCCGGTTAAGATATCTAAAATGTATAAAAACACAAATAAGGCATGCTGGAAGTGTAAAAAAGCAGACGGAACCTTCTACCACATGTGGTGGACATGCACAAAAGCTAAACAATTCTGGAACGGGATACATTGTGTGATGAAAGAAATAATAGGGGGAAGATTACAAAAGATTCCGGAGGTATATTTGTTGAATATGACCTGTAAAGTAGAGAAGGAAATAGAGAGGAAATATGGGAGGATAATTTTGTATATGATTTCGACGGCAAGACTACTATATGCACAGAGATGGAAAACAACGCAAATACCAAGTATAGAGGATTGGTTGAATAAGGTGATGGAAATGAAAGAGGCAGATAGACTGTCCCGAAGTATAAAAAGAAAAGAAGAAGATGAAGGTGATGATGCATGGATTATAATAGAACAGTATTGGAATAGGTCTATGTGAAGAAGAGACTGTAAAGAGAAAAAGATAAAGACATAGGGAAAAATGGGTTGGGAAGGGATAAAGGGGGGGGAAGGAAGGGGAGGGAGTGGAGAGGGAGGGAAAAGGGAAGGGAGAGGGGAAGGGAATTGAGACTCTGTAAGATGTGAATGTGTATATATGTATGTATGAGGAATAAAATAAAAAAAAGAAAAAAAAAAGAAAATATAATGGCATAGTAAAACGGAGTCTCCTGTATAAAATAGTAAAATCACAGTTTGTTTGTTTTTTGGAATATATATATATATATTACAAGCTGTGCTAGCAGAAAAACAAGGCATAGGCACTGGGAAGTCCATTTCCCCAGCCTCAGAAGGCAGTGGACAATGGTGTTGTTTGGGCCAGACCTTGGCATGAAACCCAGTCAGGGATAAGACACTCACCCACACAGCAGCTAACCTTATAACCATAAAACCATAGAATCATGGAGTTGGATGAGACCACAAGGACCATCAAGTCCAACCTCCTGCCATGCAGGAAATCACAATCAAAGCATGCCCAACAGCATGCAAAGGAATCTTGTAGCACCGTGAGACAACTAAAAGAAAGAGATTGGCAGCATGAACCTTCATGGCCTTGAGCCCAATTCATCATATGCAAGATAGATCTTGTTACAATAGGCCTATCCAAGTCAGGAAGCAGCTGAATGGCAAGCCCATCAGCAGGCATTCTTATTTAAAATGTAACTATCTAGACAAGGTAAGAGGCAATTGTGGTCTTTGTGGCAGACTGCTCAGGGCTCTGTAGGATGTCTGAATGGGATTTGATGCAACCTCTTAGCAGAAAAAACTGACTATATTGTTTTAAAACACTCATGGAGGAAGGGGGGTTCCCCCCCCCCCATGGAGAGGAGTCTGTTTGTCTGTTTGTTTTTGATAAGGGTTTTTCTTAACCCCTTGTATTAGTGAGAACCATCTCATGGAAGAAACTGTATTTTTTTAGTTTCTTCCCTTTAACAGACATCTCTCCAAGAAAGAAGGGAAGACAAGGGGAGCCACCTCTCCTGAGGCTAGCTGACTGAGCTTCACTGTGTATTATAACAGGAACATAACCCTTATGACAATAAAGTGGAGCTTGGTTGGTCACCTTAATCCAATATATCCATCACCTCATATGAGATGTTTTACCAAAGATCCTCAATGAATGTAAGTGACCAGAGGCCTTCTCCTTGTTTGAGTCACCCTGTCTATTAGCATTTAAATGAATCTGAATTGTTAAAGCTTATGCTCTTAATGAGAAGTGCTATGGCTGATAACAGTTTGCACAAAGGAGGTAGAACCATGTGCTCATCTTATGTCTTAGGCTGTTCCAGGAAAGGCAAAAGGGCTCTGGCCCTAATGGAGACAGAGATGGAGGCCCATGAGGAAGGAAGAAAAATCATCATGTTGGCTTATGGCTAGCCCCTTCCCTTGTTGAATTAGTTTCCAGGCATCTCCTCTGGCCTGGAAAAAGGAGAGGGGGGCAAGCAGAAACAGCAGAACTCAAACTTCATGGGCTAACAGTAATAAAATGAACACCAGAAAAGGTTAACCAGTATCTCTTGTAAATCTGAGCCCCCAGACCTGTTGGTCTGGGGGCCCTCCCTTCCTTTATTTGCCCCATCAAGGGAGGCTGCCTGAGCAGTAGCCTCTTCCAGGCACTGAGGAAACTGCGCCTGGGTTAGCAGTGACTGAAGAGCATTGCTAAACATGGGTCGATAGCTGCATATGGCCTGTAGTGTAGCCATTTGTTTGAAACAGCCCCAACTTCAAGCTGGGGTTTACAAGCTTAGCCCTTATTATCTCAGGCAGGCTTTATAGTAACCTGGCTGCATGATAGAAGCTGGCTTGGTCCTCAATTCCCTTCCCACTTGCATAGGTAGCTGGGAAGGGCAGAGGGGCTGCTGTGGGACATGGCCCCCCATTTACCTGAGGTATGTCTGTATCCTGAGAAAGGATAATCTCTGATGGAAAGGAGAGGCCAAGCTCTCAAGCTGCTCTCTCAAGAGTGCCATAGTTTGGGGCAGCCAAACACAATTGGGGGTGAAGGGAACTCTCCACCCATGATATCCACAAGTGGTTTAACCCTTTTTGTTGTTGTACTTTTTTGGGAGGGAACACAGGAGGATTTGTATCCATGTGCTCTCACATAGTATCCTTGGGTTGGAAGAGACCCCAAGGGCCATCCAGTCCAACTCCATTCTGCCATGCAGGAACTCTCAATCAAAGCATAACCGATAGATGGCCCTCCAGCCTCTGTTTAGAAGTGGGTGGCAGAGGCCATGCTCTCTCTGTGGAGGACATGAAGCCATATTGTGCTTTATTGTGGGATGGTCTGTGGCAGCCAAAAAAGACCATTTTAGAGTTGGAAGCTTCAGCTCCTGGTGGGCCAAGTCTAGCTTCCTTTACAGCCATGCGGCTGTACAACATAGAAGAGGAGTCGTCTGCCTCATTACACACCATCACATTATAAGAATTCAAAATGAAAGTGCAGGAGCCCTGGCAACACCACCATGTGCTTCACAGTCTGCAAAAGGATCCCATACCTGTTGGGGTCCTGGGTGCTATTGGGGCCAGAGAAGGGAAGGAAAGGGGAGACCAAGGGTTTATGTCCCCATCTGCCCTCATGGCAGAGTCCCAAACCTTATGCTAGGCATAGTGCCTGCAATGGCCATGGCCAATAGATTGTAAGCCAAAGGGCAGGGAACCCCAACTTTAGGACTTTTTTGGCTGAAGGGCAAGGATGCTAAATGAATAATACTTCAATACTTGTCAAGGAACAAACTAATGCTGAGAGCTTTCAGTGTGCTTTCCTATGGTCAAGCCGTCCACAATGTTTTCCTATGGGCAATTGTTGTCCAATGTTTGCTTATTGGCAAATGTTCCTCAATGTTTCTCAATGGGCAAATGTTCACCAATGTTTCCTTATGGGCAAATGTTCCCCTATGTTTCCCTATGGGTAGGCATTCCCCAATGTTTCCCTTTGGGCAGGCATTCCCTAATGTTTCATTATGGGCAGCCATTCCCCAATGTTTCCTTATGGGCAAATGTTCACCAATCTTTCCTTATGGGCAGGTGTTCCCCAATGTTTCCTTATGGGCAAATGTTCCCCTATGTTTCCCTAAGGGCAGGCGTTTCCCTATGATTCCCTATTGGCATGTGTTCCCCTATGTATCCCTATTAGCAAATGTGTTTTGAACTTAGGTTCCTGTGGAAAAACAGTCTGAACTAACAATTAAAAGAGAACATGTAGCATCTATTGTACACTTTTTAAAAGGGACATGAGATAGTGACTGTCTTTTATGGAGTGCCTTCATTTTGTATGGCTGCCTGGGAGAAGAGGGTCTCCTTCCCTTCTCTGTTGAAATTTCAATGTATGGGATGTTTACTGTGCATGATCATAGGAGTCCTCTGGACCAGTTTTGTACTTTATGTGTGTGTATATCTCCATACATGATGGTTACTTACCGCCACACCTTTGGAAGAAATAAAGCACACTTGATGTGAAATGAATTGCTTTGTTTTTCTTGTTGTTCTGTGTCTTTCATTCATCTGCAGGCGATGGCCGAAAGGCTTTGGACTCAATGGGATTTCCGGGGTCCCTCCAATTCTAGGCTGCTCTAGGGAAGTCATTTACAGGTGAAATGTTTATTGTAATGTATGATTTCGTTTGTTGGGGCAGGCAACAAATAGATAAATGTTTATTTCATTTATCATTGAAATTATCACTGAGCCCTCCTCCTGACCACCATGAGCCCTCCTCCTGACCACCATCTTCAGGGGGAAGAGGCCTGGCCTGAAGACAAAGAGCCCTCCTCCGACCACCATCTTGAGGGGGAGAGAGGCCTGGCCTGAAGACAAAGAGCCCTCCTCCAACCACCATCTTGAGGGGAGAGAGGCCTGGCCTGAAGACAAAGAGCCCTCCTCCAACCACCATCTTGAGGGGGGAGAGGCCTGGCCTGAAGACAAAGAGCCCTCCTCCAACCACCATCTTGAGGGGGGAGAGGCCTGGCCTGAAGACAAAGAGCCCTCCTCCAACCACCATCTTGAGGGGGAGAGAGGCCTGGCCTGAAGACAAAGAGCCCTCCTCCAACCACCATCTTGAGGGGGAGAGAGGCCTGGCCTGAAGACAAAGAGCCCTCCTCCGACCACCATCTTGAGGGGGGAGAGGCCTGGCCTGAAGACAAAGAGCCCTCCTCCGACCACCATCTTGAGGGGGGAGGGGCCTGGCCTGAAGACAAAGAGCCCTTCTCCG
The DNA here is from genome assembly GCA_023333645.1 of Sceloporus occidentalis. Taxonomy (NCBI): domain Eukaryota; kingdom Metazoa; phylum Chordata; class Lepidosauria; order Squamata; family Phrynosomatidae; genus Sceloporus; species Sceloporus occidentalis. The sequence continues at coordinate 188,750,055 of JALMGF010000005.1, forward strand.
ACCACCATCTTGAGGGGGAGAGAGGCCTGGCCTGAAGACAAAGAGCCCTCCTCCAACCACCATCTTGAGGGGGAGAGAGGCCTGGCCTGAAGACAAAGAGCCCTCCTCCGACCACCATCTTGAGGGGGAGAGAGGCCTGGCCTGAAGACAAAGAGCCCTCCTCCAACCACCATCTTGAGGGGGAGAGAGGCCTGGCCTGGAAGATAAAGAGCCCTCCTCCAACCACCATTTTGAGGGGGAGAGAGGCCAGGCCTGGAAGACAAAGAGCCCCCCTCCAACCACCATTTTGAGGGGGAGAGAGGCCTGGCCTGAAGACAAAGAGCCCTCCTCCGACCACCATCTTGAGGGGGAGAGAGGCCTGGCCTGAAGACAAAGAGCCCTCCTCCTGACCACCATCTTTAGGGGGAGAGAGGCAGGCCAGCAACAACAGGCCTCGCCTGGAAGACAACATTCTTTTTTAATTAATATCAATTATTTCTTTTTAAAATATTTTGATTGTACTTTGTAATTGTCATTGCAGTTTTTTTACTTGTACACCGCTATGATCAAAGCGGAATAGCGGTCTATAAATAAAACTTATTATTATTATTATTATTATTATTAAATGATTCTTATTCTGATTCTTCTCATTATTTCCTTAGTTGGTGGGTGTAACATCTATTTTCTTTATTTCTTAAGTAGATGTAGTATTTCTTTTGGTATTTACTGTGTTGGTGCTTGCAATTTCATTTTATTATTTAGTTGCTGGGTGAAGGTTTATTTCATTTATTATTCACTTTGTTGGTGGATTCCACATTTATGTTCTTTATTATGTTGTTAATTGATGGAAGAACTTCTTAATGCATTATTTCCTTAGTTGGGGGGTACAAAATAGATGTATATTGCACCGTCCAACCGAGGAAATAATAAGGTAAACGTTGTATCCCCCAACCCAATAACCAATAATTCCAACTAGAGTCAGAGCAAAAGTCTTGTTCCTGCCTTGTAAGTCAATTTGCACCCAGCAAACATAGAAATGATAAGTAAAAAAGGCAGCCGTGCCAACCATGGAAATCACAAAATAAAAATGGAAACCACCACGAAGTAAACCATGCAATAAATATGACAGCAACCCTTTGTAGAATGAAATAAAGGGATTCAATTAGTTGGAGGGCCAACCTTTATTTTATGAGTTATTCAGTTGCTGGGTCCCATGACGGCGCCTTCGATAAAGTGGCCCCAGAAACGCGTCGGTCTTTCATCCGTCCAATTAATATTTTAATTTATTATAATTCATAATTTATTGCACTTTATTTATCAATTTGTAAAAAAAGTAAATAACGTAAATGTTCTAGCCAACGACTAGTAACTAAGAAATGAAAATAATGTCCCACAACCATGTAAACAATAAAGACAAGTTGCACCCACCAAAGAAACCAATAATAACCCAAATGAAAATTGCAATGACCAATTATGTCAATCATAAATGAAAAAAAAATTGCAGCCAGCAACTAAGTAAATACTAACATAAATGAATGTTCCCCCCTCCAACTATGCAAATAAAATGAAAGAAGGGTGGCAGAAACCAAGTCAATGTAGAATAAAGGAAATAAGCCTTTTGTTCACCAACTCAGCCAATAATAAAAGAAGAATGGCACCCTCTTAACACCTAAACCACAAATAAAATAAAGTTTGCCCCCACTAAGTACATAATATAAATATCCCGTAAGTAAATAACATTTTTAGTAATATTTTATTCTTTATTTTAATTTATATTTTATATTTAATGTAAATTTAATGTATATTTTATACTTTTTATTGTTTAGCATGAATCTATTTTAACTTCGTGTTGCTATGCCTCAGCGCAGACACAGGAGGGCGCCGGGGAGTTAACAGGCTCTGCGATGGCGTTTCATTCCGAAGTCTGCGGCGCCGGTCTGAAAGGCCTGCCCCGGCCCCCCCCCCAAAGAGCCCCCCCAAACCCTATTCTGAGCCGCTCTAGGAGTGAACATCTCGCAGGGTCTGTCAGGGAGTGCGAAAAGGCTAGAGCGTCGCCACGGAGACAGTCTAGGAAACATCTCTTAGAGGGCCGGACCTCCGAGCGCATATGGCTAGAGCGTCGCCACGGAGACAGTCTAGGAAACATCTCTTAGAGGGCCGGACCTCCGAGCGCATATGGCTAGAGCGTCGCCACGGAGACAGTCTAGGAAACATCTCTTAGAGGGCCGGACCTCCGAGCGCATATGGCTAGAGCGTCGCCACGGAGACAGTCTAGGAAACATCTCTTAGAGGGCCGGCCCTCCGAGCGCATATGGCTAGAGCGTCGCCACGGAGACAGTCTAGGAAACATCTCTTAGAGGGCCGGCCCTCCGAGCTCATATGGCTAGAGCGTCGCCACGGAGACAGTCTAGGAAACATCTCTTAGAGGGCCGGACCTCCGAGCGCATATGGCTAGAGCGTCGCCACGGAGACAGTCTAGGAAACATCTCTTAGAGGGCCGGCCCTCCGAGCGCATATGGCTAGAGCGTCGCCACGGAGACAGTCTAGGAAACATCTCTTAGAGGGCCGGCCCTCCGAGCTCATATGGCTAGAGCGTCGCCACGGAGACAGTCTAGGAAACATCTCTTAGAGGGCCGGCCCTCCGAGCGCATATGGCTAGAGCGTCGCCACGGAGACGTTCTAGGAACAAGTATTAGAGGGCCGGCCCTGCCAGATGGGCGTGGTAGACCATGTCTGTGACGACGCTCTAGCCATCCGCGCTCGGAGGGCCGGCCCTATAAGAATGGCCTTGCAGCCATTGGAATGAAGGGCTCCCGGTCGCCCTCCTGTGTCTCCACTGAGGAATTGCAAGCTAAAGAGAAATAACACCTCGCCTTTGTAAGGCCAGGCGAGAGGAAAGAAGGCAGGAGAGGCGTCTAGTGTTTCATTTGTTAAAGCGAATTGATTTCATTTGTATATCATAGATTATATATATAAATAATACTGTTGTCTTGTCTTGTCTTATTGTTATTTCTTTTTAAACAATTTTAATTTTAATGTCATGTTATCGTATAATTAAAATTTAAAGCCTGATATATAATGTAAAATAAAACATCTAAAAATTAAAATGTTTTTTAAAAGGGGGGAGTAGAGTAAAAAAGAAGACAAATAAAAGCATGAACATACAAAACCACGAAAGTAAAGTTATTCAAATGTACAAGAAATGGAAATATAATATCAATTTAGATAATAGAAAGTGTAAAATAAAATGATTTGGGGTCAGGGGTCAGAAAGGGTGTCAGGGTCAGGATTAGGGTTTTTATGTTATGTCTTGTTTCATTTTTATTTCTTTTAAACTTATTTTTTAATCACACTTTAAAGCCTGTTCATCTGAGAAGGATCATTATTTAAAGAAATGGAAAAAGGAGACATAAAAAGAAAATCAAACAACATAAAGACACCTAAACGAAATAAATTAATTTCAAAACAGTGAAATAAAATCATAATATAATGAAATATTTGTTCATATAATAGATTACGGAATGTAGTCTAAGACTAGAATAAAGAAAAATGATTTAAAGTAGAAATGAGATAAATAATAAAATCGGAAAATATGTATTTTATTTTATGTTTTATTTTATTTTAGTTCAATTGTTGATTTTTAATCTTATTTTTATGTCATTTTCGGGCAGATTTCGTAGTTGATAGCCAGCAGGAGCAGCACTTATTATTGTTATTATTATTATTATTTTAGTGAATCAAAGTCTGAAAGTAAATTTAATTAAAAATAATACCTAAAATCAAACTTTTAAAATTTAAAATAAAAATAAGTTTTTTTGTAAAAAATAACAATTAAAAATACCAAAAAAATCAGAATCTAAAATATAAAAATAAAAGAATTTTTCTTTTTTATTTCTATCCCGCTTTTTGCCAGGCAATCAAAGCAGCATACAACAGGTTAAAATACATCCATGTATACCTCATACCCCCCTTAAAACAAGGTTAAACAATGTAAGATTAATTATATGTATATATAGATTAAAAGAAATAGTGAAATGATATACAGTGGACCCTTGTTATACGCTGGGGCTTGGTTCCCAGATCCCCCGTGTATCACAAAATCCGTGTATGTTGAAGCCCCATTAAGTATAATGACATAGAAAAATGGCATTCCTTATAAAAAATTGAAAATCAAGGTAAATTTACAGTTTTTTGGAACATTTCCAAACCGTGTATTCTTGAATCTGTGTATAAAAAATCCGTGTATAAGATTTTATTTTATTTTTATTTTCTTATTAATTATTAAATAATTAATTATTTTATTAAATTGCATTCCTAGCATTTTTTATGTAATATCATTTAAAAATATTAGTAAAAATATCATGAAAAAACTGGAAACAGGTAAAGAATTTTTAATAAAATGTTTTTAATGCTTTTTAATAAATGAATGAAATTTACATTTCGTTTTTCATTACTTTGAATCCTCAGTATTTCTAATTAGTAGTATTTTTTATTTATATGTCAGGTTTCAGTTTGTTTCAATAGGTAGCTATTTTATTTGTATGTCTTTTTTTATTTTATGTGTTATTTCATTTTGTTTTTTTATTTGTTATAATCTAAACAGACCAAAATTACTAATCTATTGGATCCAAAAAATGGTAGTAATTACAATGGGCAAAAATTAAATAATTTAATTCTTAAAAGACAAATATATGATGGATCATGCATTGTATAATTTATGCTGTGATTCAAAGCTGGACCATAAAGTTATTTCATTTATTGTTATTATTATTATTATTATTATTATTAAAGATTTATATCCTGGTTTCCTTTCAAGACTGGAACCTAAAGCAACTTAGTAATACACAGATATATAATTGTCTATATAAAGTTATAAATCCATATATATAATTATATATATGGAGACACACATATATACATCTATAATTATACATGTATTAGATATATATTTATAACTGTATATAAAATTATATGTGTGTGTGTATATATATATACACATATAAACAAAACCGTGTGCAATGTGTATGTGTGCATGTATACATATTTCTTGTATTGTAGTTAAGTAAAATGTAAAAGTAAATTTAAGTAAACGTTAGCTCTCAATATAAAAAAGTTAAAATGGACAAGAAAACAAAATGTAAAAAGTTCAATCAAGTAAAAATTAAAAATATAAGAAATGTAAAAAAAATGAATTAAAGTAAAACAATGAAGGAAATAAAATGTAAGCATTTTTAAATCTTGAAGCTTCCTCTGTTCTAAACAGACTTTTTTGAAAAGCCTAAGGTGGGCTCGAACTGGTTCTCTAAGGGTCCGGACGCCGGCTATTTAGCTTAGTGCGCCACCGCTGTTAGTGGGGGCGAGGCTTTTCTGTATGTATTCTTGTGTCCTCCGGTGTTTGTGACGTCACTGGGAGATGGTGCGTCGTTTGTTGTTGTCGGGCGCCCTCCTGTGTCTGTACTGAGGCATGATACAGTACTGTATATATTATGTCATTATGTTTTTATCAAGGGCCAAATTCAGTAAAATAGAAGAGAAATAAAATGTTAAAAATATAGAACAATGTAAGTAAAATTATTCAGACATAGAATAAATTGAAATTTAATATCGAAAGAGAGATAATACAAAATTTAAATTAAATTATTGAAGGTTAGGTGTCAGGGTTTGTATTTTATGTCTTATTTCAGTTTTATTTCTTTTCTAGTCATTTTTTAAAAGAAATAAAAATAATTATAATTTAAAGCCTGGCCATTTGAGAAGGACTGGTATTTAACAAAATGGAAAAAGAAGACATAAAAAGAAAACAGAACGTAACAACACAAGTAAATAAAATATATTAATTGTAAAAAAATTAAAATATAGTCAGAATATAATGAATTATTTATTAATATAATAAGCTAAGAAATGCAATGGGTTTTCGGAAAAGGATAAGCCGGAATCAAACTGGTGACTTCAGGCTCCGGACGCCGGTTCTTTAGCTTGGTGAGCCATAGCTGGTGAAGGGGCGGTGCCCTTGTCCAGGTCTTTTTGTGTTCTGTGATGTTTGTGACGTCACCGGTAGACACTTCCTTGTTTCTTGCTGTCGTGCGCCCTCCTGTGTCTGCATTGAGGCATGATGTACTGAAGGGAAATAAATGCTGCCTTTTTGAATGGAGGGCGGGAAAGATTAAGGCGGGAAGGAAGGGCGCTGCGCCGCGGCCCTCGGTCTCCGTCGCCAGCCAATGGGATTAAAGGCCATGGAGCTCCCGCGCGCCCTCCTGTGTCCACTCTGAGGCATGGCACCCCGAAGGGAGATAAAAGGGCGCCATTTTCCAGGGAACCGGAGGAGGAGCGATAAAATGGCGGCCGCGTGGCGTTTGTTCTCCTGATGTCGACGGTCCGGCGTTTCATTATCTTTAAAAGCAAGTTATTTCATTTGTTTTGTACTCTGTTATTTTCATTTGCAAAGACGTTTTATCCTCAGCATTTTTAATTTAAGGCTTAGGCTTTCATTCTTTGGTGTGTTTTATTTCTTTTTTGTTTCATGTCTCTGAGTTCATTTTAGTTTCTTTATTCCTTTAAAATGTATTAATGTTTTTCATTTCTAGTAGATCTTGTTTTTATTGCAATTTAAAAGGTGTCTGTTTGAGAAGGATTGATGTTTAATTGAAAGTGGAAAAGACAGGAAAATGTAAATAGGAGAAACAAGGAAAGAAATGCTTTAAAAGGTTCATTTTGAAGCCAAATTACAATATTAAATATAAGTATTGAATTTTAAATTTTAATATGATATAATTCAATATGAAATATTAAAACATTCATTGTAAGAAATGAAAATTTACATTTCATGCTTTGTTACTTTCAATCCACAGTATTTTTTAATTAACATTATTTTTATTTCTATGTCAGCTTTCATTTTGTTTTAATTGTCTGCTTTTTTTATTTTGTTGTGTTCTTATTTGATGTGTGTCTTCATGTTCTTTATTATTCAAGTATTATGAACTAAATACAGTGGTACCCCGGGATACGAATTGACCGCGTTACGAAATTTCCGGGTTACGAAAAAGTTAGATTTAAAAAAACTGTTCCGGGTCACGAAAGATTTTTCGGGTTACGAAATTAATTTCGGCGCGAAATTTAAATCGGAAGCGCGGCTAGCGGCTTTCTAGCGCCTTTTCGGGTTGCGAAATGTATCGGGTTACGAACGGCGCCGCGGAAGGAATTAATTTTGTAACCCGAGGTAGCACTGTAGACCAAAATGCTAATCTAACCGAGAAAAGAAGGTAGTAATCTAACCTGGCCAAACCTTAAATCATTTAATGCTTAAAGGAAATATAAAAGATGGTTCACGCATCCTATAAATTACTCTATAATCCCAATGTGGACCATAGAGTTATTTGATGTGTTATTAAGAAAGTTAGTATTATTGTATATATGTATATATTGGTTTCCTACCCAGAATTGGACTCAAAGTAAGTTACACACACACACACGCGCGCACTCATAAAATCTTATATAGCAAGGTATAAGTTTCCATATGCATGTGAGTGATATATATATATATATATGTGTGTGTTTGTGTGTATGTGTATATATATATATATATATATATATATGCATACCTATATATATATATAGACACAGATAAGATTACACTTATGGTTCTTTATACATATATAGAATGTAACAGAGATATATCTACATATAGATATATAGATATATATATGCACACACACAGACAGAAATATAGATAATTAAGTATATACATGTGTGTACACTTGCACATAATATTTACACAGATGGTCATGTATGCATATGTATAATTTATATATCCAGACACAGAGATATAGAAAGTTATAATGTTATATATGTGTGTGTGTTTGTGTCTAATTACAAATATACAGACTATGTATGTATGTATGTATAGAGCCAGATGTATATAATATTGTAGAGGCAGTTGTGTGTGTGTGTATATATATATATATAATATTTATATTTAATATATTGGAAGCAAACACACATGGATATATATATACATATATACACACACACACACAGAGATAGAAAATATTAGTGGTATGATTATGTATACATGTATGTGATTTTACACACATATATATATATACATATATATATATTGAGACACACAAACATATATATAAAATTATGTTTGTATACATAGTTCTGTGTATATATATATGCATAATTATATGTATGTATACATAACTATACATAACTATATATTTGTGTGTGTGTATATATATATATATACACACAGACATACACACATACAGACATACACACATATATAGTAACTGTGTAATGTGTGTGTTTGTGTGTGTGTTTACAGACACCCATATAAAATTATGTTTGTATCTATAATGGCGTGTGCATGTGTATATATATTTCTTAAATGATATATATGTATATATCACTTTGTGTGTGTCATATTATGTATGTGTTTGACTATTCCCTTTATCTGTCCCTTCGTGCGCTCTGATTGGATGTTTTTTTCCTGAGGGGTTTGCCCTCTTTCCCTTTTCCTGGCCCTTCCTTCAGTGTGATTGGCTGCCCATTTCTGAGGGGTTTGTGCTCATTCCCTTCAAGTGGCCCTGATTGGCTGTGTGATTGGCCCTCTCATTGTGATTAGATGTCTACATGGCGACGCTATGGATATCTCGCGTTGGAGCGCCGGCCCTCTAAGTATCCTTTCCTAGAACATGTCCAGGTGACTCTCTAGCCTCGCCTGAGTGTGTGGTAGGCCCTCCAAGGCGACCTGCTAGATCGTTGTTATGGAGACGATCTAGCCATCCCCCTCGGAGGTCCGGCCATTTAAAAGGTAGGAACTCCCCATCGCCCTCTTGTGTCTGCTCTGCGGAATGGCGCCATGAAGGGAAACAAAATGGAGCCTGTTTGAAAGGAAGGAAGGAAATGGCGGCCGCGTGGCGTTTGGCTTCTTCATGGCGGTGGCCTGGTATTTCTTCTGTTTAAAGCCAAGTTATTTCGTGTCTATTTTTTTGTATTTTGAAATTTTTAAAGAAGTTTTCTGCTTACCATTTGTTAAATTTAATATCATTTTGTGTTTATATCTCAGAGTAGAGTTTGTTTTAATTGTGAGCCATTTGTCTATTTCTGGCTTTTCTTTCCTGTCTCTGAGTTTATTGTAATTCAGTTTCTTCATTTCTGTAACTTTAATTTCTTTTCTTTTATATTTGATTCTGTTTAATAATTGAACTTTAAAAACTTGCTGTTTGAGAGGGATTAAGATCCTTTAAGTAAAAGGGGGAGAGATAGAAAAAAATAAGAATAGCCAATGAGAGGTTCGTCCTTGGTCCAGATACACCTGCACTGTAGAGATAATGCAGTTTGGCACCGCTTTAAGCACTATAGCTGCCCTCCCATGGAATTCTGGGACATGTAGTTTTAGCAGATCCTCATCCGTCTTTGGCAAGGCCCGCTGTGTGCTTCCAGAAATGAGAAATCACAGAGTTCCCTGGCATGGAGCCAGGGCAGCTAAAGCGGTGTGAAATTGTGTTACAGTGGACCCTTCTTATACGCTGGGGTTTGGTTCCAAGATCCCCTGTGTATAACAAAATCCGTGTATGCTGAAGTCCCATTACATATAATGACATAGCAAAATGGTGTCCCTTATAAAAAAAGGAAAATCAAGGTAACTTTATACTTTTTTGGAACATTTTCAAACCGTGTATGCTTGAATCTGTGTATAAAAAATCCCTGTCTAAGAAGGGCTGACTGCATTATTTATGCTGTGTAGACGCATTTTGGATCTCAGTAGTGACAAGGCTGAGTGTTTACTTTCTGGTAAAGATTGTGTTATTTCTGAGAATAAGACTTAGAGTCCATGCTCTGGGTATCCTGGGATTTGTAGTTTTGTGAGGCACTAGAGCTGTGTCTATGGGCAAGAAGTCAGAATACAAACCCAGAAAACTACAAATCCCAGGGTTCCATGGCATGGAGCCAGGGGAGTTAAAGCGGGTGAAAGCGTGTTATGATTTGTGGAGTGTGGATGCAGCCCAAGGTACAAATCGTGGTATTTTATTGGGAGGTTTTTATTGTGAATTGTTGTTTTAATGCTATTTTAGGGTGAGAGGGAGAGAGGGAAGTATGATTTGATCTGTTGTGCTGTGTTCTTACTTGTGGTTTGTTGTCTAGTATTTTCATTGTTGTTTTGTTTGTTGTTGTGTGCCTTGATTGAAGAGAAATAAATGTTGTTGTTGTTGTTATTATTAAGTATTCTGGCAGTATCTAGGGCATAATGAATCGATTTGAGAGAGATTTAGCAGCCACTGCCCAGTGGTATGGCACATTGGAAATTGTAGTTTTTGCTGACAGAGAAGCTTAAACGTCTGTCTAAATAGAATTGCCAGGATTCTCTAGCACTGAGCCAGGGCTGTCAAAGGGATGTGAAAGTAGGTTGTTTCTACGATCATATTAATGTTCATAATGGTGAGAATGGTGACCATGGTGTAGAGAGATCTCGCCCCCCCCCCACCATTTACCAGTAGATTATAAGGGAAAGGGGAGGGAACCCGCAATGTAATTACATGTAGCCCTTATTTTTGCTTGTAAGAGATCGATCGTGAAATAGTTGTTAAGGAAGAAATAATGCTTGGAAGTATTGCTATGCATCCCTTTGGGCAAGCGATTGGCAATGCATCGCTATGGGCAAGTGTTTGACAACGGCGCGCTATGTTCTATAACGGGTAAGGTCTAGGAAGAGCGGTTTGCAGAGCATGGCGTGGCATCGGACGGCCTTCAGGAACAGGCAAGTGGACTGCGGCAAAGGGTGGGGAAGGCGGTTATGGCGGCGGGGAGGTAGGGACCGTCTGGAACGTCTGTGCGAACGCTTGGCTGTTGCGATCATCCTTCGAATGACCCTCGGGAGGAATTCCCGAACCCGCATTTAGGGTTGAAAGTCGGGCGTTCCAGGCCAACAGCATATGAATGTGTGTGTAATGTTCCTAACGTGTGGAACTGGTCAGACCCCTTACTGACCGTTCAAAGCCAATTCCCTGGCTAGTGCCAATCCATCCTTCCTGTTGTCTGTTGTGTTGTCTTTGTAGTTGGGAGGAAAAGGGGAGGATTTGGTGTTAGGGTTTACAGTTTAGGGTTGGGTTTAGCATTTAGCGGTTAGTGGTGAGGGTTTAGGGTTAGGGTTAGGGTTAGGGTTTAGGGTTAGGGTTAGGGTTAGGGTTAGGGTTTAGGGTTAGGGTTAGGGGTTAGGGTTAGGGTTAGGGTTGGGTTTAGGGTTTAGGGTTAGGGTTTAGGGTTAGGGTTAGGGTTAGGGTTAGGGTTAGGTATAAATATTTTTTTTTTTTTTTAGGTATAAATATTTTTATTTAAAAAGTACATCCTACTAACAAATTTGCTACTTCAACTGTTACAGAACCATTATATCATTGCAAACATTAAACATTATATAACTTTATAAAACCGTTGTAACTGTAAATCTTCTTCTTTTACTTTTGTAATTACACTTATTTTACTTATTTCAAATATTTCCAAACCTAGAAAATTACATTATAATACCTTATAATGCATAGATAATCTAGATGCCTCTCAGGTGATGCCCGGCGTGGCCTCCATCAGCCATGGCCAGAACTTCCTCCATTTGTTGGAGGACATCCTCCCTCGTTCTATTACACTCAGAGTCTTTATTTTGCTCAATACAAAACGGACAGCAATACTAACATCTGATTGCATTTGTGTCACCAACTCTTTCTTTCTCTGGAAAACCAAAGCCAGCAAAACATACAGATTGACCAGTCTAATTGTTGACCAAGGGACTTCCCAGAATGAGTCCACTGTCCCCCCTTTGTGTCCTCTCTTCCTTTTCCTCTCCGGCCTTCGACGCGGTCCTCTGACCCCTGACTCTGGCTCCAGTCCAGAGGCCACCGCTTCCCAGGGTTGACCGACTAGGTCCGGCCAATCCAAAGCAGCGGCCACCTTCTCCCAAGTGTCCTTGGCCGAGGGACAGTCCTTTATAAAGTGTTCTGTGGTCTCTTTGTACAGTTTTCCAGTCACACAAGATTGTTTCTGACACAACAGTCTAGGACACATTTGCTCTGCTTCCTTCAGCCAAGGCTGATTCCCCTTTAAACAAGATATTTGGTGGTAAAATCTCCATCGAATGTCCCAGAGACCGAAGGGGACCCTCCGGTCCGTGAAACACTCGATGCTTTGGGGCCATTCTTTTAAATAGAGAGACAACTGGTCCCTCTTGGTGTCCTTTTCCATCTGCGGCTGAAAGAAGACCACCCTCACCATTTCCCAATACACAAACCCCTTCAAGGTCCTGATGCATCCCGCCTTGGTCCGAAACCACTCTGCCAGGACTTTGTTCTGCTGAATCTGCCCATAGACCTCCCTGAGGAAGTCGGGGCCTGACTGTTTCATGGCGGCCGTCACTCGGAAAGGCACCGGTTCTTCCTCCCGCCACCATTTCTCAGCCCAACTCTCATTCACCCAGTGATTGGCAAACAGGGCCAGCCACCCTTCCAGACTAGATCCATGATGAAACCATTGGCTGAGTTTCCCAAAGTTCTGGCTGAGGAAAGCTGAGAGGAACCTGAGTCTCAACGCAGGCAAGTCTAACCCTCCTTGTTCCACTTTCCTATAGGCCACGGCCCGAGCCAGAGGAAAAAAGGCCGTTCCCCAGAGAAAACGGAAGACCAGTTTCTCCGCCTCCTTTAAGACATTTTGGGGAGGAGGGTACACTGCTGCGAGAGTCAAGGCCTGCGGCATCAGGTAAGTCTTTATGTACACTGCTTTCTGGTAAACATTTAACTGCCATGGTTTCCATCTGTCAAAACACGCCTTTATTTTTTCCAACCAGAGATACCAGTTCTTTTCCCACCCGAAAAGTTTAATAGAGAACTTTAAACCTAACATTTTGTATTCCTCTAATTTTTCAGACTGTTCGCATTGCTCCTCCTGAATCCTACTAACAACTTCTACTGGAGTCAAAATTAAACTTTCCTCTTTTCGGGAAAAGGAAATCAAAGAGCTTTTCTGCAAGTTTATCTGAGCCCCTGAAGCTTGCTGATATCTCTCAAAAATAGCCATAGCTGAAGCTATCTCCTTTCGATCGTTCACAAAGAGGGAAATGTCATCTGCATGGGCTGCGTATTTCACCTGCTCAACCATAGAAGCCTCTATGGGAAAAGGCATGACTCCTCTGCTGGGCTTCAGGGTGACCCTCAAACCCTTGATGCTTTCTTCTGCCTGAATTTGGCAAAGGACCGAATCCAGAACCAGGACGTAGAGGAGGGGGCTCAGGGGGCAGCCCTGTCTGACCCCCGACTTCAGCCTAATCGGAGTCCCCCTGTGTCCATTCACCTGAGGAGTCACCTGCGCCTTCAGATAAAGCAGTTGGAGATACCTGACAAAGCGGATGGGGAGACCCCTCCCTGCCAGCGCTTCCCACATAAACTGATGGTGAACGCGATCAAAAGCCTTGGCCTGATCCAAGAGCAGTATTTCCCCTGTTTCCCACTTGCCTTTCTGGGCCAAATGAAAGACCTCTCTAAACAAACACAGAGAGTCCACCATAAAGCGCCCTGGAACGGCACTGGTTTGGGAAGCTAAAACGATTTTGGGTGCCATTTTTGCCAGTCTGTTATTCAAAACCTTTGCCACAATCCTGTAATCCACGTTTGTCAAAACGATCGGTCGCCAGTTTTTGGGCAAAGTCAAATCTCCTTGTTTGGGAAAGAAAATCAAAACGCCCTGATAAAAGGAGTCTGTCAGGCTCTCTCTAGACAAGAGTTCATTGATGACTCGGGTGAGAGGGGGAACCAGCCACTTGGCAAAGGCCTTGTAAAAGCTCCATCCGAGTCCATCTGGTCCCGGAGCCGATTTGCCCCTTCCCTGGACAATGACCTCCTGGACTTCTTTCTCTGTCACAGGGGCCACCAATTCATCCCTGTCTATTTGAGTCAGCCCTGGGTACATTTTGTCTTGGATATTTTGGGGCACATGTTCTAAGAAAGCCTTGATTTTATCCCTTCCTATTTCTTCCCCTGCGTATAAGTCCCTATAGAAATCCTCCATCACTCTCAGCATTGCTCTGGGGTCCCTCCTAACTGGGTCCTGCTCACTGTGCCTCAAGCCCCCCATGACCACTGAGGCTTGAGGGGCCTTGGCTCTGGCCCAATCCTCAATGTCCACCACTGACCCCTTGGTCCTGAATTCTTTATGATATTTCTTCTTACGTTTCTGTTTAATTTGAAATTCTCTTATTACACCTCTGGACCATTCCAACACATTTTGGTTTACTGGAAGGCCGTTGTTAACCTTGTAATGGCATTTCAAGAATTGGTAGACTGCTCTCTGATAGCCCTGCAAATCTTTCCTATTGATAACATATTCGTAGTTTTGGCAAGTCTTCTTCAGGACTTTTTTGGCTCTCTCCCACCAGACAGACAGTTCTCCAACATAGAGATCCTGCAGCGTCAGCATATTTGCCAAGACGCCCGCAATCTCCTCCTTGCAGCCGGCGTTGCCAAGAGTCTTTGGGCGAAGCCTCCATAAAGGTTTCCCTCTGGAGTAAAGCTCCAAGCCCAAAGCAAACTGCATGTGAAGCATGGCATGATCAGACCACGGAGTGACCGTCAGTTGGCAACTCAAGGCCTTCAGTTCGGCAGGGGCTCTGATCCTGTCCAATCGACTAGCTCTGTCTTTCTGATACCAAGTGAATTTGCCTCCCTCCAGCGAACCATATTTATCCATAAATGCTTTTTTGCAGGGAAGAGGGAAAAAACTGAACCGATTACTCACTTCCAAGGCTTTATCTGTTAAATTACGATCTGAGAAAAAGGTCTCCAAAAGTCTCTCCTCGGGTGTTAAAGCGGTTGACTTTTTCCCCGTTTTGCCTCGATCCACATAATTTGAATAATCAGATAGTCTGGTCCTATTATTAAAATCCCCTACAACCAATAGATGCCTGTAAGTAGCACAATACCCTTTCAAATGAGGCCAAAATGTTTTCCGTTGTGATGCCACCACTGGGGCATAAAGCCCGCAAAGCCGGAAAGGAGTCCTTTCTTCCTTCCCCTCCTTCGAAATCCCCAGCACAGTAAAGTCCACAACCAGCAACCTGCCCGGTAAAGCCTCCAGGACAAAGTCAATCTGCAGGTCATGCCTAGCTTTAAATAAGACCGCCACGCCTGCCTGGTGTTCCTCCCCATAAGACCAAATGGAGGGTCCTTGCGTCCAGAGTTTCTGCCCCTGGGAGCGTTGCTGCTCGCTCACCAGGTGGGTCTCTTGCAAGACCACCACGTCCTGCGCCATGGTTGCCAGAAGAGGAACGATCTCCTGCCGCCTGTCGGCCATCCTCAGCCCTCTCACGTTCCAAGAGGTGATTCTTAGAGACACCATGATTAATCTTGGCTCAACATTACCTTAACCCTGACTATCATAACCCTAATAATCATAGCAATGTCAACCCTAATGTCAATATTAAACATTTCGATAACCATTAAACAGGTAATTGATTTTCCTTCCCAAACAAAGACTGGCATTGTTTTTATATTTCTTAATTTTGTTAATTTTGTAATTTTAATTTTAGTTTTAATTTTGAATTTGACTTAATTTTAATGTAATTCTAATTTTGAATTTGACCTAAATTTAATTCAATTCAATTAAATTACATTCAGATAAATTCTTTCCAAATAAAGGCTTCCCAACCATTCTAGTCTTGTTTATTCTCTCCAGGATTCTCAGTCCTCTTGTCCTCCGATTCTAGCTGGGTCCTCTCTACCTCCTCCGGGGCAACCGGAGGTGTAGCCTCACCAATTTGGGGGGAAGGGGAAAGGGGTGAAGAGACAGGGGTTGGTAAAGGGGATATTGGGAAGGTGGTTGCAAGGGAGGGAGCACTGGAAGGGGGAGGAGGAGGGGAAGGAGGAAGGGGAGGAGGAGCCGGAGGAGGAGGAGGAGGGGGAGGGCCACCATCAAAGGTCAGGGGTAGAAGGGGGCAGGAAAAGGGTTCTACATCCGTCCCACAAGGCTCCACCAATCTATCACCAGATTCCTCCATTGAAGCTTCTGAAAATAACTGCGGTGATGCTGCCCTCAATGTGCTCTCTGCTAATACTTTTTCTAGTACTTCTGTCACTATTGGTTCTGCTGCTACTTCTATCACCATCGGTTCTGGTGGGTCTTTAGAAGGGTCTTCAGGACTTTGGTTTGGGGAGCCAACCACCTGCCCCTCCTCCATCTGCTCCGCTCCTCCCATCCCTCTCTCCCCCTCTCCCCCACTCCTCTGTGTGTTATGTTCCTTTTGCTTTTTCTTCCTAGGGGTCTTTGGAGTCCTTTGCCTCTTCACCTCCTCTGTCTGCATGGGTTGTCTATCTGTTACCTCCTGGACAGCTACCAAGACTTCGCTATCGGTGGGCTCCTCATTGTCCAACCTGCTCTGACCCTCTTCTTCATGCACAAGAACATGAAACCTATTGTTCTCTGTGACTATCTGTTCCCGGGGACCTCTCCTCTCCTGTGACCTCCCCTCTTCTCCTCCTGCCCCTCGTCTACGCACTACATTCCATTCATCAGCTATTGCCAGTCTGTCTTCCGTAGTTTGTCTTTCTTCCCTTGCAAGCAATGGGTCGCTATGCCTGCCCCTATCCTCCTGCTGCTCTGAATTTGGTAACTTCTCTCCCCTCACTCCTAACTTCTCCCTCAAAACCCTTGTCTTTTCCTGGACTTCTGCCCTTTCTTTTCCCGTTTTGGCTACTTGCTGGGCCTTCTCAAACACTCGAGCATCTTGCTGGTTATAATATGCCTGAGGGCACCAAAAGTAAGTGTGACCCAGTTCCCCACAAAAGTTGCACTTGATGCTGCTGTAGCACGCAGCTGTCGGGTGGCCCCTGGTACCGCACCGTGAACACAAAGGAGTGGTGCACAGGCGCCTCTGGTGCTCATAGGACCCACATTGGAAGCAGGCCTGAGGTTGGCCACTGTACCTGGTGATCCCTCTATCAGCCCCTAGGAAAAAATACTTAGGTATCTTGCCATGCCTGTACTCAGGGTCTTCATTTTTAAAGGAGACTACGCGTCTGTATTCCCCTGTCCAGTAGCCTTGCTCATCTTCCTTTTTATCTGGCCCTGTCAGGATCGTGGCGTATTTAGACACCCACCTCGCTACGTCTTCAGCAGGGATAGTAGTGGTTCTGAAACTTATAGTCAGAACCTTGGTATCACCTCTAAACAAAGGGAACATCTCATATTCCGACAGCAGATCTGGGTTCAGACGTTTCACCCTCTTACAGCTAATCCAGAAATGCCTGTAAACTCTTTCCGATGCTAAACATACATCTATTTCTGTAGATCCCGGAAGCTGAATCACTGCCACAATATCTTCCCTCTGAGCATCCAATGTCTCTTTCAGAAGCCTCTTTGAAATATAGGCCCGTGACCCTTTCTCAGGGTCTGACCCTAAATATTTAAACCGTATTACAAAGCGCGCTCTAGGGTTTCTTACATCCGAGGCTTCTCTAAAGCACTGGTCAAGGTATGTCTCTTCATCTACCGTCATGCCTGAAGACCGTGACTCTCCTCGCCGTGCAGCGCCACCGTCCCCTCCCGCTATACTGGCATATGTCCTCCCTTCCTTTCTGAGTTCTTGCGGCTTGTCCCCCGGCACCCCGAGGGGTCTTCCAGATGCCAAAGTCGGCAAACCCTGCGGTACCTCTCCGTGAGCGCCATTGCCATGCGTGCGACTACCCTCCTTCCCCTTCATTTGTCTGTCTGGCAGAGGGTTTAGACTTACGTTCCCAACCCATGCGTCTTTGTTAGTTTCCCGGTCCAATCGAGGTCTTGCCGAGATATGACCATTCTCAGCTGCATCTCCATTTTCCAGAAGCCTTTTCTTCTGGACAGTTAGTCCCTTGGTTGGCAAGGATGGGTTTTTGCATTGTTCCTGGGAAAGAACACCAGCCGAAACAGCAGTACCTTCCATCAAGTTGTCTCTAGCCCCCAAACCCTGACCCAGTAAATCTGATCCCCTGTTTTCCTCTCCCAGACCCAAGGCATTTCTATCCGCTGCGGTTGCTGGGCCCAATTCTACCTCTACTCTTTCTGACCAAGGCTGTTCCCCTCTAGGTTTCTTCTTCGCTTGAGAAACGGTAGCCGTTTCCTCTAAATCCGAGCTGCTGATATCACTCAGTGTCCCTCTTTGCCTAGTGTTTCCCAATCCCACTCCTTGCACCTCCTTCCCTTCCCCTGCTGCCTCCCTTCTTCCTCTAACCTCCCTGCTTTCCTCACCCATTGCTGGGGGTGACACCGTGGCACTCATCCCAAGGACAGGAGTCAATGGCAAATGTCCTTTGGAGCGCCGCTCGGTCCGCTGACGTCCTTCTGCCCGTTCTGGTTCTTTCGGGGTCTCTGCTTTCTCCACTTTCTCTACAGCTCTCCCTGCTCCAGTTCCTTTAGTCTTTTCTTCCCTCGGATCGAAGCCAGACTGCTTAGCAATTTTTGCCCGTTGTCTCAGGTCTGCTACGACGCTTAAGAGCCACTCCATCAAGGCCTCTCTGGACACCATTTTCCCCTTGTTGTCCACTTGCGCCCAAACCGGAGGTTTCTGGTTCTCAGGGGTGCATTCCCAGATTTGATGGATCTCTTGGAAGGTTTTTATCAATTGGGTCTCCTTTAGCCAGTCCGGTAATACGATGAGAGACGTCTTGGGTTTCCTGCCCAATAGCAGGCGTTGAACAATGTCTAAGGCTAGAGTCCTGGCATAAGCCACTTGCTCCTCAGAGTCGGGCACCTTTAATCCCGAAAGTACAGACTTCAAGAGAGGGAAACCTTTCTCCAAGAGCCCCCAAAGTTTATCTCT